>CAMPQE020000109.1:0-210235 GCA_946902985.2 Meconema thalassinum | reverse complement strand
TTCATGTATTTAGTATTTCCATCGTTTTTATTAATATGAAACATTATTATTGGACACAATGATAAGGGTTCAATATGTTAGGGTATATTTTTAAATTATTAAAGAAAACATTAATATTTGCCGCTCCCGCGCTTGCGCACAAAAACTCTTTTCAACGAGGAAAATGGCGCTTGGTTCCCGCCGCGTCTAACTGAGATCTTTGTTTATGAGAATTAAACAGGGTCTCCAATATTGTTAATTATGTATTTAGAATATACATTGAAATAGAATTATAAAATTAGCGAAGTATTGAGGGAGTTAAACTGCATGATGAGTGTGTATGGTGGTTATGTACCTTGATATTGTTAAGACGAACAGTTGTCTGGATGGCCACGCGGCTAGAGTTCCAGTCCAGTATTATTCGAATAACGCATGGTCGAGGTGGTTCGAATCCCACCTTGGACATATTTCTTTATTTCCGTTTTCTTCCTTCTTACGATTGATATTACATTGTCGAGCAGAGTGTCTTTAAAAGGAAAATATGTTAGGGTATATTTACAAATTATTAAAGAAAACATTAATATTTGCCGCTCCCGCGCTTGCGCACAAAGACTCTTTTCAACGAGGGAAATGGCGCTTGCTTCCCGCCGCGTCTAACTGAGATCTTTGTTTATGAGAATTAAACAGGGTCTCCAATATTGTTAATTATGTTCTTAGAATATACATTGAAATAAAATTATAAAATAAGCAAAGTATTGAGGGAGTTAAACTGCAGGTTGAGTGTGTATGGTGGTTAGGTACCTTGATATTGCATCAAAAAGACAGTTGTCTGGATGGCTGCGCGGCTATAGTTCCAGTCCAGAAGATTGTATTATGCATGGTCGAGTGGGTTCGAATCCCACTTCGGATATGTTTTTTTAATTTCCGTTTTCATCCTTCTTACGATTTCTATTACATTGTCGAAACATATTTTACTTTTATAATTCGCGTAAAGTATCGGATTCTCCTTTGCCATCTATATATTTAAAACACAAGGCGTTTTCTTTTGTAAATCGCCAACAACTCCCCACTGGACTGATTTTCATGCCGCCCCGGAGGTCCTGGGTTCGATTCCCAGCTCTGCCACGAAATTTGAAAAGAGGTATGAGGACTGGAACGGGGTCTACTCTGCCTCGGGTGGAACAAATGAGTAGAGGGGGTTCGAATCCCATCTCAGCCATCCTGGAAGTGGTTTTCTGTGGTTTCCCACTTCATCTTCGGGCAAATGCCGGGATGGTTCCCACTGTAAGGCCACGGTCGCCTCCTTCCCACTTCCTTGCCTAACCGTCCCACTCTTCCCATCCCTTCATCATGCCCCCTGTTCGCTTTGCAGGTGAGGCCGCCTGGGCGTAGTGCTGGTCACACATCCCAGTTGTATCCCTGACTCAGAGTCTCAAGCTCCAGGACACTGCCCTCAGAGGCGGTAGAGGTGCGATCTCTCGCTTAGTCCGAAGGAAAAGCCAACCCTGGAGGGTAAAACGATAGCGAAAATAGCCTTATTTTAATGTGCTATCACTATTGTTTTCTTTAATTCAACAATTATTAGTATTTAATTTCATGAAATTAACTTGCACATAATGTTATTCGCCCATATACAACAATTAGCTTATGCATTCTATCTACAATCCGCCAGCGATTTCATGCTGTTTGCTTTAAGTTATAGATACATATTTCTACATTCCACATCAATACATTTTATTTCCTTTTTACCATTGCATTACAGCATGTGATCAAAAGAGCTAACTGAAAATCCACAGCCTGCCTCCAGTCTCCGACCGGGTCAGGAATGGAATGAATGAAGCCCCCAACTAGCGGCGAGGATATGAACTGTGCCGGCTGCCGAGGCCTGACGCACTCCTCTGGGGCAATGATTAAATGAATGACAGATGGAATGAAATGATAGTGGAGAGTGTTGCTGGAATGAAATTTTGACAGGGAAAACCGGAGTACCCGGAGAAAAACCTGCTAACTGTTGTCCCCAATATCTGCAATCAGTTCCAGTATCAGATGGCAGTACTTCGCCAATATAGTTCCAATAACCGACAACAGACTGCAGCACCATTGCATCGATATATTTAATACATCAGACATGGCGTGTTTTCACTTGATAGTTATTTATGAGAATTATAAAGGAGGGGAATATTTTCTATGATGTTTCCACGATATGTATACTGAAATAGAGTTATAAAAGAAGGGAAATGTTGAAGAACATTAACTGACAGTTGAATGTGTACGTTATTTATGTACCTTAATATTGCAATTCCTTCCCAATGCTTCAGTGGTCAAGTTGGTAGCGTCCTAGACTAAAAGTTATAATTATGCAATGTCGATATACTCTTAAACTATTAAAGAAAAAAGTAGTTTTCCAGGCACTCGCGCGTGTCCACAATTGCTTTCGCCATGAGAGACACTTGGGAAACATAATTCGTTTGAAGGGCTCCGACATCGTGGTCACTCAGCCCCGTGTACTTCGGTGTGTATGTTTAAAATTTTCTCTGTTGACCTGTGTTATTGCGATGGCTGCATTAAAGTGTGTATTTGTAATTAAGGAGGGGAATGGCAAGGAGACGGCCGAGGCCTAGGAACCGTCCCGGTATTTGCCTTGAGTGGAAGTGGGAAACTACGGAAAACCACATCCAAGATTGTTGAGGTGAGAATCGAACCTCCCTCTTCTTAGTTATACTTCAAGAGACTGAGTGTGCCCCGTTTTTGCCCTTAGACCAGAATTACAATTCTTGGCAGGGAAGGAAATGTAACCCGGGTCTCCGGGGCGATAGCCAAGAATAGGTGGGCTTCCATGTGTTAATACGATTTTGGACATGCACGGGTGATAGAATTCTAAAACTGCCTCCATTAGGGTGACTGCCGAAGTGAGTATTGAGTATAGGCCTATGCTCATTCCAGTAGTTGGCGAAGTGATTCTATGTTTCCCCTGCAAAATGTACTGCCATAACCTATAACAGGTGATGGATATTGCTTATTAAAGCAGTTTCGTACTGTTTGTATCAAAATGAAGAGTTCATTCTGAGCTGCGTTTTCAAGCTATTACAAAAAAAAATCGCTGGCAGAAACAACTATAAGGATTTTATTGTAGGCGATCAGTCTCATCGCATTCTCCTCAGCAACCAACTTGAGTATGAAAGTGTCTGGACGGGTCATGTTGAACTTCATTGAATAAGACAATGATTATTTGTTTAGAGTACTGAGTCTAACTACGCTGTTGATTTCGGCAATGGAAGTATTATTTGACATTTAATATTTAGCGGCTCCGTGGACGCAGGACACTATTGTGTTATCGAATAATACGAAGCCACATTTAAAATTCAATATAAATAGGCCATTTCAGGAACAATTCCAGATATTATGCAGTACAGTGTAAGGACCGTGACGATCAAATATAAACATTGTTCTACATTGCATTTCTCTTGCGTAATATCTACGCGTGGTTACTTTGGTCTTTACTGTTGTGAGGGTAAAATTGATCTGCTGGAAAATAAAATATTTGACAGGCTGCAAGAATGTAATGATATTAATTTAAAAGTCATTGAACTTATATACAGTAGTTCAAACACATACATCAGCGTTAACAGATTAGATACTGAAGATGAAAGCCAGCTACTTTATATCCCTACTATAGAATTCTTCAATTCCTTGGAATTAAGGGATTCGCCTCCACATACTCCGAACGTTTGAGCCATAGTTATGCTCCTTAGAAATCTGAACGTTTCCCAAGGACTCCTATGAAAATGAAAATCCACAGCCTGCTTCCAGTCTCCGACCGGGTCAGGAATGGAATGAATGAAGCCCCCATCGAGCGGCGAGGATATGAACTGTGCCGGCTGCCGAGGCCTGACGCACTCCTCTGGGGCAATGATTAAATGAATGACAGATGAAATGAAATGATAGTGGAGAGTGTTGCTGGAATGAAATTTTTGACAGGGAAAACCGGAGTACCCGGAGAAAAACCTGTCTGCCTCCGTTTTGTCCAGCACAGATCTCACATGGAGTGACCGGGATTTGAACCACGGATCCAGCGGTGAGAGGCCGGCGTGCTGCCGCCTAAGCCACGGAGGCTCTCCCAAGGACTCCTATATGGAAACATATTAATTGTAAGAAATATGTAAGAAATTGCTTGGATTCGGATATAATAGGTGCAGTAATATTGGGCAGAGAGCTCAAATCTTACGACTTGATTTAAAACCTTCCGATAAAACACTTGCAGGTACAGTACATTGTATTTTAATAGGCAACAATTTCCTATTCGCTCGGCATACCTTATCACAATCAATAAAGCTCAAGGAAAAACTCTAGAACGTTTTCAGTCATGACTAGCATTATGTTGCAATGTTGAGAGTGCTAACTTTTGACGCCCTTAAAGTTGCAATAGTAATAAGAAGTAATCGTACAAAGAATGTAACTTATATAAGAAGCTTCTTCAGTAAATATTTTTGTCATTGTCCGTCATGTTTTGACGGGTTTCAACTAGTCTATCTATATATTTAAAACACTAAGGCGATTTTTGTTACCACGAGATTGAGAGAACGACAGAACCGATTTACTTCGTAGAGCACTCTAACGTAAGCTCTTGGCCTGTAGATTTGCAGAGTGTCTATAAAATAAACTAATATATTACGGTATATTTTTAAATAAATATAGAAAATAGCAGAATTCTTTCCCCTCACGCATGCGCACAATCTGCCTGGGCTCATGACAAAATGGCGGTGAGAAGTCCATTTAAATGTAAGTTATTTAATAAGCTTCCATGTAATTGAAAACATACATTAACCAAGTTCTGACAATAAAATATAATAACAGTATGAACATACATGAATTTGCAATATTGATTTTATTGATAATGAATTGGATTATTTTCTTCAGATACCGGCTTTTGAAGATACTAAATGGTTGCGTCTGCGGCTGGACGAGAGTGCGTGAATAGCTATTTGGTTAAGGCGAATGACTGTGGTTCCAAGATTCACTGGTTCGATCCCAGCTCCCGCCAATATTTTTATTTTTTTACTACTGAAATATTGTTTTATCAAGGAGTATTAGTAAGGTTTTATGTCAGTTAAAGATACATATTTCTACATTCCCTCTCAATACGTTTTATTTCCGTTTTGCCTTTGCATTACAGCATGTGGTCAAAAGAGCTAATATCTGCCATCAGTTCCAGTAACTGACAACAGATGGCAGTACCTCGCCCATATAGTTCCAGTAACTAACAGATGGCAGCACCATTGCATCGATATATTTAAAACACAAGACATCGCGCGTTTTCACGTGATGGAGAATTATAAAGGAGGGGAGGGGGATAGTTGGGTCCAGAGCATCCGTGCTATGCCCATTACCTAACCTACAAAAAAAAAAAAAAAAAAAAAAGGAGGGGAATTTTTAAGAAGGGAAACGTTGAAGAACATTTACTGACAGTTGAGTGTGTAGGCTATGTTGTTTATGTACCTTAATATTGCAATTTCTTCCCAATGCTTCGGCGGTCAAGTTGGTAGCGTCCTAGACTAAAAGTTATAATTATGCATCGTCGATATACTCTTAAATTATTAGAGAAAAGGTAGTTTTCCAGGCCCTGGCGCGTGTCCACAATTGCTTTCGCCACGAGAGACACTTGGCAAACATAATTCGTTTGAAGGGCTCCGACATCGTGGTCACTTAGCCCCGTGTACTTTGGTGTGTACGTGTAAAATTTCCTCTGATAACCCGTGTTATTGTGATGGCTGCATTACTGTGTGTATTTGTAATTAAGGTGGGAAATGGCAAGGTGACGGCCGAGGCCTTAAGTTTGGAACCATCCCGGTATTTGTCTTGAGTGGAAGTGGGAAACCACAGAAAACCACATCCAAGATTGTCGAGGTGGGAATCAAACCTTCCTCTTCTTAGTTAAACCTCAAGAGACTGAATGTACCCCGTTTTTGCCCTCAGACCAGAATTAAATTTCTTGGCAGAGCAGGAAATGTAACACGGGTCTCCGAGGCGATAGCCAAGAATGGGTGGGCTTCCATGTGTTAATACGATTTTTGACATGCACGGGACATAGAATTCTAAAACTGCCTCCATTAGGGTGACTGCCGAAGTGAGTATTGGGTTTAGACCTATGCTCATTCCAGTAGTTGGCGAAGTGATTCTATGTTCCCCTGCAAAATGTACTGCCATAAACTATAACAGGTGATGGAAATAGCTTATTTAAAACAGTTTTGTACTGTTTATATCAAAATGAAGAACGTGATTCTGAGCTGCGTTTTCAAGCTATTGCAAAAAATTTCGCTGGCAGGAACAATTATAAGGAATTTATTTTAAGCGTTCAGTCTCATCGCATTCTCCTCACCAACCAACTTGAGTATGAAAGTCTCTGGACGGTCATGTTGAACTTCATTGTATAAGGCAATTGTTTAATGATTATTTGTTTAGAGTACTGAATCTAACTACGCAGTTGATTTCGGCAATGGAAGTATTTTTTGCCATTTAATATTTAGCGCCTCCGATATTGCAAGACACTATAGTGTTATCGAATAATACGAAGCCACATTTAAAATCCAATATAATTAGGCCATTTCAGAAACAATTCCAGATGTTATGCAGTACAGTGTAAGGTCTTTGACGATCAAATGTAAACGTCGTTCTACATTGTATTTCTCTTGCGTAAAATCTACGCGCGGTTACTTCGGCCTTTACTGTTGTGATTGTAAAATTGATCTACTGGAATATAAAATATTTGCCAAGCTGCAACAATGTAATGATATTAATTTAAAAGTCATTGAACTTATATCCAGTAGTTCAAAAACATACATCAGCGTTAACAAATTGGCGAACATAATTCATTTGATGGACTCAGACATCGTGGTCACTCAGCCCCGTCTATTTTGGTGTGCGAGTGTAAACTTTTCTCTGATAACCTGTGTTAATGTGATGGCTGTGTTGATGAGTGCATTTGTAATTAATGTGGGGAATGGGGAGTTAACGACCGAGGCTTTAAGTTAGGTATTTGCCTGGAGTGGAAGTGGGAAACCACGGAAACCAAATCCAAGATTGGTGAGATGGGAATCAAACTTTGCTCTTCTTAGTTTTGCCTCACGAGTGCGCCCCGTTCCAGTCCTCAGACCAGAATAAAATTTCGTGCAGAGCGGGGATCGAACCTGGAATCCGGGGCAATAGCTCAGAATGTAGTCTTACGAGTGGGCTTCCCTGTGTTAATACGATCTTTGACAAGCACTGAACATATAATTCTAAAACTCCCTCCATTACGGTGGCTGGCGAAGTGAGTCTATGCTCATTCCAGTAGTAGCGAAGTGATTCTATGCTCCCTTGCATAATTTACTGTCATGGGAATGCAAAGTATTGTACTTTCAACAGGTGATGGAAATTGATTATTTACAGCAATTTCATTCTGTTTATTTCAAAATGAAGATCGTCATCCTGAGTGGCGTTTGCAAGCAAATTGCAAAAATTGCAAGGATTGTATTATTGGCGATTTAGTCTCATCGCATTCTCATCAGCAACCAACTTGAGAATGGAAGTCTCTGAACTTCATTGTATATGTGAATATTGTTGTTTATTGATTATTTGTTTAGAGTACATAACAATGGGTCTAACCACGCAGTTGATTTTGGTAATGGAAGTAAGTTATTATTTGCCATTTAATATTTGGCGGCTGCGTTGATGCAGGCCACTATAGTGTTATTTAAAATGACGTTAATTTGGGGAGAAATGCTGCTATAAATAAACCCATTTGACGAAATGGAACACTAGCCGCAAAAAAAAAAGTGGGAAATCGGAGAAAAATACGAAGCCACTTTTAAAATCTAACATAAATATGGCATTTCAGAAACAATTCCAGATACTATGCCGTTACAGTTTAGGGTCCTTGACGAACAAATGTAAACATTGTTCTGCACTATATATCTCTTGCGAGAAATCTACACTTGGTTACTTTGACCTTTGCTGCTGTAATGGTAAAATTAATCTGAATAAATATAAAATATTTGACAGGCTGCAACAATTATTTTTCACTGGAGATGATATCTCAAGGAATTTCAGAGAGACTAATCGGCAGTACAATGCTATGTCCTTCGTTTCATTTGGTGCCAATGTTACTGTGCCACACGCACACGGTCCACATTGTTTTAAAATGTATGGAATTGCACATCATCGCATTTCTTCGTTATATTCCAAAATTATAAGCGACGGTTTGCGGCCAGTTGTATTAGACTCCTCAGAGTTCTTGAATTTCTTGGAACTAAATGACTGGCCGCCACATACTCCAAACGCTTGACCCGTTATTCTGCTTAGAAATCTGAACGTTTCCCAAGGACTCCTAAATGCAACCATATTGCTTGGATATGGAAATAATAGGTGCAGTTAAAATTAGGCAGAGAGGTCTAATCCTTCGACTTGATTTAACACCGTCCGATAAAACACTATCATTTTCTTTTAAGAGGCAATATTTTCCAATTAATTTGGCATACTTTATCACTATCAATAAAGCTCAAGGGGAAACTCTGGAACGTATAGGCCTCAATTTGCCCCAACAATTTTTCAGTCATGGCCAGCAGTATTTTGCAGTGTTGAGAGTGCAATCATTTGACGCCCTTATACACACATCAAAAAAAGTTTTGCATCACCTCGGTTCCCAGATCTCCGGCATATAGACGTTGACTGTGTATATTGTATCCAAGATACAGTCCCTTTGACTGTTCATAGATGTCACTAAAACTGCTCAAAGATGTAAACAACCATGCATGAGCAGGGCCTATTAGACGGAGGGGGTACGACAGCCGATCAGTTCCAGTCATTCCACCAGGACGAAGGTACGCTGCTCATGTTGTCTGTAGTTCTACCATGCCTAGAAGGTCAATACCGCAGTTCGATCGCGTCCGCATTGTTACTTTGTGTCAAGAAGGGCTCTCAACAAGGGAAGTTTCCAGGCGTCTCAGAGTGAACCAAAGCGATGTTGTTCGGACATGGAGGAGGTACAGAGATACAGGAACTGTCGATGACAGGCCTCGCTCAGGCCGCCCAAGGGCTACTACTGTAGTGGATGACCGCTACTTACGGATTGCCGCTCGGAGGAACCCTGACAGCAATGCCACCATGTTGAATAATGCGTTTCGTTCAGCCACAGGACGTCGTGTTTCAACTCAAACTGTGCGCAATAGGCTGCATGATGCGCAACTTCACTCCCGACGTCCATGGCGAGGTCCAGCTTTGCAACCCCGACACCATGCAGCGCGGTACAGATGGGCCCAACAACATGCTGAATGGACCCCACAGAATTGGCATCACGTTCTCTTCACCGATGAGTGTCGCATATGCCTTCAACCAGACAATCGTCGGAGACGTGTTTGGAGGCACCCTGGTCAGGCTGAACGTCTTAGACACACTGTCCAGCGAATGCAGCAAGGTGGTGGTTCCCTGATGTTTTGGGGTGGCATTATGTGGGGCCGACGTACGCCACTGGTGGTCATGGAAGGCTCCGAAACGGCTTTACGATACCTGAATGACATCCTCCGACCCATAGTGCACCCATATCGGCAGAATATTGGAGAGGCATTTGTCTTCATGGACGACAATTCTCGACCTCATCGTGCACATCTTGTGAATGCGTTCCTTCAAGATAACGACATCGCTCGACTACAGTGGCCAGCATGTTCGCCAGACATGAACCCTATCGAACATGCCTGGGATATGTTGAAAAGGGCTGTTTATGGACGTCTTGACCCACCAACCACTCTGAGAGATTTACGCCGAATTGTCGTTGAGGAGTGGGACAATTTGGACCAACAGTGTCTTGATGAACTTGTGGATAGTATGCCACGACGAATACAGGCATGCATCAATGCAAGAGGACGTGCTACTGGGTATTAGAGGTAGTGGTGTGTACTGCAATCTGGACCACAAATGCTGAAAGTCTAGCTGTATGATGGTACAACATGCAATGTGTGGGTCTCATGAGCAATAAAACGAGCTGAAATGTTGTTTGTGTTGATCTCTATTCCCTTTGTATTTAAAGGTTCCGGAACTCTTGGAACCGAGGTGATGCAAAACTTTTTTTGATGTGTGTAGTTTCAATAGAGTCAAAAAATAATCGTACAAAAAATGTACAGTAGGCCTATATAAGAAAATTCTTCAGTAAATATTTTTCTATTGACCGTCATATTTTGACGGGTTTCAACTAGTTAAGTTTTTATTTCTTGTGATGTAGTCATGCGATCGAAGTGAAAGTTTGAATAATGAACCTACGCAATAATTTTCCTTTAATGGTACATGACTCTATGGCCTATACATTTAACAATCCAACATGGCGACCATCCGAAATATTTAGACGATACTGAATATCTACGAATCTATTTTAGCAATCAAACTGCATTTTTTAATGTTCATAGGGGCTATGAACTTAAGTTCACCTATAGAACTTTAAATAACCTGGTGATCACAAATCCAACATGGCGGTGACGCGAATTATAAATATTCACATGGACGTTTCTCGCAATTTAACCATCCGAGTGCAGTGAAACTTGGTACAGTAAATCCTTATACGAATGTTAATCCACTGGCATCTAATTTATTTCAATTGTTTCCATAACCTCAAGATGGCAGCAGTGAAAAATTTTAAAATCTCCTTGTTTTTTCTTGTGTCCTAATTTTGCGATTGAAGTTTGAATACTACACGTTCACAATTATCTGCATGTAACAGTACATAACTCTAGGACCTACATATATAAAATCCAACATGGCGACCATCCGAAATATTTAGTCGGTTCTTAATATCTACGAATCTATTACAGTAATCAAACAGAAATTGTGTATGTTGATAGTGGCAATTAACATAAGTAGGATATATGAAAATAGGCTGTATAGTTCTTCACGGAACTACTTGTTGAATTTATCTGTTCATTGAAGGCAACTTGGCTCAATAATATGTAAGCGCTGTGAAGCGCATTAATGAATTTTGTCACGCTAGGAATGCGTTAAATATACTTGGTAAATTAATTATGAGGGGCAGTTGGTCGTGGTAATTGAGCTATAGTAAGTCCTCTAAATAGTGATGTGATCACGAGGTCATGTGTGTGTTGTGTTATAAAAGGGTGCGAAATATTTATTGTATTATGAGCGCAGGTTCAAGTCAAAGGCCACCCTAAGTCGCAATTGTATAAGTCCTCCAGTATGGGATATGGTTCCCGAGGCAGTTGAAAAAGTCGAACCCAGATTCGTCTATTGTTGAAGCCCCTAAATATTTGTTGTTGTATTGAATTACTCTTACCCACCAATGAGGATACTTCATAATTAATAAATGCCAAGGTTACGAGAATGGTCTAATGAACGTAAATGAATGAAAATCCACAGCCTGCTTCCAGTCTCCGACCGGGTCAGGAATGGAATGAATGAAGCCCCTATCTAGCGGCGAGGATATGAACTGTGCCGGCTGCCGAGGCCTGACGCACTCCTCTGGGGCAATGATTAAATGAATGACAGAACCTAAATAAGTTGTTAAAATAAGTTAATGAAAAGCCTTGCTTCTTCAAAGAAATACATTTAAGAAATAGCTGTATGAAAGCGGAGGGTAGCTTGCCTCTTGCGAGTCTGACCATAAAAGGCCTGCTCCCGGACAATAAATCACGCTAAGTGGCCAGGCCAGACCCCTCGCCATTGATAGTGCGGTAGGTCTGGTAGCCGTCTGTTTGAAGTTATAGTACACCAGAGTGTTTAGAGTTGGTTTTAACGACCCGGTTTTCGAACCGAGGTTCTTTTAGATGAAAATTACCGCTTGCAAGTTCAGATCGTTGCTTTCTATTGATATGATGGTCTTTTAAGACAAATAATGATAAATCCCTAATGTAATGTTATATAATGTAGTGATTCACGAGTTTAATGGAGACAATTAGATTTCGGGAGTGATCTTAATTTTTGACGTGTTCAAGTAGTCTTCTCTAGCTCGGGAGTGCGCAAATGTTTTCCCAATCACTGTAGTGAATTGTTGATTTGAGAGAGGTGGCAACATGAGAACATTGTGAAAGCCCAAAGTTTAAGTAAATGAGTAAAAGTACTTTAATAAGAATTATATTTTGTTTTGATTATAAGATACTCAGATAATAGGAAGTGATGTGTAGTAAAAGGATAACACAGTTTATATTGAAAAGTATCGAGCCTATTGGAGCTCTTGATTGTATTGAATTTTAAAAGGGACACTATATGGAAGTGAAAAGAAATATAAGTTTGTTGGTTTATGAAAACCATTTATTATGATTTAACCTTTGTGTTATTATGTATTCCTTGTTCACTCTGAACAAGTTAGAATTGGGTCAGTATTTTATTTGTTTAATTTGTTGTAGCGCCATATATTTGGTTAATTAAATGTTTTATAGTAGGAGTTGTTTTATTTATTTATTTATTTATTTATTTATTTATTTATTTTGGAAGTGTATCCTCTATTTAATCCAAAATGTGTAAGTCACAGAGTGGGAGAACATACCATAACCCCGAAAATCCCGATTTGAGCATTGCTGGCATACTGTGATTTGCATATTTCATGCTAAAAGGGCACAGTATAAAACAACATATTTTGTGGGTTAATTTGTGGAAGACAATATTCATCTTTTGTAGCATTTTCACGATTTCAGAAACATATTTCCTGGATCTGGTGCTGGAAAGTGGATTCTTTCTATGCGCAAGGAAGGGTGGGGTTACTTTAATTTTGGACGTTCAGTTAGGGAAGGGGCTATTAAGAATTGTTACAACGTTTTACATGGGGAAGAGTGGTTAAATGTTTTGGCATTTTTGCCATATACGAATATTGATAAGTTTTGATTACATCTTAGTGGTTCATCAAATTCATACCGAGGAGTAAAGGAACTCGATATTCCGCCCTTTCTTCTCCTTTCGTGGCACTACAGAACTGGGTGAACGTTGGTCTTTCCAACGAGCTTCCACCATCCATCACGGTCACACGCTGTCCTCCTCCTGCATCCCAGCTTTCGTAGATCCTCTTCCACTCCATCCAACTATCTTGTTCGAGGTAGACCTCGACCTCTTTGTCCACCTGAGTTTCACCACATGGCCGGCCCAACACAGCCTTCCTGATCGTATGACTTGTTACTTGAGCTTCAGAATAAATACTGTAGTAGGCTATACAATTTTGCATTGTACCATTTGGTCCGTCGTTCTCTACCATACACAAGGACAATTATTCTTCTCAGCGGCTTCAGTGACTTAGTTGGTGGCATGCTGAGCTTCTTTACCCAAGATCTCGGGTTCAAACCCGGCCGAGGTCGTCGGCTTTTTAAGAGCGTGAAAATCCTCCAGTATGCCTTCCTTCAGAGGGGAAGTAAAGCCGGTGGGCCCATGTCATAGATTTATGTCATGTAAAAGAGCCTTCCACTTTATTGTGTGAAGCTAAATGTGTAGGTTAGATTTGATTAATGCTCTATTAAAGTTCCAACGTTCGTCACCAGTTGCCAGTTGCGGTGGCATCTAGTAGCCAAGTTCGTGGCTAGGTGTCACTGACGGTGAGCATTAGGTAGCAAAAATAGGAATCACTTGAAATTGGTCGTCTGCAGTCGTTACCTGAATTACAGATAACAAACACTAATGCAGCCATCACAATTAACACCGGTTATCAGACAGATTCTACACACACCCAAAGTACACGGGCTACATGACCGCATTGTCGCAGCCCTTAAACTGAGGAACCAACTAACCATTATTCTCAGAATTTTCCTCTCAAATCCATCAAGCAGTCTTGCATCGGTTTCTGTCAAGGACCGCGTTTCTGAGGCGTACTGGTCTAACAAGGGTTTTATAAATAGTGAGTTTTGTTGAGCGGCTGGGCAGTTTTGACCGAAATAAATTACTCAAGGAATACGTTACTGAGGTCCGGGTTCGATTGCCGACCCTGCCAAGAAATTTAATTATGACCTGAGGGCTGAAACGGGGTACACTCAACCCCTCGAGGCAGGTGCCCCATTCATTTAGAAGTGTTTTTCGGTGGTTTCCCACGTCTACTCCAGGCAAATACAGGGATGGTTCCTAAGTTAAAGCTATGGCTACCTCCTTCCTAATTGTAGTCTTAATTACAAATTCACACACTATTACGCCATTACATGAGCATAGGTTATCAGACAGATCCTACACACACCCTCGTGCACAAGGCTACATGATTGATGTCGCAAGTTACTGAACCAACAACAACAAACTACCAAAAGAGGAAGTTTCAATTTCAACAGAGGAATGGCTGAGAGTAGTGAGCCGATTATCTTCTAAAGAAGGGCTTCACAGGTGAATGAGAAGGCGACTTCTGTCTCACCCCGCGTTCGACGCCTTCTGTGCCAATAACAAGGTAGTGTAATCGTGTCAGCACACGGCGTAAACACGAAGTTATTGTAATCTCGCTGGCATCGGGAAAGCGTGGGTTCGAATCCCACCTCAGCCGTCTTGAAAATGGTTTTCGTGGGTTCCCATTTTCACTACCAGGCAAATGCCGGGACGGCTCCTTTCAATAGGTCCACGGTCGATTTCCTTTCATAATCCCTTTTCCCGTCCTGAAAAGAAAATTACATGGCCATTGGCTGCATTAATAAAATTGTAGTTGAAAGAACCATCTAAGTGTGCACTATGGGTATTTGTTGTTTATGAAGTAAACTATTATTTCTATATCAAATAAATTAATATAACAGCTTAGGCTTTCACGGCCGACGTTCATAGGTAGAACTCCCGGTTGGGAGTTAATATCCTGCCTGGACCACGGCCTACAAGCCCGGGTAACTTGTACATAGGCGTAAAGTAATAGTTCATAATTTGAAAAAATAATGGTATTTCTCTTTAGTTGTTCAATGTTATTCTCCATTACCAGAATATATACTTTTTGTTGTTCTCGTTTTAATTTTCCATAGCCTATATCGTATTTAGTTCGTCCTTAATCTGCTTTCCAATGTTTTGCTAACCTCCCTGAATATCAGTACAATTTTAATAATGACTCTGCCTATTCTCAGAAATGCGAGTGACTACTACTAACGGTGCACTTGTTTTTTAGCCTACTTTTCACATTTTGCAAAAATGAGGAAAAAGTAGACTTATGAGATCGATCCGGGAAAATGTGTGTCTGTCTGTCTGTCTGTCTGTCTGTCCTTCTGTCTGTCTGTCTGTCCTTCTGTTTGTCTGGCTGTGTGTGTGTCCCCCCCTATCAACTCCTAAACGGCTGCAGCAATCAGAACCAAATTTAGTATGAGTAAAGATGTGCACCGGAATATCTCACGTCCATATTTGAAAATGATGTCAGTGCTACCAACTGCTGAAAAAAAGCACTAGAAATTTGAGCTCCATGTTGGATATCTTGGAAGGTATGCATGGGAGCTATTCCAAAATTGGCACACATATAGATGAGACTATTTCAGTTTAATTTCCAGGAGGCCAACCATGACAGTGTTGCCAAAATAATTTTAAGCCTTCTGATATGTCCAATGTTTAAATGAATATAACTTCTACACTATCAATTGGATTTTAACCAAATTTTGTATGTAATATCTATACATAAACAGATATGACTGAGCGTATTCCTAAGAGCCACCAGGGCTGCCAACTGTTAATAATTGCTCTCTCTCTATTTATTTATTTTTATCCAAATACCAATATATCAGAAAGTATGCAAGCCAACAGCTTTAAACTATGCACACGTATATTCTGACATTTTAGATTAATTTGGAGTAACTTATATTCGTCAGTTCTACCAACATGATTATAAGCCTGCTGATAGTACCAATTTTTAAATACATGTAACTTCTATACTATCAGTTGGATTTCAACCAAATTTCGTATGTGCTATGTGTACCATAACAGATATGACTATAAGTATTGTTAAGAGCAATCAGGGCTGCCAACTGTTAATAAATGCTGTCTATATTGTTTTTAACCTAATATCAATGTATCAGAAAGTATGCAAGCCAACAACTCTATACTTTGCATACGTGTAGCACCTGACATTCTAGATTAATTTGGAGTAATTAATACAAGGCAGTGCTGCCAACATGATTCTATGCCTGCTGATATGTCCAATTTTAAAATACATGTAACTTCTATACTAAAAAATGGATTTCATCCAAAATTGGCTCAACAAGATATCATAATATTTCAGATTATTTCTGACCAGCACACGCATGACAGTGTTGGTAACATGCTTTTACGCGTGCTGATAGATCCAGTGTCTAACTGCATGTAACGTCCATTGGACTTCAACCAAATTTTGTATTCTGTACCTTAAGAGGTGGAACTAAAAATATATTCAGTCACCAGGGCTGCCAACTGTAGTGCTCTATTAGGCTGCATTATACCAGGTATATTTTGAACTAATTAGATATTTCGATATTACCAACTTAATTTCGTCATTATTCTAGATAGGTTCATATTCTGTAGAATAATCATTGGCATGAAAAGTAGGCTGTATAGTTCTTCACGGAACTTCTTGTTTACAGTGAAACTGCTAGTTCAGACTCCTTTCGGCACTACTGAGGATAAACACACCCTTGGTAAATTATACTGCACTCGTATACTACGGAAACATAATGACAATAGTCATTGTACTGTACATTGATATGATCTTGTCTTCGCGTCGAATGCTTTCACAACAGCATATGCGAACGTTTCCTCTGATGTCACCGGCCTTTACTAGAGTCACTTTGAAAATAAAGTTTTAATTCCAAAATTCCAAATTTATAGAACAGCGCTGTGGCAGATCCAGAGGGGGGCACCAGGGGCAAGTGCCCCCCCCCCCCCCCCACGAAAAACCAGTTGTCTGCTACATTGATATTGCCGATAAAAATGATTGCCTCTCCAACCAAACTGCACTGCAAGAAAAATCTTTGCTGTATTGCCTGCATTCATGAATGTGGTCAATGTTTGCTATCATATAGTATGTAATGGCAACACTGTTAATATAATCGCTACATCGGCAGTGTTGCAAGTGCAGAGAGATCTCTTAGCAGCCTGCAACTTGGTAAATCATGGCTACGAACGCGAATGACAGGAGAAAGGTTGAATGGCTCGTGTCTAATATTTGTTCACCGTGATAACAAAGCTTGCACCCGGCACTCGAGGCCATACGATATTATTATTATTATTATTATTATTATTATTACCGTGATATAAATGTTGACGTTGAAAAAGTTCTAGAACGTTTCTCTAAAGGGGGTAAATGAATGATTGCCTGGATTTTATTTTGTAATAGGCATGTATTTTGTCTAGGATAGTCACCAAATAGATATCTAACCTCCTTGACTTTCATAGCGTTCAAAGGAACGACGAAATTCGACATACAAGCTACTCTCTGGGTGTCAATTAACAAAGCTTGCACCAGGCACCCGAGGCTATATGATATTATTATTACCAAATAGAATCCCAATCAGTATTCAATACAATTGTTTTTTGTGTTTATATTTATGTGACTAGTAGGCCTAGTGACTCAATGACTGACAATGTTGGTACTATGAACATATCTTGTAACATTTGTGTAGTGGACTTGTATATTGTCTACAGATAGTCACTATGATTGCAAATGTTTTTAATACATATTTAACTGTGTAATGTGCATTAAAATGTGGAAATGTACATATTCTGTAGAATTAAAAAGTTTTTTTTACCTAATGACAATGACTTGAAACTGAAACCAATAAACCATTTTAATATAATGAATTTCTTGTAGAATTATAAAATCTGGTGGTTGGATGTTATGTGTAGTGTGTATAGTTTAAATACAAATTTAGTAATTTTATTACATATTTTCTGTAGCTACTCTGAAATTCTAGAGTGCCACCTCCGAGGTGAACCTCTGGATCCGCCACTGGAACAGCGAGGGCTAGAATAACGTCGACCTTCCACCCCTTAAAATAAGAACTACCACCACTGAAGTACTATGGGGAAGAATGGTTGGAAACCACTGATTAAACTCATGCCATCGCTACTGAAGAACGAACAGTTCCAAAATACTGGTTGTGTCCAGAGACCAACAACTGGGAGCACTAAAAGGGTGCGTAAGATGATTTATGAGGAGCGAGTGACGTTGTTGTTGCTCCAGTTAGGGGACAACGACGTCTTGGTTATCAGCTTCATGTATTTGTGTAGTGGTTGGATTGTTATTCTGATTTTTCATAGACTTGAAAATGAGACCACACACAGGATCCGAACTCAAAACTCATTGTCTGACTGCATGGCGCAGCGGTGACGTTCTCGCCTGCTGTGACCAAGGTTTCAGGATCGAATTCTGGTGGAGTCAGTTGACATTTGAGGGTGTGCAAATGCAAGGGAGCCGTGTTAGTAGATGTACTAGCACGTTAAAGATCCCTTTCAGGGCAAAATTGCGGGACACTGGCTCTCTAAAAGCCTTAGAAGTTAAAAGACACGCAAAAACAATAACATTATTATTATTATTATTATTATTTTACCGACATCCGTGACTACGCTCGCTAAAACGCAGCGTTCGGTCATGGGGCTGAATCGGTAGACGAGTGGGTTCGAGCCCGACCGTCGACCGTCCTTGAAATGGTCTTCCGTGGTTTCCCCCATTTTCAACACCAGGCAAATGTTGGGACGGTACCTTCTGACAGGCCACGGCCGCTTCCCTCCACATTCTTTGTTGTTTGAGTCTTCAGTCTTTTGACTGGTTTGATGCAGCGCTCCATGCCTCCCGGTCCTGAGCTAATCGTTTCATCTCTACATAGCTACCACACCCTACATCCGAGGCAATCTGTTTAACATATTCTAACCTTGGTCTACCCCTACAGTTCTTGTCCTCGACCCTTCCTTCCATAACTAAGCTTGCTATTCCTGGGTGTCTTAGTATGTGTCCTACCAACCTATCTCTTCTCTTCATTAGCAGTCGCCAGAAACATCTCTCCTCTCCCACTCGTCTTAATACCTCTTTGTTTGTAACCCTATCTACCCATCTGATCTTCATCATTCTCCTGTAACACCACATTTCAAATGCTTCAATTCTCCTCTTTTCTGCTGCACCAATAGTCCAAGTTTCACTTCCATAGAGCGCCAAGCTCCAGACAAAGACTTTCAAAAATGACTTCCTAATACCTAAATCTATATTCGATGTCAGCAGATTCCTTTTTTGTAGAAATGCTTTCTTCGCCTGAGCCAACCTACTTTTTATATCCTCTTTGCTTCGTCCATCACTGGTTATTCTGCTTCCTAAGTAACAGAAGTCTCCTATTTTCTTCAGCTTTTCACCTGCCAATTTGATCTCCATAGAGGTTTCTGATTTATTTCGGCTGCATTCCAGTATTTTTGTTTTACATTTATTAATTTTCATCATGAATTCTTTCCGTAAGATGAAGTCCATACCATTCAAAAACTCATTCAAATTCTCAGGCTTGTCGGCCAAGATGACGATGTCATCAGCAAATCTCAGAGTTGAAATTATTTCTCCTTGAATCTTTACTCCCACTTTACATTTTTCTCTAATTTCCACATTCTTATCCAGTGTCATTCATCTTCGTTCATTCCATCTCTCATCCCAGCGCGCTGTCTCCCACGGGTGTCGACTAGAAAGACCTGCACTCGGCCTCTCAGGAGGCCACACGACAGAAGTTGTTGTTATTTGAGTCTTCAGTCTTTCGACTGGTTTGATGCAGCTATCCATGCCTCCCTCTCCTGAGCTAATCGTTTCATCCCTACATAGCTACCACACCCTACATCCGAGGCAATTTCTTTAACATATTCTAACCTTGGTCTACCCCTGCAGTTCTTGACCTCGACCCTTCCTTCCATAACTAAGCTTGCTATTCCTGGGTGTCTTAATACGTGTCCTAACAACCTATCTCTTCTCTTCATTAGTAGTCGCCAGAAAAATCTCTCCTCTCCCACTCGTATTAATACCTCTCATTTGTTACCCTATCTACCCATCTGATCTTCATCATTCTCCTGTAACACCACATTTCAAACGCTTCAATTCTCCTCTTTCCTGCTGCACCAATAGTCCAAGTTTCACTTCCATATAGTGCCACGCTCCAGACAACTTTCAAAAATGACTTCCTAATACCTAACTCTATATTCGATGTCAACGACAGAAGAAGTCTGGGAAGTAACACTAGCTATTTGCACCATCATGGACTCTGTCACACCGAGTTTAATTTCCATATCACTTAGGTGAAGAGGGCACTGCAGAGCAATTTACTGGATATCGACGATATCCAAAGTGAGGTTCCCACTATAGGGCACAGGTAGCTGG
Organism: Meconema thalassinum; assembly: GCA_946902985.2. Classification (NCBI taxonomy): domain Eukaryota; kingdom Metazoa; phylum Arthropoda; class Insecta; order Orthoptera; family Tettigoniidae; genus Meconema; species Meconema thalassinum. The sequence goes on along the minus strand of CAMPQE020000109.1, from coordinate 189,990 downwards.
TGTTGCCTGTTGATGGCTGCTGACAGGGGAATGGCAGCCGTCCACCGTTACTCATTGTCGTCTCATAATCTCCCACTTCACACTCACTCACATTAGCAATGCTTAGGCTAGTTTTTCTGGTTCCGCTAATTAAGGTTATTCTCCTTTCATTTTCTCATGTACCGCTTGCAGACATCATTATGACCACTCGTGTACTTGTCAGCTTAACGTTGTGTTTAGCGAGTTACAGATGGCTATCATGTCACCTCTGACTCCAAACTCAAATGACACAGCTTGCTCACGGCTGCAGACGCATCACGCAAGCAAGATCATGCCCGTAGACTGAAGAAAATTCGTTTGTTGTTGTTGTTCATTCGATGGGCTAGCAGGGGTCCCAACCTGGTGGGCGCGCCCCCCTAGGGGGGCTTGGGGCTTTATCAAGGGGGGCGTGAAGTGCTTTCCGAATGATTTTTTTTAACCTCGAATATTACAATTTTGTGAAATAATTATTTTTCGAATTACTTCAAGTGATTGTCGCACTAAGTCAATCGTTCAAAAGCACTGGTAATTACCAACTGTCGGCACAAACCTCTGCGGAGACGCGAGGTTGGAGGTGAAATAAGGAATTTGCTGTGTTGTAAGGAGCAAAATTATGCCAATTTTATCGCCTCGTTGGCATATCTTTGTGATTTCTTTGAAGCTTTGAACAGTTTGAACTTACATTTTCAAAGACATATTTATGCGAGTCAGGATTTTCAACGCTGAGTGTCATAGAAACAAAGCAGCGCTGTCGGCTTGATGTTACAAGTGATCTCCGCTGTGCTCTGTCAAATATCAAACCAAACATACCGAATCTTACCAAGAGCAAACAGTGTCAACCCTCTCACTGACATTTGTTGACTAATTTAAGGATTTGTTGTAAAAGTGTGTTATTTGTATTGTGCTAAAATGAAGTTAGTATGTAATAGATAGGCATATTCCATTATGTACTGTTGTGTTATGAGGTTAGGTCTATATCCTCAGCGTCAATCGACGAGGTTACAGAAGCGATGCGTGCTGGGTGGAGGGGGGGGGGGGGGAGGGGGAGGGGGGCGATTTACTCCCGTATCTGAAAAGGGGGGCGTCAGCTGACAAAGATTGGGAACCACTGGGCTGGGGCATCGTACAGAGGTGTGCAAATTATTAGACTCGTTGGCAGTTTTCCAACATTTGCTTTGTGTGTTTTATGACTTATTAGTACAGTAGAAATGTTTTGCAAGGCGCTGACATTATTTCATACGCTTAATCAATAGTCCTAATAATATTTTTGTCATGAATCTGACAGTAATAATTGTGGCAAAAGTTATGCCTAATCAATACCTTTTATTTTAATAAATTATCACTTGGGGACATGTTTCGAGGCCTTATTGTTTTGGCCCCTTCATCAGCCGATATAGATTAATATGTCAAGGAAAACAGGTGGTTGAAAAGCTTAACACTAAAAAACATTCTCCTGGGATGATTGGGGGTGGGAGTCGAAGACACCTCTTCTCAGTTTTGAGTTCAACCCGTTCCAATCCTCAGACCAGAATTATATTTCTTGACAGAGTCAGGAATCGAACCCGGACCTTCGGGGTGACAGCCAAGAAAGAAAATTTGGAACGGGTTCATACGAGTACCGTATCCCGAGGTCAAACCCGCTCCCAACCGATGGAGTCAGGAGATTGCTGAGGGTTGCTTCCACATCCTCTTGGTTCATCTTCGCACCCTTTAGAACACCCCCAATTATTAAAACTCAGCAATTTTTCTAAGTTTGTGCCATGTCTTGTGTGGGGTTTCGCCTAAGACACCAAGCTGGGGATCCGGGTGGGGACACCAAGAGCCCGCTGATGAGCTAGGTTGGTGTTTTAGGCGAAACCCCACACACGATACGGCACACACCTAGAAAAATTGCAGAGTTTTAATTCACTGGCCGTGAAAGCCAATATACCCTCAATTATATTGAGAAAAGCAGTTGGGACATTTGAGAAAAAAAAACACTTTTGGATAGAAAGGGAAGAAAGTGATGTCGCGTCGCTGAATGATGTAAACAAAAACTTGAGAGTGAAATCGGTTAGGAATAATTAGAGGAATATCTTGAAGAGAATAGATTAGTAAAATTACTCTCTCTCTCTCTCAGTAAGAAGTTGCTTTCCCCAAGGGCCAGTTCTAGGACCACTGTGCTTCTCGGTTTATATAAATGATATGTCTAGTGTATTCAAAAACAGTATCTGTTATAAATGTACCCTCTTCCATTTCAGTCCCTCTGATGCACTTCATCATATAGGCTACAACTTTTCAACGAAGATATCGCTCGCCTCCATCAGTGGGCCCTAAACCATAACTTCCAGTTAAATATATCCAAGTATCAACTTATATGCATTGGCTATAGTAAACTTCTTAATTCTGTCGATCTTAACTCACTCCCACAATAACAATGACAATGATATCCCTCACAGCAACTATGTGAACAACCTAGGAGTAATTTTTGACAGAACCATATCTTGGACAGAGCATACAGCAGCTGTAATAAAAAGGCTATATCATCAATTCATATCTTGAAGCGGAATATCCCTTACACCCCGTCGAAAATGCGCAAGCTTTTAATCCAAACTTTGATACTCCCTATCATGGATCAGTAGTGTATGGTTGGTTGGTTGGTTCCTCAGTTTAGGGGCTGCGACAACGCGGTCATGTAGCCCCGTGTACTTTGGGTGTGTGTAGAATCTGTCTGATAACCGGTGTTAATTGTGATGGCTGCATCATTTGCCATATGGAGAAGGCCTAATGCTCTATTTTATAATTGGAAAGGTTTCTGCCACTACTGCTTTTCTTTCTGATTTACGGAGGAAATTACGTATTTAGACGCAATTAACCGGAAAGGTTCCACTTCCTTGTTTCCACTCGGAGCGTGAGGACCTTGAATGTTGAGAGGTACGTGTTTCCTTTTGTTTCTGTAATTACCACTCCCAGTGTTGGGTTCCTAACTCAATGAGTGGTGTGGCCTGTTTCACTTATTACCGCGAGCAGAGGTGAGATCACTTAATTGTTCTCTCATCTGAGACGCACTCGGGAAAGTTTCCCACAACACAACATCCCATGTAACCTCTATTAGTCACTTCTTTCGCAAATAGTGGCTTAAAGCAAGATTCAGGTTATATGTTTTTCCCTCAACAACAACAACAACAACAACAACAACAACAATTTTCAGTGTTGCCTTTTGATGCTTTTCAGTCGGCCAACACGAGTTTTTCCCAAAAGAGATGGGTTATTCCCTAATCCTGAAAATGAGTACACAATCTTATTATATAATACGCTAAGGTGTATGTTTCCCAAAACTCAAGCTCCTAAACCAGAGGGAGTAAGAAGGTGCAGTTTGTGCCAAAATCTTACAAATCGTCTAAATTGTACAGGAAATATCTTGCATTTCTTGAAAAGTCACCGGAAATGTATGTATTTGTTTATAAAGTACCTTTAAACAAATAAATAAGACGATAGCCCCTGGGAGAACTGTCGCGCGTACAGCTCACATAGCACTAGGGCCGGGCGGGTAGTCTGTACACATGGGGCGCACACAACCCATTAAGGTGCCTGTACACTGGAGAGTGATTTTCAAAGAGCAAGTCTAGCTAGACCGCTCTAGCTAAACTGAGTGCGTGTTCACTGTAGAGTAATTTTCCCTAGGTAGAGCATTCGTAGAGCGGAGATAGACAAATCTACCCAGAGCACTCTCTGAACCTGTGTACACTGTTAAACGTAAATGCACTAGGTAGAGCAGCGCTAAACATTTCTGAGAGCAGTGTGGGTCTAGGTTTTATTGCGCTGTGTTGTCAAGTTAAAATGTCTTCAAGAGAGCGTTTAGCATATATGGTGGTGGATTGTGCCTTAAAAAAAAAGAAAATTATTATTTATTTTCGTAAATTTAAATATAGGTGTTTTACGGAAATGTTGTTTGCTAAATATATGGCAAACTTAAAAACAGTTTTTGTTTTGAATATATTCATGTAGTACATAATTAATTGTTTGATGAGAAAATCACTGCATATTTAAATATAATACATTTCCTATGTTTCTCCACTCCCCTTAAAAATAAAAGCCGCGTTTTTACTTTCCACTACATTTCCTTGAAGTGGTGTACTTGAGATGGTCTTCACACAATCTGAGTTTCCAATCATAAACTTTAATGCATCAAAATACTCCCAAGTACTCTTCTTAATGCCACCTTCATCGTCAGTTTTTTTCTTGTTAATTTTCCGCAACAGCATTGTGAAACTTTCTGCCAATTTCTTGTATAGTGCTTCCCATGGCTTCTGCAATCACCCGAAACAACTGTGCATTCATATTTCTGACTCTGTATTCTTTCACAGTACAATTCCAAGTTTTTGGATGGGCTTCAATATGTTCAATTAATGTTATTGTTTTTTTCGCGACTCCACACAAATTCAGCCATATTCAAACATTATAATAATAAACAAATAACCACTACAATCCACCACCGACTCTACGTAGAGCACTTTCCAATATTCAACTGGACGAATGGAGCTAGACTGGTCTAGCTAGGGCACCCAAATACTGTTTACACCGTAGAGTCGGCCATCTTCAGCTAGAGCTTAGAGCGGTCCCCGCTAGGTACTCTAACACCTGTGTACACTGGAGAGGAGCTTAGAGCGCCCTGGCTAGAGCTACTCTACGCTCTAGCTAGGGCAAAAGCTCCCCAGTGTACAGGCACCTTTAGAATATGCGAGAGTTGTCGCACGGGTCCACTAGTATTAATAAATACACTAGGGCCTAAGTGTAATAGATCTGATGATGATTGCTTGACGATCGAAACTGGTCATCCAACTGTATTTATTAATCTCATGTAATTTTTTTCAGGATTAGGGAATAACCCACCTCTTTTGGAAAAAACTCGAGTTGTCTAACTGAAAAGCATCAAACTTTAGTTTCAATCAATCAATCAATCAATCAATCAATCAATCAATCAATCAATCAATCAATCAAATCGTGGGATTGATTTTCAATGCTTTTAAAAATGTGTTTGTTGTTCATTCATTTAGGGGGACTGCGACATCATGGTCATTCAGCTTCGTGTATTTGGGTATGTGTAAGGATATATATGATAACCTGTGCTATTGTGATATCTGGAGTAGTGTGTGCATTTGTAAATGAGACAGATTGGGAAGGAGGTGGCCGTGACCTTAAATTAGGGAACCATCCCGGCATTCGTCTGGAGTAGAATTGTGAAACCTCTCGGAAAACGTTTCTAGAATGGCTGAGGGGGAATCGATCCCAAGGCCTTTAGGACGGACTCGCAATACAATCAAATGGATCATCCATGAGAACTACAATTGCAAACTAACACATAACATATGACAAAATCCGACTTCATTACAATTTCGATAAGGAGACTATCATAGATTACGACACAACAGTTGTTTGTCAAGGATCTTTCTCATTTCCGATAACTTCAAAATTTTCACTCAAACAAGAACATAAATACACATTCCAACCTATGTTCCACTCTACAAAGAGTCTTTATTCAACACATAGAAAACACACCACGACCTGTTAACCATCTCAAGAAACTTATAGAAATGTTCAGACTAATTTATAAGAATAGGCCTGTACAAATTCCATCTATTTAGTGTACCCTTTCGAACCCAGGTCTCCTAGGACAGGACTCTCATACATCGGGGAGAGCTCAGTCCGCTAGCTTAACTCTACACGACTGCCCTAGGTTATTTGGAGATCAGTAGGGTGAATACAATCCATAACACATGCGTATTCTTTTATTTTAATTTTTCGAGAGAAACCGTGGGGAAATCTTCAAAAGACAGATTGAAAGCTTCCGGACTTATAACTATGCAGGATTCTGACCTACTAAAACCCCACAAACCCTATGCTTGGCTTAATCCTCTCGGTTCCTCTTCTTTTTTTTTTTTTAGCAGCTCAGAGATGTAGACAGCAATCTGTGCTCAACGCTCTCTGCTGCTGAGCATTTTATCCACCAGATTGTCTGGTGTAATGACTCCAACGTTTGTCTCCTGAAGCCTTCGAAGATTTATCCACCTCAAGCATGCAAAGAACGTGTGCTGAACATCACCCCATTGATCATCACAATAACGACACCGTGAACTCGGTGATATTCCCATTCGATGGAGGTATGCTTCATACTAACCATGGTCAGAGAGAAACATGGTAATGTAATAATTAACCTCACCATGTTCCCTCGACAACCATGGCTTTAGTTGCTTGTTGAGCCTAGTGGTCCACTGCCACGATGTTCACGTTCCCATTCTTCCTGCCATTCCAGAAGAGATCTATCCCTTTCCTCCCTTAGAATGCTCTTCTTTACACAAGTATATATGGCGCCCCTTGGCCTGGATGTAAATGGGTATCACGCCAGCTATTACTAGCACTGCCGGTCCAGAGACTGTATGATAGGCAGAAGTTATTCTGAGGGCAGCTCCTCTGTGGACAGAGGTTATCCTCTTCCTATACATCTCAGAGCCAAGAGCTACGGACCAAATCTCTGTACGATACAGAATAACTGATTCTGCCACTCTCATCATCTTCAAGGACAGTTTAAACGACCTTCTGTACGATAAACGGATTTGGTGAGGCCGGGCATTGTTGAATCGTAAGTAAAGGTTAGGCTATAATACTTTCATGATTCATACGTCCGCCATTCATACACTTCCCACATTAAGGTACATTTTTGTAAAATTTGGTAGAGATCGGATGATTAGGTTAGTCGTACTTTAATTTAAGCTTTGAAATTTGGGTGGCTGCCATTACGTTTCCATTAAGATGGTGGCGATACAAAACATGACACTGAGGTGTCCTTTGCTAGTGCTATCTTTGTGTCAAATTTCGTTCAATTCGGTTTCGTCGTGTTTGAATTGATAGGGTGGGGGGGCAGATATACACACTCACTCACGCGATTAGCACATATACACGGCTGCCATATTCAAACTATTAGGCAGATGACCTTGTAAATTGGTCGAAAGACGCTTCCTACACAATAAATAATAATAATAATAATAATAATATTGTATGGCCTACATGCTTCCTACATGAAGGAATGTTTTTGCAAAATTTGGTAGAGATCAGATGATTAGGTTCGTCGTAATTAGATTTAAGCTTTGAACATTTGGGTGGTCGCCATTACGTTTCCGTCGTGATGGCGGTGATATAAGACATGCCACTGAGGTGTCCTTTGCTAGTGCTACTTCTGTACCAAATTTCCTACAATACGGGTTCGTCGTGTTTGAATTGATAGGGTGGGACAGATATACACACTCACACACAGACAGACTGACAAATTTCGGCTCTCGTAGATCTCATAAGTCAACTTTCATTTTTTGCAAAACTCGAAAGTAGGCTAAAATAGGATTATGAGATCACCTTTTGTCCGTGTGTGTGTGCGTATGTGTGTCTGTATGTGTGCCTCCCCCCTCCCCCCTCCCCCTCCCTCCTCCTCCTCCCTAATAAAATATAAACGGCTGGAGCGATTTCAATGAAGATCATAGCACTATTTCGTCCGACCACGACCGTGCCCTTCAAATTTTATTACATCTCACCAATCCAACATGGCGGCTGTGCGAAATATTTCACCGGCATTATATATCTCCGAAACTATTACTGATATCCCCCTGAAATTTTGCACGGTGATAAAGGGCACTACTAGAAGTTCACCTATGTGACTTTCAAAAACCTGTTAACTACAAAACTAACATGGCGGCCAAGCGAAGTTGAAACATTTGAATAGACTTTTCTCGCGATTAATTATCCCGACAGCGCAGTGAAATATGGTACAGCAAATGTTTATACACATTGTAATGCACTGGCATCTAATTTCGTTCAATTGTTTACAAAACCTAAAGATGGCAGTGCGAAATTTTAAAATTAAGTTATTATTTCTTGTGTCCTGATCATGCGATCGAAGTCAACGTTTGAATAATGGACCTAGGCCTATGCAATAATCGTCATCAAATAGTACATAACTGTATGGCCTACATATATAAAACAGCAACATGGCTACCATCCGAAATATTTAGACGGTTCTCAATATCTACTAATCTATGACAGCAATCAAACTGAAATTTTGTATGTTGATAAAGTCTATGGGACTTTCAATAACCTGGTGAGTACAAATTCAGTACGGCGGCGACGCGAATTTTAAATATTTAAAGGGACGTTTCTCGCAATTTAACTATCCGTGTGCAGTGAAACTTGGTACGGTAAACGCTTATACAAATTTTAATCCACTGACATCTAATTTATTTCAATTGTTATCCTAACCACAAGATGGTGGCCGTGCGAAATTTTCAAATCTCGTTTTTAATTCTTGTGTCCTAATCATGCGATTGAAGTTTGAATAATACGCCTACGCAATAATCTTCATGTAATAGTGCTAAACTCTATGGCCTACATATATAAATATCCAACATGGCGACCATCCGAAATATTTAGACGGTTCTCAATACCTACGAATCTATTACAGCTATCAAACTGAAATTTTGAATGTTGATAGAGGCAATTAACATAAGTAGGATATATGAATATATGAAATATGAAGCCTCCGTGGCTTAGGCGGCAGCACGCCGGCCTCTCACCGCTGGGTCCGTGGTTCAAATCCCGGTCACTCCATGTGCGATCAATGCTGGACAAAGCGGAGGCAGACAGGTTTTTCTCCGGGTACTCCGGTTTTCCCTATCAAAATTTCATTCCAGCAACACTCTCCACTATCATTTCATTTCATCTGTGATTCATTTCATCATTGCCCCAGAGGAGTGCGTCAGGCCTCGGCAGCCGGCACAGTCCATATCCTCGCCGCTAGATGGGGGCTCCAATCATTCAATTCCTGACCCGGTCGGAGACTGGAAGCAGGCTGTGAATTTTCATTTTCAGGATATATGAATATATGCTATTTTAAAACTCAGCAATTCTTCTAGGTTTGTGCCGTGTCTTGTGTGGGGTTTCACCTAGGACACCAAGCTGGCTCATCGGCGGGCTCTTGGTGTCCCCGCCCGGACCCCCACTGGAGTAGCGAACTGCGCGCCACCTCCCTTTAGATAAGGTGAAACTGCACCTCTTGACTGCGAGAACTAAAAGTTCAAGCAGTCTCAACCTGACTATGAAGGCTTCCAAAAAGTTGGTATATTGGCTTTCACGCCCAGTGAATTAAAACTCAGCAATTCTTCTAGTTTTTTTGCCGTGTCTTGTGTGGGGTTTCGCCTATTTTGTTCTTCACGGAACTACTTGTTAACTATTTTTATAACAATTTGCATAGAAAACCCAAGTACATTGTAATTTATAACAAAGCTTTGCTTGTAATTACATTAGTACAGTAAAACCTGCCTAAAGCGGAACGCAATCGTTCTGGATTAATTTTTCCGGTTTTCACAGGTTTCCTTTTTACAAAGGTTTGAGGGCGTGGTGGCTCAGCGGTCTAGCTGTATGCCTCTCACCAAGGCGGTCCGGGTTCGATTCCCGGTCAATGCATGTGAGATTTTCGAAGTGAAATGCCATGTCCTGTGGTTCGGATTCCACGTAAAAAGGAGGTCCCGTGGCTCATGATCTCGCGATTAACGGTCACGTTAAACTACAAGCTTCTTTCCTTTTTACAAAGGGTTGAGTTTTAATAAGACAAAATACATTACAAAGGAATACTGGATTACTACGAGTTTTTCCCACTAAAGTTAATTAGTTATTGTTGTTTTAAGGGGCGGAACTACGAGGTTTTCCCACTTTAGTTAGTTAGTTAATTAGTTATTGTTGTTTTAAGGGGCGGAACTACGAAGTTTTCCCACTTTAGTTAGTTAGTTAATTAGTTATTGTTGTTTTAAGGGGCGGAACTACGAGGTTTTCCAGCTTTAGTTAGTTAGTTAATTAGTTATTGTTGTTTTAAGGGGCGGAACTACGAGGTTTTCGCACTTAAAACAACACAATTAATTCTTTAGCCGGACATTTGTTTTTCTCGTGTTCGTCAATTACGGTACTTTAATTCTCTCCTCGAGTATAAGTGTCTTATGTTTAGAAGTCACTGTCACTGAATTTCAGTACGTAAATAAATGCAGTGCACAATAAAAAGAACACATTTAAAGATTACTCCAGTTCACTGTTTCCTTCTACTCTTATTTCTACTCTCATTTGTCAGAAGGAAACTTGTGTGTTTTACAAGAGGTTTGGAGGAAATATTGGTACAGATGTTGTGAAATGTAGCAAACCTGCTGCATCCTTGAGGAAAAATTAGAATTAATGTTTAAGGACTTTGATGCTAGTACAATCGCGCTCAAAATTTAGTACATATCTTTATATAAGGTGCGTTCAAAAAGTAACGAGCCGGAGGCTGAAATGCGCAAACTGGTGACGACATCGGCTAATCGTGGCGTGTGTAACGAGGTGTGGTTCCGACCAGAGCGTGGAAGGTCACAGCCCATCGCTAGAAGGCACACTTGCACGTCAAGTGACGATACAAAGCGAGCAGTAGCATGCATCAATCGTCCAACGCTGCCAGTCGCATTGCAAACAGTGACATGGAGGCGTCAAACGAGGAGCAAAGAGGTGTTGTTCGGTTTCTGACAGCGGAAGGAGTAGGGGGAACGGACATTTATCGCCGAATGTCACAAGTGTACGGTGAACACTGGATGTCCCTTTCAAGGGTCAAGGCGTGGCACAAGCGCTTCAGGGAAGGACGGGTGTCGTTAGCCGATGATGCCCGGTCTGGGGCACCCCCCTGCATTACCGATGACAACGTCCAGCTGGTTGATGCACTCATTATCCAGGACCGCCGAGTGACAGTGAACGCCATAGCCGCCGTGGTCGGATTGAGCGTCGGAAGTGTGCACACCATCATGAAGGAACGACTGCACTTGCGCGAAGTGTGTGCCCAATGGGTACCCCACAGTCTTCAACCACACCAGGAAGCATGTCGAATGGCCCACTGTCTTGGTCATCTGCAGCGCTATGCGAGGGAAGGGAATGGGTTCCTGGCACGAGTGGTGGCTGGAGATGAGTCATGCTGTCATCACGTCGAACCAGAATCCAAACGATAAAGCCTCCAGTGGAAGCATCCAGTGTCACCACCACCCAAAAAAGACAAAGCCATCCACACGAGTGCAGGAAAGGTAATGCTGACCTTCTTTGGCCAAGACCCTTCTGATACACTTCATGCCGCACGGAACAATAGTGAATGCCCAGCGTTACTTGCAAACCTTGACCACCCTTCGCCAAGCGATCAAAACAAAACGACCAGGCAATCTTACCCGTGGGGTCATTCTGCTCCACGACAATGCACGACCTCATACGGCCAACACAGTCGTGGCACTCCTGCAGAAATTCAAATGGGAGGTTCTCAGCCAGCCTCCATACAGTCCAGACCTCTCTCCCTGTGATTACGCCATGTTTGGTCCCCTGAAAAGGGCTCACGGGGCCAACGATTCACGCTGTACGTGCGGAACTGGTTCACATCGTAGCCCAGGGAATTTTATGAGACAACCATTCACAACCTCGTGTCACAGTGGGACAAGTGCCTCAACAGCCTGGGCCAATACTTCTAACATACAGGTACTGGTTTCTGTAATTATGCATCCGGCTCGTTACTTTTTGAACGCACATTTTATTATAGATAAGATAATCCGTCTTAGTCAGGTTATTTACGCCTACAGTTCCGGAATGTCTTTCCGTTTCCGCGTTAGGAAGTTTTACGGTTTACAGTGTCATTTTACATAGGACATACGTCCGTTCTGGATTTTGTGTCCGTGTGTCCAGATTTCCGGTATACAAAGGGACCAGTTTGGGCAGGCTTTACTGTAATTGGCACATTTCATTAATTAATTCATTATTACTGCCTAACGTGTACCAAATTTATTAAATGCCCATTGGAATTCATTTAGATAACTGTGCCTGTCCATTTTAGAGACGACTATAATTTCGCATCTTTGCCGGTTAATGTTCTTGACGTGAGGGTCATGTCTTGGGCTGGGTGGTAAAATACGACCCAGCAGGAGAAATCAGGTGGAATGCGCCAGGGAGTGCAGGCGCCAAAAGAGAAGCTTCCTTGCAAGGAAAGTTGAAAGGTCAATCAGATGAGGCGCAATGAGACAGCCAGACTGGCAAATATGCGCGATCATGCTTCCAACGCGCTGCGCTGCGACTGTGCAAGTGGCACGTCTTCACATTCTTAGGGGCATTGCGACATCAAGGTCTGTAGCTCCGTGTTTTTGGGTGTGTAGAAGCTCTTCAGTCGGTCAACACGTATTTGCCCAAGAAATTGTACGCGCTACAAAATTTATGTTGTTAGATATAATTGTTGTAGTTTGAGTCTTCAGTCTTTTGACCGGTTTGATGCAGCCCTCCAAGCCCCGTGTCCTGAGCTAATCCTTTCATCTCTACATAGCTACCACACCATATATCTGAGGCAATCTGTTTAACATATTCTAACCTTGGTCTACCCCTACAGTTCTTGTCCTCGACCCTTCCTTCCATAACTAAGCTTGCTATTCCTGGGTGTCTTAGTATATGTCCTACCAACCTATTTCTTCTCTTCATTAGCAGTCGCCAGAAACATCTCTCCTCTCCCACTCGTCTTGATACCTCTTCGTTTGTAACCCTATCTACACATCTAATCTTCATCATTCTCCTGAAACACCACATTTCAAACGCTTAAATTCTCCTCTTTTCTGCTTCACCAATAGTCCAAGTTTCACTTCCATAGAGTGCCACGCTCCAGACAAAGGCCTTCAAGAATGAATTCCTAATACCTAATTCTATATTCGATGTAGGCCTAAACAGATTCCTTTTCTGTAGAAATGCTTTCCTTGCCTGAGCTAACCTACTTTTTATATCCTCTTTGCTTCGTCCATCACTGTTTATTTTGCTTCCTAAGTAACAGAAGTCTCCTACTTCCTTTAGTTTTTCACCTGGCAATTTGATGTCCATAGAAGTTTCTAATTTATTTCGGCTGCATTCCAATATTTTTAGATATCATAAATTTAAACCTCTATTCATTGATCGGGATCTGATGATGACCGCTTTTGGGTCGAAACGTCCTGCTAGGTGGGATTTATAATTATTTGGCGCTAGGCTCAGACTGAAATAGCTAGATTGGCAACCCTGGGAGGACGGAGTTATACGTTTTCATGAAGACTGTGTAGCCTAAATGGGGAACCGGCTCGGTCACTAAGCAGTATAACAGGACCTGTGGTTATGCAGGCACATTATTTAATTTAAGAAACGTTTATTTAAATTTAGTTTAAATAATTATCATTTGTTTCTGTAGCTAATTACAGTTATCCCCTAATTACTATAACTCCCACCGACAGCAGTGACTACGCTGACTAAAAGCGCAGCGTTAGGTCATGGGGCCAAGCTCTCTGCTGACTCGGTAGACGCGTGGGTTCGAGCCTCACCGTCGGCCGTCCTTGATATGGTTTTCCGTGGTTTCCCCAATTTCGATACCAGGCAAATGCTGGGACGGTACCTTCTGACAGGCCAGGGCCGCTTCCTTCCACATCCTTACCCAAATGCATTCATCTCCATCCATTCCATCTCTCATCCCGACGTGCAGGTCGCCCACGGGCGTCGACTAGAAAGACCTGCACTCGGCCTCTGACGAGGCCACACGACAAAAAAATAAAAAAACTATAACTCCCCCACCATTAAACTTGGCTAAGCTACTGCCCCATACAAAGACTATACTGTTGTAAGTAATATTACTGGTCATTTTATACTACAGTTATCGCAATACCAGGGACAGCGAGAGGATTTAAGGGCCCCTATGCAATTTATTTCTCGGGCTCCTCTTGAAATACTTTCCTACTTCTTATTTTCGTGCAGTCTTCTATCGAAGGTTGGCAGTCATCATGGCTATTCTACTTTTAATTATCATTATAAACAACAACATCCACTACTAGCTATTCCGGAAAGACAATGTCATCTTGAGAAAAACATCTAATGCACAATCATAATTTAAAAAAAACATACAAATCTTGTTTCATGGAAAGCATTTTAGTATTTATTTTATGATATATATTTTACAAAGTGCACAAAACAATTTTATTTTATTTTTAATACAGTTAACATGCATATTTTGCAATTATGTAAGTCTTCACTTTGACTACCAGTTGGTGTATTCCTTGGAATACACGGTAAGACAGAGTGAGCTTTTGCTGCTATTTGCTTTATTTCATTCCTTCCTTTTTCGCAAACACCAACAGTGATTTCCTGGTTTTTCTTTGTTTGTGCACTTTGCTTATATTACCTGTAAGTCTGTTCTAGATATATATCTTCCATGACCAACCTAGCGTCATCTAGCAGCGAATCTCTGAAGTTCCTCAATTTTTCCATGTACAAGAGGACTTCCTTACCAATCTAGCCATCAGATCTCGTCGCTATCGCCAGATATCATCTCCGTGGTCAAGAGGACTTCGTCTACATTTCCATCCTCCAGGCCTCGCCAGTGACGCCTGCTATCAACTCTTTGAAGACAATTTCATCAAGATGCTTAATTTTTGTAATGTTTGTCATTCTTATGTATATTCCTTTTGTCTCCTACCCCCACTCTTTTTCCTTCCCTGGTCCCTCCGCGCTTCGTTGAGCTGGTCTCACTTGTGCATCAGTCGTCAAGACCTCCAGTTGGAGCCTAACTAGGGCTCGTCTCCTCTCCTCGAGAGACAAACTTTTGAATCGGACCCCATGTCCAGATCTTAACTAACGGTCGCCTGGATCGCCTACTACAGAAATGAGCTATGTACTATGTTCTTCATATTTTAATCGCTTTTAATTAGCTATACGCTTTTAATACCGCTCTATAGATAGTGAGAAGTTGCCAAATGTTGTTCAATTGCAATCTTCGCGGGATTTTCGATGTCAGGCTTTGTTTATCTAAGACAGCTAATGTTGTAAAACGAAGCAGCATTTCTTGTGCATGTTAACTGAGAATGAGCTCTCACACCGTGGGATTCTTATTAAACTAAATACTGTCTATAGAAAACTTAGCTCGTTCCACCGCTGGACTTTATTTACCCAATTCAATAGTTATGATTGTTCTGGAATTTTCTACGCCAAACAATTCATCCACAAGCTAAACCTTCTAGTATTTTCCACTCCCATATGGAAATACTTTTTCTAACCAAGGAATTTTCCTTTATGAACAGCTAATCAACACCTAATTTGTCTTCCTCCGTGGGAATTCGTCCGCTGCATTCAACTATAACCTACAAATGTTTCAACGCAATAGACTCTCGCAAACCAAAATGCAACTAGTTATTTCACACCACCGCAATAAATTTCCTTTCTATAAACTTTCTGTGCTACAATAGTGAACTTTTCAACCACGTCAATAGACTATAGTGAAACCAGTGCTCGTTCAACTTCTCTTCCACGCCGCGCTCGTCCGAGAAAAAGAAATGAGGCCAAGAACTTTCTCCACAAAGTTCCAATTTCCTCTTCTAAAACCACTCTTTACTAACAAATTAGGTTAATCCTTAAATTTATGTCTATTTCAATGAGGCCTCGCCAAACCATAGGCGCCCTCCCAACTTTTCTCCATTTATAACTTATTCATTCTGTTTAAATATCAGCAGTTAGAAACTGCCTAGTAATCTATTTTCTTTTCTTGCTAGTACAGGAATTGTTTATGTTCTAAGTACTCAACTTTTCATTAATCTCGATGATCCAGGTTTCACGAAAGGGTAACTTGCCCTATTTTTCCTCGTGATCCTGTTTAAACATAGAAGTTCTAGAAACTTCTTCTTAATGTTTCTCTTCAGGTTTCACCTGCCCTATTTGTATAAATCACAATCGTAATTACTGTTTAAATATAAGAAGTTATTGAACCCTTTACCCTATGTTGGTTAAATGATTCTACTTTTTATTTCTTCAATTAATAAATATTTCAACCAGCATCATGAAAGTAGCCAGACAGTGATGAGGAAATTTCAAGCATTTGTTGGAGACAGTAGGGACATACCTGCGACAGTTTAACAAAAGGCTAAGTACTTGAGCTATGAAAAGAAATAGCAGAGCGATGTATCATAAGGACAGGTGTGGCTACCTCAATTTTAGAAGCGACGCGCGGTGAGACATGGTTCTGGTATGTTCATTGTGATATTCGCGCCTAGAAGAAATATGATGCAGTGACGTGAATGGCTGATGAAGAAAATAGACACTCCCAAGACGCCAAGATCTACTAGAAACCGCCAAATTATTAGAAATGGAGAACCAATGAGAAGAGAATGCCTACTTGCGCGCCAACTCCGGCTGGGGTACGCGGTGGCTAGCATTCACGCGGGAAATCGCCTAGACAAAATCTCTACGATCGATTCTAGGATTAATGGGCATATTCTTGACCTGTGCAATATTACGAGTTCAGTGATATTTATTTCATTCCTGTACCACAATTATTTCGAGAAATTTTTACATAAAATCCCCCTCCATCTAGACCCAAGGGCCAGTTCATTTATAAGTGTGTCGAAGAGCCAAGACATTGACTTTTATTCCGTGTGTTGAGGACACATGACTATTATTCTGTGCGTCTACGGACGTAGACTTTGATTCTGTTTATCAGAAGAGATAGACTTTTATTGTGTGTCGAGGAACACAAGATATTCATTGTAAAGTGTTAAAGTCAGTGATAGATAGTCATAGTACTATAGTTATAGGGGCAGTAGCGTCGATAATTCGCCAACGAACAGTGACAGGGAATTTAGTACCTGAACAAGCGAATTTAGTAGTCAAACATAAAGTGTATAATAACCTAATTTTTGTATCAGCGCAAGGATGACATCGATGAATGCAGAGGAAGTTTGGAATTCTCAACAGTCCGTCCAGATGGCTGCTATGAGATAAAGAAGCATCCAGTTGGGGAATGGCGTCTGATGTTCTTTGACGGGTGACTACAAAAAGAGATGAGTACCTAATAATATTTTATTATTTGTTAAATTAACGTATGGTTTATGGGACATATTTTTTTGTAAATACTTTGCTTGTGTGATTAATGTAGTATATTTATTTTTGATCTGACACACTTTTGTTTGGAAGCAGCTCGCACAATTGTAGTTAATGGAAAGTTCTTTTCTTTGTGTTGTGTTAACTAACGTATCTATGTGAACGGCCGTGTTCGCCTATGTTACGAAGTGCGGTTAAAAACGTCTCTCGGAGATATGTCGTGTTTCAGAAGTAGGACTGAATTAATATAATGATATAATAGATTGGAGGGTAATTAAAATTTTGGTGAGATTTATTATTGATCAGATTCAGTGTGATTATTGCCTTTGGAGCAATGTAATTTGTGACGAAGAGTATTCAGCACTATCGTAAGTCTTAAATGTTTGCGAGCTCTAATTCAGCAGACCCATGTGAAAGGCGTTATGTCAGTCCCAGATGTGTGTATTGTGAGTATATATTTTATGGTATTACAAGCGGGAATTTCAGCAGAGACTGATTTCTGTCAGCTTGGTACCAGATTCATATTGTATCCTTGCGAGGACAATTATGGATATGTGATTATTGTCTGACCATATGTTGAGTTGGAGAAAATGTTAGTTGCTGTTGATTCCTTGAGATAACAGTCCAGCGGGTCGGCTATTTATATACACTGGAAGGGGGACATGACTGGTATGTGGAAAGGGTGAGTTGTGGTCACAAGGGCTGGCTGAGTTTCGCAAGCAAGCTCATTAAAGTGGAGTGCACGTCTGGCTCCCAATTACTTGAAAATAAATATAAATGTGAGAAACTGATCAATGGTAAAATTGTTTAAATAAATGGGAGTTGCCTACGAAACACGATAACCTTCGAAGCGTTTCCTTAACATGTAATTTTGTTAATATAATGTAATCTTAACCACTCAGGTTGTTTGTTGTTGTTGGTTTATTCTATGTTTATTTTCCATGTCAGTGACCCGTGAGTCACGTGCGGCGCTGTTTTTCCTTGTTGTTGAGTGTCTGGCCATTGTGGCAGCTCATTTGGTTAAGTGTGTCACCACACTAATAAGGGTCTCAGAGAGATGCCTGTAAATAGTAGAGTTGTAATATGTGTGTCAGAGTTAGATTTAAGGATTTTTATTAATGTTATGCCCATATCCATAAATGTTGATTTACGAGATGATTGTTCGTGAGCACCGTGGCTGTTAACCCGTTGTGAACGAACGATCATCCAAGTACTCATTTCTCGTAGATAGTCACCACGCGAACATAAATCCACATGCAAGGTCGTGGAACTTGGATCCACATTTTATTAGAAAAGGGGAGATCTGTCTGACTCCTCAGAGTGATAAATATTCCTGTCAGGGGAAAATTCAGGGAGGAATTTGTTTGTTATTGTTTGTTTTATTCTTTTATGCACAAATTAGTTATTAAATCTTGTTATTATCTTACGTTTTGTCTCCTTTCTTTCTTAATTATAGTTTTTATCCTATAACCCTTGCCTCAGAAAAGCACGTAGTTTGGCGGACGTAAACACCACACTATGAACTGAACGCGACCCCTTGATCTAAGATTCTTGCATAAAACACTGCTATTCTGAAGGGTTCATAGGTGAAAACTGGCGGCCAACGGTGGGGCTATTCACTGTGGTGTAACGGGGAGATTACACATGTCAATAGTGGCGTATTTGAGTAAAACTGGCATGCCGCAAGTGCAGGCAGATATGACAGTATTTAATCACCGGGAAGTGATATTTTATTAAAAGTAGTTGAGGCGAAGTGGATACCGCCAAATGTGTGAAAAATAAATTAAAATCAGGAGTTTGCAAAGTAAAATACGGTTCACGTTGTTGTCTTTTAAATTAAAGTAAAATTAAGATGTGATACCGGGCGCCCAATGATAAAGTTAAAACTAGATTTGTTTAGAAAGTCAAACTCATGGAAATATTAGGAGGCTGTAGCCTAAAATGACAATTAATACTTTGTTAATTAGTCAGTGTTAATATCAGATCAGGATAACTGTTTAATGACTAAATATGTGCTTGGGTTTAAAATTAAATTGAGTAAAACTAGAACTACTCAGAGATGCAATCAACTAATGGGATTAAAGGTAAAAATAAATGAACTGAGTAGGATAAAGAAATTAAATGTGCATTGGATTTATGTGCGTGTCAAAGGGCATTGGTGTAGGCCATTTCCCTTATGTCTCATATAAATTGTAAAACATGGCAACGGTGGCGCAGATCCAGGAGATCATTGAAAGTGCAGCGAGGAGAACGCAGGAATTGTTGGATACTAAATTAGCAGAACAAAGTGAATCGCTGAACACGAAGTTATCTGAACAAATAAACACGAGTATGTTAGAACAAAGTGAATCGCTAAATACTAAACTGTTAGAGCAAAGTGAATCATTGCGGACACAATTAAACAATAGTAGGCTAGAACAGAGTCAATCTATAAACAAATTATCTGAGCAGAGTGAATCGCTAAGTACTAAACTGTCAGAACAAAGTGAATCACTAAATGCTAAACTGTTAGAACAAAGTGAATCATTGCGGACACAATTAAATAACAGTAGAATTGAACAAAATGAATATCAGGCGGAACAAGCTAGGTTATTAAAGAGTGAAATTAATGACACTATAAATTCACAGTTAGAGGCGCAAAATAATAAAAACACGAACCAATTAGCTTCGTTAACCGCAGAAATGAAAGAGCACACAAACCAACAGATGATATTACTGGCCCTTGATGTAAGCAAAAATAATGAGAAACAATTAGAGCAGATTGAAAAAATGGAGAGAATTTTTGATAAAAAACTTAGCATTCTCGATGAAACGGTGTTAGCTAAATTAGAGCAGATTGAAATAGCATGCACAATGAATACAAGCGAGGTCAAAATAGCTCAAGATAAGTTGGAAGGACGATTTAAGGAGATGGAGAAAAGTGGCAGGGTCATTCAACAACAAATATCAGCAGTAGATGAGAACATATCAGGCATAATTAAAGATATGGACCGGCTCGAGATAAAATCAGCGGAACAGTGGAAAAGCCTAGAAACGGAACAAGAACAATTTAAGAGTACATTAGACGAAAGGCTAAGCCAGATAGAAAATAATCAGGATGAAAATAAGAGTCAGATAGAAGAAAAAATAAGCACGATTAAAGAACAGATCAGGAAAGATTGGAAGAAAATGAATATTGATTCTAGAGAGGAAAGATCCACCATTCTTAAAACAGTAGGCGAAAACCACACGCGTATTCAAGCTTTGGAGCAAGATGTAAAAAATAGACTTAAAGAGCAGACAGACAGGATCATAAAAGCCGAACTCCGCTCATTAGAACAATCATCTATATTTAAAACGTTAGCATTGAAAGACAAGCCGGATGACTCACATAGTCCCCAACCCAGCATAGCAGGAAGTCAGACTCAAGCAGAGAGCCCATTAACAACAAACACGGACGGATTTCGCAAGAACGTAGATAGGAGCTCAACACCACAGGACGGTCATCAGCCCACACAACTTATTCAAGTAATTCGCTCAAATGACTACAAGCCGCAGAAATACACCGAAAATTCAGGGGTAACACCTAAGGCCTTTATCAAAGAGATTGAAGACCACGTTAATGACACTGGGGTACCTGAAGCACGTAGATTGAGAATGATGGAGAGATTTTTATCAGGAAATGTTCTCACCTGGTTTTTAAGTTTCAAATATACATTTGGAACCATGTCAGACTTTAATTTAGCGTTTCTGCGCAAATACTGGTCTCCCGCCATACAACAGAGTTTATGAATGGAGCTTTACTCTAGAAAATACCAAACTACCCAGCAGACAAAATACTCAGATTTCTTTAACATGCAAATGCTAAAATTTCGCGACCTAGATTACCCATTAAACGAAGCAGATTTGGTGATGACAATAGCAAGGCAAATGCCAGTTAATGTACAGCAAGTACTAGTCGCAGCAAACGTCAGTACGGCCCTACATGCAGAGCAGATATTACGGCAAATAGATGAGACCACATCTCATAGTCATTTTAGAGGAGGAAGACAGCTGGAATTAGTCAACACTACAGAGGTCGTAAAAGCAAAACAAGGTAATACTAAAACGCAGGGTACTAATACAAGCACCTCCACACCTAGGCGAAACCAGGAAGAAGGGGAAAACAGACCATATCAGCGTAACGAAAATCACTACAACAATAGATACCAGGGCAACAATAGATACCAACAGAGAGGATATCAACAATGGCGTGATAATCGAAGGAATGACAGGCCTTATGGAAGATACGGTGATTACAATGACAATCAACGATGGAAAGGAAGGAGAGATCAGGATCAAGGAGGTGAACGTAACTATCGAGATGGCTGGGATGATAGGCACGCTCAATCACAAAATTACTTAGAGGAGTTACACGCTAATCAAGGTGGAGAGCTAGGAAGATGGGAAAAGGCCATTGGGAACAGAAAGAACCCAGACACACATACTGAGGAAGCTGGAAGTCTACTGAGACAAGAGGAATATCGAGGACATGAGCGACAGAAGGATGATGGGAGTCGAAATGGAGCAAAAAAAAAATGTTAATTTTGGATCAAGGAGACAGTCTCCAAACACAACAGTCGGAAGTTGAAGATGGATGGATAGTAGCGAACATACAAGAATGGATTGCTTTACCAGAAGACTGCCTGGAGGAGACGGTGAAACCACGGAACGATGAAATTAGGCAATGACCCATTATTTACGCAAGGATTGGTGAAATTAATATAAGATGTTTATTGGATACGGGGTCACAGATCAGTCTATTATCGGAGGCCTTGGTTCGAGAGTTGGGACGGACTCAGAATATTCCTGTAATTCCGGTACCACAGCTCAAAGTGAGGGGTGTTATTCCTGAACGCACCGTCACTTGTAAACGTCAGGCATACTTAGAGCTGAACATATTGGAACACACTTTTGGGCAATCATTCATTATCATGGCAAAGATGAATTTCAATATAATTCTTGGTGCAAATTTCATTTGTGACTATCAAGCAGTGATAGATTTACACAAGAATACAGTCAGTTTTAGAGAATATGACCAGCTGAAAAACGTGGGATTGCATATGGATGAAATCACTACCGGAAGAGATGTAAATTCTTGGGCATTGGAAGCAATATCAGAAGAGACGGAAGAGGAGGTACGAAAGGCGGAAGATAACATCGTAGAAGGGGCTGTTGTGGAACTAGATGAGGAGATAGAATCCCAGGAGATATGGTCTTTATTAACAGAAGGAGATAACAGCGATGCACAATTTGAAGAGTTACTACAGGAGCGGCTCAATGACATTCAACTTGGGGATGAACACAGAAAACAGTTGGAAGAGATTTTAAGGAAGCACAAAACAGTATTTGATACAGTACCTGGGAAAATATTAAATTTCAAGTACTCTATGCAAGTCGAGGACTGGTCACCTTTCAAAAGCAGATTGTACCCAATTCCTGAAAAATATCGTGGTCAAGTTAAAATCATTATAGATGAGATGTTAGAAGCTGGAGTGATAAGGAAGACACCAACACCTTATCTAAATGCGATTTTGGCAGTCACAAAACCAAATGGATCTATTAGACTTTGTTTAGATGCCAGAAATCTCAACATGAGACTCATTTTTCCTGAGTATGACAGAGCGCCAATTATCAGAGACGTATTAAAAGGCTTTAAAAACAAGAGCATTTATTCATCAGTCGATCTGACGAGCTCGTTCCACCATCTTGAATTGGATGAGAAGTCACAGCTTCTAACTGGCTTCTTATTCGATAACCAGACATATTGTTTCGTCAGAATGCCTTTTGGAGTCAAAACAGCGGGCTGTGCTTTAATCCGAGCACTGGACCGGAACCTAACCGAGGAAGTAAAGGAGATGACGGTGCGATACATTGACGACATTCTGTTGGCATCCGACAACATTGAAACTCACATGGAAAATTTAGATAAAGTATTGGGCAACTTGAATGCATCGAATTTCAAAGTAAACCTGAAGAAATCGCATTTCTTCAAGAGCGAGATCTTGTATTTGGGTCACGTCATTGACAAGGAGGGAGTGAAGCCTAACCCAGCTAAGATTGAAGCAATAAAGAATTTCCCTACACCAACGAGAGTCAAGCACATTCGGGCTTTCTTAGGCGTAACGGGATTATTTAAAGAAAACTGTCCAGGTTATACGGAGACTGTAGCTCCAATGCAAGAAATGTTAAAGAAAAATAACAAATGGTCATGGAACGCGGAATGTGAGAAGGCATTCCAAGCAACAAAACGGCTATTGGAAAACTGCATTAAATTAGGCTATCCAGATTTCAAGCTCAAATTTATAATCCAAGCGGATGCTTCACTAATTGGGATAGGTGCTATGCTCTACCAAGAGGATCCAGCTAACCTGCAGCACAAAACATATTTGGCATTTGTCAGCCGAAAATTGCGTAAGCACGAGCGAAATTATACTGTAACCGAGCTAGAATTGTTGGCCATCCTTCATGCGCTCCAACAATGGAAACGAATAATCTATGGTTACCTTATTGTTGTCAGAACTGACCATAAGGCACTAACATTCTTGTTTAAGACGTCAATGGCAAGCGAACGTGTGACACGTTGGTCTATATACATTCAGCAGTTCAGCATTGAAATTGAACATTGTCCAGGGAAGATGAACGTGATACCGGATGCACTCAGCAGGAACCCAGAGCCTGATAATGATAAACAGCGATGGTACAACACTTGGAGTTAACACCGAAGGACCGGGAATTCTTGGAGGAGTTACGTGAGATACAGCGAGAACAGGAAGCGGAACCATGGATGATGCTATTAATTAAATACTTCAAAAAGCAACTACCTACAGGAACACCTGCATTTCGAGAAGCGAAAGCCAAAGAAGGAAGATATGTTTATGTCAACAATTTGCTGCACAAATGGGTAGATAATGACCACACCAAGTTACGCATATTAGTACCTGCATCGTTACAACGAGGATTGACATGGCATACGCACGAAAGTTACGGTCACGTGGGCTTAGACAAGTGCGAAGCAACAATAGGAGAGACATTTACATGGCCACGTATGAGAACAACTATATGTGACGTCATTACAACTTGTGACCCGTGTCAGAGAACAAAGCCAAATAATTATTTACTGAGGCAATATCCTAGACCATTGCTACCTCAGAAACCATGTGAGCTACTAGCGGTGGACTGTCTTGGTCCAATTCCGAAGGGAAGGAGAGGTTGCCGTCATTTGCTAGTGTGCATTGATGTATTTTCTAAGTTTGTAGTACTATGCCCTATTCAGAAAACAACATCGAAGCAGGTACTCAGTCGCATTCGTAATAGAGTTATTCCAACCCTTGGAAAACCAGAGTTTATATTATCAGATCACGGCAGTTATTTCACAAGCGCCGAATTCAAGAAAGGAATGGAAGACATGGGTATAAAACATGTTTTAAGCAGTATCCGACATGCCCAAGCTAATCCAAGCGAGAGAGTAATTAAATCTGTAACTGCATACTTGAGGATCTTCATTCCGAACGAACACCACAAATGGGTCGATAAAATTAAGGATGTAGAGACATGCATGAATTCTACCAGGCACGAGTCAACAGGACAAATCCCTATGGTCCTACACAAGAACGAGTATCCAGTAAGAACGTGGAAAAGCATCATTAACTGTCCACAAGATCCCATGATAGCACCAGACTTGAGAATTGAAAGAACGAGAGAATACATGAGGAAACAAGCGGACCGCAGATTACGGCGAGTAAGAAATAAGAGGTTCCACGGTGATCTTGAAGTCAACCAGCTCGTTTTGGTAAAACGACCTGCTACATCGGACCCAGAAAAGAAAATCTTTAGTAAATTCTGCGAAAAATTCATAGGACCCTATTCTATCGTGAGAAACCTTGGAAATAATGCTTACAGAGTGAAAGAATTGAGCACAGGAACAATGTCAGTTTACAACGCTGCCAACCTAAAAAAATATCGTCGAAGTGAACCATGGTAGCGCCGAAATAATGACGCTGTTTGAATATACGGACGTCCTACTATCAACAAAGTCAACGGGGAGCAGTTGAGTACGGCACGTGGTGAAGGAGGAAGTAGACTTGTTGTTGACAAACATTAACGAGGCGAGTAAGGTGTTGCCGCAGGCATCCGAGCGTCACGCAAGAGTGGAAGGGGAAAGTCAAGCAGGAAATGAAAACGAGTAAATGCCATTGAAGACAGGAGCGGCTAGACCAAGTAAGAAAAAGGGGTGATTCTGGAAATAAAACAAATTGGCCTACGGAAGTATTGTAAAATTGTCGACTTTATTCCTAAGTTCGAAATTTTGTGAGTGGGAGAGTTGTGAACCCTTTACCCTATGTTGGTTAAATGATTCTACTTTTTATTTCTTCAATTAATAAATATTTCAACCAGCATCATGAAAGTAGCCAGACAGTGATGAGGAAATTTCAAGCATTTGTTGGAGACAGTAGGGACATACCTGCGACAGTTTAACAAAAGGCTAAGTACTTGAGCTATGAAAAGAAATAGCAGAGCGATGTATCATAAGGACAGGTGTGGCTACCTCAATTTTAGAAGCGACGCGCGGTGAGACATGGTTCTGGTATGTTCATTGTGATATTCGCGCCTAGAAGAAATATGATGCAGTGACGTGAATGGCTGATGAAGAAAATAGACACTCCCAAGACGCTAAGATCTACTAGAAACCGCCAAATTATTAGAAATGGAGAACCAATGAGAAGAGAATGCCTACTTGCGCGCCAACTCCGGCTGGGGTACGCGGTGGCTAGCATTCACGCGGGAAATCGCCTAGACAAAATCTCTACGATCGATTCTAGGATTAATGGGCATATTCTTGACCTGTGCAATATTACGAGTTCAGTGATATTTATTTCATTCCTGTACCACAATTATTTCGAGAATTTTTTACATAAAATCCCCCTCCATCTAGACCCAAGGGCCAGTTCATTTATAAGTGTGTCGAAGAGCCAAGACATTGACTTTTATTCCGTGTGTTGAGGACACATGACTATTATTCTGTGCGTCTACGGACGTAGACTTTGATTCTGTTTATCAGAAGAGATAGACTTTTATTGTGTGTCGAGGAACACAAGATATTCATTGTAAAGTGTTAAAGTCAGTGATAGATAGTCATAGTACTATAGTTATAGGGGCAGTAGCGTCGATAATTCGCCAACGAACAGTGACAGGGAATTTAGTACCTGAACAAGCGAATTTAGTAGTCAAACATAAAGTGTATAATAACCTAATTTTTGTATCAGCGCAAGGATGACATCGATGAATGCAGAGGAAGTTTGGAATTCTCAACAGTCCGTCCAGATGGCTGCTATGAGATAAAGAAGCATCCAGTTGGGGAATGGCGTCTGATGTTCTTTGACGGGTGACTACAAAAAGAGATGAGTACCTAATAATATTTTATTATTTGTTAAATTAACGTATGGTTTATGGGACATATTTTTTTGCAAATACTTTGCTTGTGTGATTAATGTAGTATATTTAGTTTTGATCTGACACACTTTTGTTTGGAAGCAGCTCGCACAATTGTAGTTAATGGAAAGTTCTTTTCTTTGTGTTGTGTTAACTAACGTATCTATGTGAACGGCCGTGTTCGCCTATGTTACGAAGTGCGGTTAAAAACGTCTCTCGGAGATATGTCGTGTTTCAGAAGTAGGACTGAGTTAATATAATGATATAATAGATTGGAGGGTAATTAAAATTTTGGTGAGATTTATTATTGATCAGATTCAGTGTGATTATTGCCTTTGGAGCAATGTAATTTGTGACGAAGAGTATTCAGCTCTATCGTAAGTCTTAAATGTTTGCGAGCTCTAATTCAGCAGACCCATGTGAAAGGCGTTATGTCAGTCCCAGATGTGTGTATTGTGAGTATATATTTTATGGTATTACAAGCGGGAATTTCAGCAGAGACTGATTTCTGTCAGCTTGGTACCAGATTCATATTGTATCCTTGCGAGGACAATTATGGATATGTGATTATTGTCTGACCATATGTTGAGTTGGAGAAAATGTTAGTTGCTGTTGATTCCTTGAGATAACAGTCCAGCGGGTCGGCTATTTATATACACTGGAAGGGGGACATGACTGGTATGTGGAAAGGGTGAGTTGTGGTCACAAGGGCTGGCTGAGTTTCGCAAGCAAGCTCATTAAAGTGGAGTGCACGTCTGGCTCCCAATTACTTGAAAATAAATATAAATGTGAGAAACTGATCAATGGTAAAATTGTTTAAATAAATGGGAGTTGCCTACGAAACACGATAACATTCGAAGTGTTTCCTTAACATGTAATTTTGTTAATATAATGTAATCTTAACCACTCAGGTTGTTTGTTGTTGTTGGTTTATTCTATGTTTATTTTCCATGTCAGTGACCCGTGAGTCACGTGCGGCGCTGTTTTTCCTTGTTGTTGAGTGTCTGGCCATTGTGGCAGCTCATTTGGTTAAGTGTGTCACCACACTAATAAGGGTCTCAGAGAGATGCCTGTAAATAGTAGAGTTGTAATATGTGTGTCAGAGTTAGATTTAAGGATTTTTATTAATGTTATGCCCATATCCATAAATGTTGATTTACGAGATGATTGTTCGTGAGCACCGTGGCTGTTAACCCGTTGTGAACGAACGATCATCCAAGTACTCATTTCTCGTAGATAGTCACCACGCGAACATAAATCCACATGCAAGGTCGTGGAACTTGGATCCACATTTTATTAGAAAAGGGGAGATCTGTCTGACTCCTCAGAGTGATAAATATTCCTGTCAGGGGAAAATTCAGGGAGGAATTTGTTTATTATTGTTTGTTTTATTCTTTTATGCACAAATTAGTTATTAAATCTTGTTATTACCTTACGTTTTGTCTCCTTTCTTTCTTAATTATAGTTTTTATCCTATAACCCTTGCCTCAGAAAAGCACGTAGTTTGGCGGACGTAAACACCACACTATGAACTGAACGCGACCCCTTGATCTAAGATTCTTGCATAAAACACTGCTATTCTGAAGGGTTCATTATAGAAACTTCTATTTCATTTCTCTCTCTTTTTGTTGTTGTTGTTGTTGTTGTTGTTGTTGTTGTTGTTGTTATAATTTCGAAGCTGTTATTTGTTCATACTTTTAAGATGCCCATATAGGAATTTTTAAAGTACACACATTGTACCTGACCTATTGTTTAACTTTGATTACGTAAATTATCTTTAAATTTTCAATTTGTTAATCTTAGCACCATTTTAAAATCTTATGCAGATTTTAGTGCTTATAAAAGGTTCCAAACCAAAAAATTGTCAATTGCCTAGTGCAAACTTTAAATAATTTAGGAGGTCTGAGACCTCAATGGTTTAAAAAATCAAATTATACATTTGTTAAATGGATCATATTCTACGCATTGTTAAATAAATCAAACTAGATCCTTTTGCTTTATCATTTTCTATAAAATAACGATTAGGCAAGATCCTGTCTTCCCCGACTCTTCCTATAGGCTTACATTTAAAAAACTCACACATCAAATTAACAATAGTTCCACTATTTGTTGCATCTGAGCAAGAACTCTTAGTCACAAAGTTATTAAAGTCGCTCTTAGCTTTTATAGCTAATTCTAACTAGCCAGTAAGGCAAGAATAGCTCACTCCGCCCGCTTCCTGCTTGTTGAGACTTTCTCTATAACTTATGGTTGGTTTTCCAAATTTAAGTTTTTCTCATTGTCTAAACTTTTAGTCGGCGCATGCTGGGTAAAAGCTTAGCCATTCTTAAATGCAACTATTGGTGCTCTTACCAAAATTATTCCCAAGGGTATAATTGCTTCATCACTACCCTTCTTGGAAACATTCGGTCGCTCCTTAAAAATTCTACAATTTCAAGAACTAAAACATCACGGCTAATTCAAATTATTTGCATTCAACAAAATATTTGTTTAAAACAAAGTCCTTTGAAGGGATACATAGTAAACTCATCATTTCTTTCTTTGCCAGACCACCACCCTTCCACATAGTAGCCGAATCTTGGCTTGGAAGGGAAGGTACTATCAACTCTCGCCGGCAAATAGCTCAAGCTCCAGCCGCATTTCCCGTTAGCTACGTCCAGGTCCATACCCACTTTAGGTGTTTCACGAGCTTTGCGGTGACACTCGTCTGTAAACATTGTCTTTGTTTGGTGTTGGACTCTCGTCCTATTATCCACACTTATTCCTTAGTCCGAAACCCACGTCCCTTTACTTCTCTCTTCATCTTCCCTTGGGGGTAAGGTTAACTTCTAGCAAAAACCTACCCACCAGTACGTAATAAACAAGTAGTTCCGTGACGAACTAAAGAGCCTACTTTTCTTAAAATTATAGAGACCATATATCAACAGTTGGCAGACCTGGCGACTCTAAATATATTCTTAGTTCCATCTCAAAAGGTCCACAATGCACATGCAGCATTTGGTTGAGGTCCAACAGATAGTATGCACGTTATACATGTTTAAATATTGAAAATGTTAGCATACGTATAATCAGGTTGGCGACACTGCTATAAATACGATGCTCAAACTTAAATTGAAATATTATGATCTATATAATACAAGCTGTACCCGGCATGCGTTGCAATGCCTATCAAAGAAAGTGTTGGGGGTTGTAATTTTGTTTCTTCAAGTGATTTTGGATACACAATATTTTTTAAACTTTCCGTTAACTGCCCCTAAACTATCGTGAAATGGATTTACTATTTTAGAAACATTCGTGGGAGCGTGAACAACAACTCACCAAAGTCTCATCGCAATCGGATGAATGGCATATGACGCATACCAGATTTTGTTTAAATGATTCGTGCGCTGTCACTCATTTGTCGAATCTACTCGTGCGCCACCTACAGTGAAATGGATTTACTTAGTTAGAAACCTTCACGTAAGTGTACACAACAACTCATCAAAGTTTCTTCGCAATCGATGAATGGTATATGATCACATACGTGATTTTGTTGAAACGCTTCGCACGTCGTCACTCATTTGTTACATCTTCTCGTGTGCTACCAATATTGCAAAATGGATTTACTAAGCCGAAGACGTTCCCTGGCGTGTACACAACAACTCATCAAAGTTTCATCGCAATAGGATGAATGGCATATAAACGAACACATACGGGATTTTGTTTAAACGATTTACGCACCGTCACTCATTTGTTGAATCTACTCATGCGCTATCTATTCTAAAATTGAGTTACTAAACCTGAAACCTTCCCTGGAGTGCACTCAACGATTCACCCAAGTTTCATAGCAATCGGATGAATGGTATATGAACGCATACGGCACTTTGTTGAAACGATTCGCGTGTCGTCGCTCATTTGTTGAATCTACTCGTGCGCTACCTTTTTTAAAATGGATTTATTAAGCCAGAACCTTCCGTGGAGTGGACACAACATCTCACCCAAGTTTCATTGCTATTGGACGATGGTATATGAACGCATATGGGACTTTGTTGAAACGCTTCGCGCGTTGTCGCTCATTTGTTGAATCTACTCATGCACTACCTGTTGTAAAATTGACTTACTAAGCCATAAACCTTCCCTGGAGTGGACACAACATCTCACCCAAGTTTCCTTGCTATCGGACAAATGGTATATGGATGCGTACGGGTCTTTTTTGAAACGCTTCACGCGTCGTCGCTTTTTTTGTCGAACCTACTCGTGCGCTGCCTATTGGGTCCAATTGGGAATCTAAACCATAAGGGACCCACACAAACAAACTTACATGTTGTGTATTTGCTATGAGCCGTTATTGAAATGTCCAAACATTGCCAAGCTCTACGATGCAAGTGATTTGTGCATGTTTTGATGCCTACGTCAAATACCAAGGATTCGACATCACCGCCATCAATGGTACAAAACATAACTATGAATTATGCTCAGAAAGTCAATTGTTCAAGAACTTTTCAGAAGAAACCATTGCCAAGAGAAGGAGCTTGGGAGAATTAGTGGGGAAAGAAGACCCTCTTGAGGTGGAACTTCAGTTTTTACTAAGGCTAGTGGTTTCCATGACGACAGTTTTCGTTTTGTTGACTGTACCCTGTGGTTTTTAGCCTACTTTCGATTTTTGCAAAAAATGAAAGTAGACATGAGATCAACACAGGGCGAAAAAAGTGTGTCTGTCTGTGTGTGTGTATGTGTGTGTGTGAGTCTGTCTGTGTGTGTGTGTGTGTATGTGTGTGTGTGAGTCTGTGTGTGTGTGTGTGTGTCTGTGTGTGTGTGAGTGTGTGTACTCTGAATGTCTGTCCCCCCCTATCAATTCGAATACGGTGAATGCGAATTGAACGAAATTTGGTACAAAGGTAGCACTAGCAAAGGACACCTCAGTGTCATGTTTTATATCGCCGCCATCTTGACGGAGACGTAATGGCGGCCACACAAATGTTCAAAGCTTAAATCAAATTACGACTAACCTAATCATCCGATCTCTACCAAATTTTGCAACAACATACCTTTATGGGGGGAGCATCCTTTGACCAAACCAATAGGCCATCAGCGTAATAGTTTGCGGATGGCGGCCATCTTTGTGTGAAAATCGATTCCCCCTATTAATTCGAACACGGTGCAAACGAATGGAACGAAATTTGGTACAGAGGTAGTACTAACAAAAGGCACCTCAGTGTCATGTTTTATATCGCCGCCATCTTGACAGAAACGTAATGGCGGCCACACAAATGTTCAAAGCTTAAATCAAATTACGACTAACCTAATCATCCGATCTCTACCAAATTTTACAACAACATACCTTTATGGGGGGGAACATCCTTTGACCAAACTAATAGGTCATCAGCGTAATAGTTTGGCATCTTTGTGTGAAAATCGATTCCCCCTATTAATTCGAACACGGTGCAAACGAATGGAACGAAATTTGGTACAGAGGTAGAACTAACAAAAGGCACCGCAGTGTCATGTTTTATATCGCCGCCATCTTGACGGAAACGTAATGGCGGCCACACAAATGTTCAAAGCTTAAATCAAATTACGATTAACCTAATCATCCGATCTCTACCAAATTTTGCAACAACATACCTTTATAGAGGAAGCATCCTTTGACCAAATGACTAGGTCATTAGCCTAATAGTTTGCGGATGGCGGCCATCTTTGTGTGAAAATCAATTCCCCCTATTAATTCAAACACGGTGAAACCGAATGGAACGAAATTTGGTACAGAGGTAGCACTAGCAAAGGGCATCTCAGTGTCATGTTTTATATCGCCGCCGTATTGACAGAAACGTAATGGCGGCCACACAAATGTTCAAAGCTTAAGTTAAATTACGACTAACATAACCATTCGATCTCTACCAAACTTTGCAACAACATTCCTTTATGGAGGGAGCATCCTTTGACCAATCTAATAGGTTATTAGCATAATAGTTTGCGGATGGCGGCCATCTTTATATCAAAATTGATTCCCCCTATTAATTCGAACACGGTGGAACCGAATGAACGAAATTTGGTACAGAGGTAGCACTAGCAAAGGGCACCTCAGTGTCATGTTTTAAATCGCCGCCATCTTGACAGAAACGTAATGGCGGCCACACAAGTGTTCAAAGCTTAAGTTAAATTACGACTAACATAACCATCCGATCTCTACCAAACTTTGCAACAACATTCCTTTATGGAGGGAGCATCCTTTGACAAATCTAATAGGTTATTAGCCTAATAGTTTGCGGGTGGCGGCCATCTTTATGTCAAAATTGATTCCCTCATATTAATTCGAACACGGTGGAACCGAATGGAACGAAATTTGGTACAGAGGTAGCACTAGCAAAGGGCACCTCAGTGTCATGTTTTATATCGTCGCCATCTTGACTGAAACGTAATGGCGGCCACACGAATGTTCAAAGCTTAAATCAAATTACGATTAGCCTAATCATCCGATCTCTAGCAAATTTAGCAACAACATACCTTAATGGAGGGAGCATCCTTTGACCAATCTAATAGGTTATTAGCATAATAGTTTGCGGATGGCGGCCATCTTTATGTCAAAATTGATTCCCCCTATTAATTCGAACACGGTGGAACCGAATGAACGAAATTTGGTACAGAGGTAGCAATAGTAAAGGGCACCTCAGTGTCATGTTTTATATCGCCGCCATCTTGACAGAAACGTAATGGCGGCCACACAAATGTTCAAAGCTTAAGTTAAATTACGACTAACATAACCATCCGATCTCTACCAAACTTTGCAACAACATTCCTTTATGGAGGGAGCATCCTTTGACCAATCTAATTGGTCATTCGCCTAATAGTTTGCGGATGGTGGCCATCTTTGTGTCAAAATCGATTCCCCCTATTAATTCAAACACGGTGAAACCGAATGGAACGAAATTTGGTACAGAGATAGCACTAGCAAAGGGCACCTCAGTGTCATGTTTTATATCGCCGCCATCTTGACGGAAACGTAATGGCGGCCACACAAATGTTCAAAGCTTAAATCAAATTACGATTAGCCTAATCATCCGATCTCTAGCAAATTTAGCAACAACATACCTTTATGGAGGGAGCATCCTTTGACCAAACTAATAGGTCATCAGCCTAATATTTTGCGGATGGCGGCCATCTTTGTGTGAAAATCGATTCCCCTTATCAATTCGAACACGGTGAAACCGAATGGAACGAAATTTGGTACAGAGGTAGCACTAGCGAAGGGCACCTCCGTGTCATGTTTTATATCACCGCTATCTTGACGGAAACGTAATCGCGGCCACCCAAATATTAAAAGCTAAAATGTAATTACGACCAACCTAATAATCTAGTCTCTACCAAATTTTGCAACACCATATCTTTATGTGGGAAACATATTCTGACCAAACTGCAAGAACATCAGCCCAATAGTTTGCCGATGGTGGCCAAGTATGTGTGCAAATCGATTCCCCCAATTCAAACACGGTGAAACCGAATTGAACGAAATTTGGTACAGAGGTAGCACTAGCAAAGGGCACCTCATATTCATGTTTAATATCCCTATAGCACGTTGTATTTCAACAAGCTACTACAACCAACATTCAATCATACTCCTTGAAAAGGACAAAGCGTTATAACAATACCCATGCATTTAGGAGAAAGTAGGCTATATGTTCTTTACTGAACATCTTGTTTAAAACTGTGTTCATACTACATTTTGGTCACTACGCCACCTACCGGGCCCAATTGTGAATCTAAACCATACATGGACCCACTCTAATATACATACAAAATTCCATCAAAATCGGCCCAGGCGTTTAGGAGGAGTTCAGTCACATACACACGTGTCGAAGAATTATATATATAAAGATGTGCCAATTTTGAAAGGACTTCATTTATTAGTATGGAAGTTACATGTGATTCAACATTATACCTATCAGCACGCGTAGAATCATGTTGGCAGCACTGTCGTTATTGGTTACTGAAAATTAACCTACAGTTGCAGGTAAGGTGCTATATGTATGTAAAGTTTAGAACTGTTGGCCTGTATACTTTCTGATATATTGAGTAGGATAAAAATGTATAGAGTGCATTTCTCAACAGTTGGCAGCCCTGTTGACACAAAAAATGCATATTCATATCTTCTCCGGTGCGCAAATCACATACCAAATTTGGTTGAAATCCAATAGTTAGTATGAACGTTACATGCATTTAAAGATTGGACCTATCAACAAGCATAGCATCATCATGTTGGCAAAACTCTCATGTATGAGCTTCCGTAAATTAGTCTGATGGAATATTATCTATATGTGTGTCAATTTTGAAACAATTCCCATGCAGATCTTCCGTGATATCCAACATAGACCTCAATTTTCAATTGTGATTTTTCTGCAGTTGGTAGCACTGACGTCATTTTCAAATATTAATACCAAATTTGGTTTCGATAGCTGTAACCGTTTAGGAGTTGATAGGAGGGACACACAGACAGACAGACACACACACAAATTTGCCCAGATCGTTACAAGTCTACTTTTTCCTCATTTTTACAAAATGTGAAAAGTAGGCTAAAAATAGGAGCATTTTAAAACTCCGCAGTAGTTTGATAGCAGTTTCAACTCTAAATTGTTGTAGATTATTCCTCAACAGTTATAGCTCCTAACTCACAGTCATATATACAAGTAATACTCTTCTGGGGTAGATTAAGGTACATGAATACTAATTTTCGTTTTGTAATTTTCAGTATTGAGGAACTCCTTTTACCAAATGAATGGTTTCTGCCAATACATTCGCACTGTCATATTTGCCTCTAAGTGTTTTTCTGACTCATTTATATTGACAGTTAATCGTTTGGTAACATGAGATATCTTCTACAGAGCTGTAGACATCCTTATTCTGCAAAGCCTCGGACAGGTTGTGAGTTAGAGCCAACATTTTACATTATACAAAGTAGTAACAACAAACTGAAACTAACGTGCACCACTAACGGGCCCTCATTACTAAGGGCCCCTATGCATTTGCCCCCTCCCCCCTTGCCCCTTGCTCGGCGGCCCTGACAATAACACATGTTATCAGAGACAAGTGTACGGGACTAATGACCGAAGTTGTCCTTCGCCCCTAATTGAAGCAGTGGAAACAACAACTACAAACACAATATAATAATTCACAATACTGCATATTGTTCTGAAACTAACTCTTTAGTACAAAACAAACGATTACATCCTTAACGATAGTATATTGGCTTTCATGGCCAGTGGATTAAAATTCAGCAATTTTTCTAGGTTTATGTCGTGTCTTTATCTCGCAGTAAAGAGGCGCAGGTGCGCTTAATAAAAAGGGAGGTAGCGCCCAATTCGCTACTCCTGTGGTGGTCCAGGCGGGGACAACAAGAGCCCGCCGATGAGCCAGCTTGGTATCCTAGGCGAAACCCCACACAAGACAGGGCACAAACCTAGAAGAATTGCTGAGTTTTGATTCACTGACCGTGAAAGCCAATATACCATCTTTTTGGAAGCCTTCATAGGGAGGTTATAGCTGCTTGAGCTTTTAGTTCTCTCAGTAAAGAGGCGCAGGTGTGCTTCATAAAAAGGGAGGTAGCGCCCAATTCGCTACTCCTGTGGGGGTCCGGGCGGGGACACCAAGAGCCCGCCGATGAGCCAGCTTGGTATCCTAGGCGAAACCCCACACAAGACACGGCACAAACCTAGAAAGAATGCTGAGTTTTGATTCACTGGACGTGAAAGCCAATATACCTTCTTTTTGAAGCCTTCATAGGGAGGTTAAGGCTGCTTGAGCTTTTAGTTCTCTCAGTAAAGAGGCGCATGTGCGCTTCATAAAAGGGAGGTAGTGTGCAGTTCGCTATTCCTGTGGGATCCGGGTGGGGACACCAAGAGCCCGCTGATGAGCCAGCTTGGTGTCCTAGGCGAAACCCCACACAAGACAGGGCATAAACCTAGAAAAAATGCTGAGTTTTGATTACATCCTTGCTTGAACCTGTCACAATAGTTACAGGTGAACAAAAGAGCTCCTCCCGGGGAGAATCAGATGTCAGAATGAAATAAAGAATTCTCTGAGAAACTTTATAGCCTCCATAAATTGTGGAGTGTTCGGACATTACTCTAACAGGTTCGTGCGTGGTCCTGCAGAAGCAGACATATTAACGTCAACTTTGGCAGTGTAGCTCGTAAATCAGCCTCATTCTTGACTAGGGTTTAATTTTACCAAACTGGTCACATAATTCACGTTAAAGGGAACTTATTAATACCACGGTACCAACTGCATTGTTGACAAAAAGCAGTGATGGTACGAGCTCGTACCAAAATTTTAAGAATTTCGTTCCGCGACTTAAAATCTTCACACGCACCAAATTTCAAACGTAAATTATAAAGAAAGCAAATTACGGTGCTTAAGAATTAAAGCATTTTTTCTTTTTATGAAATTTAATTCTCGCCAAGTTTCATAACTTCTACTTTTGCTATTTCCTTGTCCCCCTCGTGGCGTAGTAACTAGCATTCTTGGCTGTCACCACAGAATTCCGAGGTCGATTCCCGATTCGACTAAGAAATTTCCTCTGGTCTAAGGGCTAGAACGGGGTTCTCCAAACCTCGCGAGGCAGATCTGGAAATATGTGGTTCGAATCCTACTTCAACCATCCTAGAAGTAGTTCCCCGCTTCTACTCAAAGGGAATGCTAGGATGGTACCTAAATTAAGCCCACGGCCGCCTCCTTCCCAAATACTAGTCCTAATTACAAATACACACACTAGTACAGCCATCACAATGACACGGGTTATCAGACAGATTTCACACACACCCAAGTACACGGGGCTGCATGACCACGATGCCTGAGCCCGTCAAATGAAACAGTGTCATCACTGTTTTGAAAAGCGATTTTTTATTTTAAACTGTACTTTTTGACAACCAAACTTGGAGTATGACGTCTTGCGGTGGAAGCCCGAATTATTGCACAGTGTTGCCACAAAATCGTTCACTGCTTCTGTCATTCAAACCATTTCTGCTACTTGGTCGCATGGGCTGTGACCACCTCGTCGTGTAGTGACTGGCGTTCTTGACTGTCACCCCTGAGATCCGGCTCTTTCAAGAAATGTTATTCTGGTCTGATGGCTAGAATGGGGTATACTTAGCCTCGTGAGGCAAATCTGAGAAGAAATGGGTTAGATTTCCACCTCAGAAGGTGCATCTGACCTAGATATTCACCCTTAAAGCAACATTTGC
Source organism: Meconema thalassinum (assembly GCA_946902985.2). Taxonomy (NCBI): domain Eukaryota; kingdom Metazoa; phylum Arthropoda; class Insecta; order Orthoptera; family Tettigoniidae; genus Meconema; species Meconema thalassinum. The sequence continues at coordinate 152,377 of CAMPQE020000109.1, read as the reverse complement.
CAGAACATTTACGAGGTTTCGAGAAAATGAACTGTAATAGTACATTATGCAACGAGCCTATAATGGCTATAATTAATACACGAGTATGTTTATAAAACGAGTGTATGCGAGTTTTATAATTTCCATACGAGTGTCTTAATTACCATTATAGGCGAGTTGCATACGACTGTTTATGTTCGACGATAATTATAACTTTATTATACGTTTTAACCTAAATATTCATAAATATCTGTAGAGATTGTCACTAGAATTTTGTGATCGGGTGCTGCGCTGGGTAGGATATCTCTGATTTCCAAGCTCTCTGACCGACCGACGCATGCGCTCTGTGTGCTTCAATGCCATATGTGCAGATTGAGCACCAGTATTCAGTAAAAATGTCACCGAAATGTCACGCGCTGTGTAGAAATTGGATTTGGGGATATTAAGGTAAAGTGCTATTTCTTGTCTCATATTCACCAGTTTATTTACGCGAACATATGGCGGTGCATTTTCGGTAATTTATATAGACATGTTGGATTCTGAGTGCATGCGAGAAGGTATCCTTATCTAATTGGTCAAACAACTGCTTCTTGAGCTGTGATTGGTGGGAGAAACTGTTTCATAATGAAACAAGATGTTCAGTAAAGAACATATAGCCTACTTTCTCCTAAATGTATGAGTATAGTTATAACTCGTTGTTATTATCAAAGAGTATAATAGAACTATTCTTTGTTGAAGACCTTGGAAACGATTTACCTCTACCAAACGCCACAACCTAGATAAAAACTGCTACCATCATTGAAGAAAGAAAGATAAGAAGTATCTAAAGAATGTTATGGATCTGGAGACATAATCGACCGGACTGGCGGCGTGGCTCAGCGGTAACGTTCTCGCTTGCTGGACCGTATGTTTCAGGTTCGTATCCTGGCGCAGTCAGCTGGCATTTGAGGGTGCACAAATGCGAGGGAGCCGTGTTAGTAGATTTACTGGCACGTTAAAGATCCCCTTCGGGACAAAATTCTGGCACCCCGGCGTCTCTAAAAGCAACAGTATTTAAAAGGGACGTAAAACCAATAACATTATTATTATTATTACATAATCGGCCTGACGCGGGCAACATCCAACTTTGAGTTGAGGCATGTCTTTACACGTCTGGCTGCGTATGACTTTCACAACCCTAATTGAATTAACAAATCTTTCCATGACCCTACAGAGACGAGTGTATACCAACTATGTGGATATTTTCGATTGCTATTTGGCTGAAATAAAAGTATTAATTTATATCCTGAACTAGCACCAACGGTAGAGTTCAGATACTATGTGAAATCGTTTTGTTCTTTACTTCAATTAACATTTTCAAATAACGCACAATAGGCTGTTACAAACCTTTTAAAATAAAAAGTAAAAATGTATCGTAGTATCATCTTGTCATTCTTCAAATTCGATGCGCATAGAATGCCAATGGTATAGTAATCAATGGAGCCCCACGTAGACTAGTCGTGACATCTAGTGGTGAAATATCGAACAATATAATCCTAACAGAGCGAGTGCATTCTAGCGGCCAGAAGAAGAAACTTTTCAATAAAATCTGGAAGTTAATAAGTAGGTCGACGTGCAGTTACCTTTTTGGCTGCTAGATGTCTCGAGTAAATCTGCTGGCGAATTATGTTTTAATTAAATATATATTTTACACCATAATATGCACAATATAACGCTTAATTTTAAAACATCTGAGTCATTACAAAACAATAAACATATAACATTTCAAGCAAAAAAACTAGCTCTGATCGGGTTTGAACCATAGGCATTTGAGCGATAGGCTAACGCTCTACCACTGAGCTAATTGTGTCAACGAATATCGTTCTATATAAAATGACTTACATAGAACTTGTTAGCAAATAATGATTTATACTAAACGATTTCATCACTGGAGTATATTATTTATATATAAAGCATTTCATACAAAGTTTATTTATTTTGTATCAGTACGCTATATTGCATGCAATCCTCAAATTAGTGAAATATAAGTCAGGCACAAGATATCCGCTGCCATCTTGTCTTATTACTGAATCGGCTCAGCTTTTTAAAATCACGTCTGCACTATAGTATTACAAAATAAACTTTTAATTTCGAACGTGCCTCTTCCTTTAGAACAGTTAAAACGATTCTCGGCTCGATAATCGGAACTGGTGGGTCCCATGATATGGATTATAAAGTTTGCATAATTCGCACGGCCGCCATCCTGAAATGGTATGGCGGACGACCTTGTAGTTTGGTCACAAGACGCATCCTATACGAAGGTATGTTGTTACCAAATTTGGTAGAGATCAGATGATTTGGTTAGTCGTTATTTGATTTTACGTTTTGAACGTTTGAGTGGCCGCCATTCAGTTTTAGTAAAGATGGCGGCGATATAAAACATGACACTGAGGTGTCCTTTGCTAGTGCTACCTTTGTACCAAATTTCGTTCAATTCGCATTCACCGTGTTCGAATTGATAGGGGGGGACAGACATTCAGAGTACACACACTCACACACACACACACACACACACACACACAGAGACTCACACACACCCATACACACACACACAGACTCACACACACACATACACACACACAGACAGACACACTTTTTTCGCCCTGTGTTGATCTCATAAGTCTACTTTCATTTTTTGCAAAAATCGAAAGTAAGCTAAAATAGTGTTATAATGACCATCATTATGATACAATTTTCAGACATATATTAGTCAGGGTCGAACATAAAATACATTTGATTGAACCCTTGAGATACGATAGATCCCAAAGGTCTGTCCCTGTCGACACATATTCGTGCCGTGGCAGTTCTTTGAAATTGCACTACTACTTCAAAAAATGGAGGCACTGCCCAAATACGACAAAATTTGAAGTGTGCTGCTTCCATCTGAGAAACAGGTTTGCAAGCAAGGAATTATCTGTTGTCTTTAATTGTATATTATTTCTCCACAATAAGCATCCACAATGTTTGTGTGTGACACTGGACAGATCCTTGACCTACCGGCAACTCCTTTCTCGGACTTAAGCTAAACTATGCTGTACCCAACTGTCATCATGTGGAACATGTGTTCGTATCCCAGCTAACTCACGGTCTTTCGAGGTATGGGACGTTCCTGCCCACCATACGACCACATGCTCAGGATTTGAGTCTACCAGGTAACTACTCTACATCAAATACACAACATATTCCTAAAATAAAACATTTACTGGTATAAAATCATGGCTATACAACAAATACAAATAAAGGATAAATTATATTTAACTCCCACAATTAAAATCAGGGTTATTTTGTGAGTCTCTTCTTACTTATTGCAACTGCACTCAAATCTATTTCTAGCATCCTATCATTGATACTTTCAGACTTCTATGGGTCTCCATAGTGTTCATTATGTGACACAATTTTACATAACTGGATTATCACAACATAAAAATCACATATCACATCTAAATGACATTAAATACTGAAACAATAAATCATTACTCCGTTTCTCATGGCATTTACTTTGATTAGCATAAATTCATTATTTTATGTCTTAATTAACAAATATTTGTTGTGTCGTGTGAATCATCTTCCTTCTTTCCATCAATATGAAACGCTTAAAAAGTGGTACGTCTCCCTTCCAAAATAAACATGGATAGAATTGTTTATAGTTTCACCATACAACGATTTTCTGGGTCTTGTCGGAATTATTATCGTTACAAACGTGTCATGTTCTTAGAAATCACATACCCGTCTGCATAAATTAGCGTGAACTGGCAAAAATGCATTCTAAAAGGATGCCTAACAATTTATTTGGTCCAGTGTTCCTCTTCAGAGAATAACTGGGCCAAATATTATCCGATTTCTTTGATCCAACAATGTATGTGTGTTGCAACACATCTTTTAATTCACTTGGCATCGACATAACACTCATATCTTAATTGCATATTGAAATATCGAGATTCTTCAGTGTCCCACTAAGACCATAATTTAAAGGACTGGCGGACCGACGTCCCCTTTCCCTAGCAGGCAATAAAATTAGTTCCGGCAAGCTGCACAAGATGGCCGCTCGTCTCAGTGGGCCAACCCACTTCCCTCATCTGCTGGCAAGGTCAAGTTTGTTTACAATCGCAGTACAGTAGAGTTACGCTAGGTGTGGTTCCTAAGTAATTGAGTCATTCTAATTATATTACACCTATCTTTAAAGTGTATCGGGCACAACTGGCTCCTTATTAACATTCATGGCTGGGGATGGATCCTGTGATAGTCTTGCCGTTCTATGGTGAATACTGGTGGCTTTAGACGCGCATCAAAATGAGAATACAAGATTCCCACCGGCAGCTGTCTCAATTATACCATAATAAGGAAATCTGCGTTTCCTAAACGACGAATATGATTCTTACCTCCCAGGGCAGATCATTTTTACACATGCTCACGGAGTCTCGACGGACCTCACTCGTGGCCATAATTCATGCAAGCGATGGATACAGACAGGCTCTGTCCAATTCGCTGCGAATAATAACAAGTATGCACAACGGCGATACTAACTCGTAGATTAGCCAACTTCTCACCTAACGCGCAAGCTATATTAGTTTGGTCCCCGCAATATATTTACGTAAATCACTGGATTCTACGTTACTTCTGCACGCTTACATGCGGCTCAAACCATACTTCACATAGATGACTCAATTATTAAGGCACCCGCGTTCTCTCTGTAATAACACTTAACCCAAAGCTTTAAATAGCTCCTAATAACAATGTATAAATTTACTGGCTTACATTACTTTAATGGTCCTCAAATACAATCCTAAGAATTGACCATCTCAAATATACATTCAACACTTCATTGACACTGAAAAACTCTCGTATCTCGCTATATTCCACGTTACTTTCTTACTGTTTACCAAAATACAGTATCTTTATTAGACATGCCACACTTGAACATTATTTAGGCCAAAAATGCCTATTACTTTACTGTTGCCGACCCCCAGATTATTATTATTATTATTATCATTAAACGTTATCGTTACATTCATCACTATTTTCGGCCTGAATGCCCTAAACAAATCACCTTCCAAGCCATATTCTATTCAAGACGAGTGGTGAAAACTCGTTCAATAAGTGACTGTGACATCTTAGTCTCAAAGTGATGCATCGTTGTATGGTGAACTATTTAGTTAGAATAACATTGTAAATTGGTACTCACTTTTTATTTTCGCTGGATGGTGCCAGCATTCCAACTCCGGACCTACCATGACGCTTGATTTAAGCCATCATGCTATATCTGACACGACACTTGATTTCACATATTTCCCACATGATAAACATACATACATGTTTATCATGTGGGAAATATGTGAAATCAAGTGTCGTGTCAGATATAGCATGATATTCACATACAGGCCGTGACATCATGCTACATTATTATATGTCATTATTTAACACATTGCTCTTCGGGTTCCCTAAAACTGTTCCCCCTCAGAGATCAATGGTCCGATTCTAGTTAGAATCATGTGCCTGGTCTTCTCAGATAGGACCTGAGTTCGATGCCAATCTGCCGTGACCAATTGGACACATCTTTCCCTTGCTAAGCTCGGAAAATTCATTTCACAAGTGAATTTTTCGGGCCCTTCAGATGGCATTGAATCATGCCGTATTTACTTTAAGCGGTCAGTGCTCTCGGCAATGGGCTGTCTCGTTCCCCCATTCCACTCTGTCTGCCGTCGCATACTCTTGTTCTGCCTTCTTAGTTGTTCATTCATCTCCTCTAATTCTATAGCGGCCTCCCTCAACCGGTCGTAAAGTTCCTTCAGTTGACAGCTGCATTCTCCCCTCGTGTCCCTTGGGTCTGCGAGCTGGTCGCCTCGTTCCGTTTCTTCCTGGGCCTGCAAGCTTTTCTCAAGAGTCTTTGCGTGCATACGTAATGACTCCCCGTCCATTTGGGTGTGCATTGCTTGCTCTTCCCTCGTATCATAATCCTCTGGTGGACTATACAACTTCAAATTAGCTGCATTTACAACAACTTCTCTACCTGTTGCTTCGTCTTTGATTCGGTATGCATTATTTTGCAAGTCCCTTATAATCAGGTAGGGTCCGTGGTAGCTATGCTGAAATTTTTTATATTTCCTGCTCTCTGGATCTGAACTAGCGGTTTTTTTCAATAAGACGTACTCCCCCACGAGTAATGGTCTATGATAGCGTTTACTCCTGTTTCTCCGCTGCCGTCTGTCTGCTTGTTTCTTTAGATACTCGAATGTTCTTTGGATCCTCAACTCACGTCCAGGCTGTGCATCGATGGGTGTCCGAATGACATTATTCCATGGCCTCTCTGGTCTTCTATCAAGATGTAGGCTCACTGGCACCTCTCCTGTCGCTTCGTGCACGGTATTGTTGATACAATATTCAATAATCTCAAGTACATCGATCCATTTCCAATTCTCAGTAGAGCAGTATATCTTCATGTACTTTTGCAGTTCCCTCATTACTCTTTCAGCAGAATTCGACTCCAGGTGTCGAACTGTGGACAAAATCTGTCTTATACCCAGATTTTCCAACTCCCTGCGAAATTCTACGCTGGTAAAACAGCTCCCATGATCAGATAATATGTACTCTGGCTGCCCTAATATAGGAATGATTCTTTCCTTCAGCCTCTTAAGTACCTGTTTCGTACTGGTTTTCTGAATTGGACACAGGAATACCAATTTCGAAAACACGTCTAGTGCAACTAGAATGTGTCTGTTTCCTCTTCTAGTTCTAGGAAGCGGCCCAAAGTTGTCCAGTGCCAGAAGCTGACATGGCTTCTCTGGTAAGAGTGGTATAGGTTTTTGCCTCATTAAATACGAGTTAGGCTTTACTCGTTGGCAAATATCACATGTCCTGATTGTATTCCTGACTGTATCTCGATGTTTTGGCCAAATAAATGCTTCTTTAATCAGAGCAACAGACTCATCTACGCCGGTGTGACCAAAAGCTCGGTGTGCTAACCATACTAGCATTCGCTGCAATGCTGGTGGTACAACGATCCTGGGTCGAGTGTGGTCTGAGTCGCTCCATTTATGTAACATCTGGTTAAACCATAGATACTCCGTTGATAGTGCTTCAGCTTCCACATACATCGGGGTTCCTCTGTCCAGCTTTCCCTCGAAGTAATTAATCATCAACCGTATCAAGGGATCTTTACGTTGAAAAACGGTGATGTTCCTCAGATCATCTAAGGTCTTCTGGTCTCTACCTTCTATCTCGATAGCTAGAACTTCTTCTTCATCAGCTGTCGGGTATCTGCTTAGCAAGTCAGGTATGATATTGTCCTTCCCCGGGCAATACTCGATTTCCACTTGAAATTGCTGTATGTACAGGGACCACCTCGTCAGTCTTTGACTCGACAAGTCAGTCTTCAGCAGGAATGTTAGTGCTTTATGGTCTGTCCTCAATATAATTCTAAAACCATAAATTAGCTTTCGCCATTACTGTAAGGCATACAGTATCGCGAGTAATTCGATCTTCGTGACCGTATAATTCTTTTCATTAGGTTTCAACCTTCTACTTATGAATGCAATGTAAGTTTTCTCCTCTGGCCTGTCCACATGTTCCTAGTATAACATTGCTCCAATACCTATGAATGATGCGTCAGTCTGGATAATAAATTTCTGAGTGTAGTCAGGATATCCCAATTTTACATAATCTAACAGCATCTGTTTAGACTTCACGAAGGCTTCCTCGCATTGTTCCGTCCAGCGCCATCTTCCTCCTTTCTTAAGTAAGTCTTGGAGTGGTGCTACGGTCTCGGTATACTTTGGGCAATGGCTTGAAAAGAATCCAATAACGCCCAGATATTGCCTGACGTTCTTTACCTTCGTTGGTCTCGGGAAATGTTTAATGACTTCCAATTTTCCCGGATTAGGTCTGACTCCTTGTGCATCTATTACGTGGCCTAGAAATTTAACTTCTCTCTGACCAAAGTTAGACTTCTTTATATTGACCTTAAAGTTAGCCTGACTTAGGTCATACAACAACTTGCGTAGATCTCTGACGTGTTCTTCGACTGTTTCAGATGTCAGTAGTATATCATCTACGTAGCATATGGTTGTTGCTTTTACTTCTTCAGACAGGTTCCGATCTAGCGCTCGTATCAACGCTGAACCTGCTGTTTTCAATCCAAATGGGAGACGCACGTAAGAATACGTGTGCTGGTCAAATAAAAACCCAGTTAATAAGCTTGTTTTCTCCTCCAGAGCAAGATGGTGAAAACTTGCCGTCAGGTCAAGATTTGAGAACACAGTCTTTCCTTTGAACCTCCTGAGTACCTCCTTAATGGGCGGCACATGGTCAAATTCCGGTATGACCTTGGAATTCAAATTTCGTAGGTCCAGGCATATCCTCACACTTCCGTCCTGTTTAGGTACAACTACCAGTGGGCTGACATAATGTGTGGCTGTCTTCACAATGACGCCTGCCTCTAGCATTTCCTGTATTGCTTCTTTGACCTTTAAATAATGTTTCTCGGCTACAGGATACGGCTTCTGTCTGAATGGTGTCCAATCGCTGACTTGGAACGCATATTGGAAATTCTTGATCCGGCCAGGTCTCGAATCGAAGACTCCTTTATACTCAAACAGCAGTTCCCTTAGCATTTGCTTATGTTCTGGACCAATTTTAGCTTCCTCAATCTTCTCTTCCAGGCATTCTTCAAATTTTGGTTCGAGGTCCTTTTCAATGTCTGCGGCCAGTGTTGCCAACTCTTCCTCGATGTCTTCCGTTGTCAATACTGCATCCCCAGTCATATCTCCGTATGTATGCCATACGTACTCTTCTGGTCTCGTTTCATTGTGCTTTAATGAGAGCTCTAACTCTTCCTTTCCCTCACTTGCGCGAAACATAACAATGTCTTGCGAGAGATCTATAATAACTTTATATTCTCTTATGAAATCCATGCCAACAATAATGTTAAAAGGCAGCTTATTCACAAGTAGGAAGCTCTGTGAGAAAGTAGAGTTCCCTATCTGCAAATCTAAAAATACTTGGTATCTGCATATCATAACTTTATCTGGTATCACACCTTTTATTTTCACGCTTGAAATAGGTATTTTCAATACGTGGATTTTACTTTGGATTTCATTATATAATGCCTGGGTTATCAAGCACACTGTCGAACCTGTATCTATGAGACTTCTTATCTTCATGCCTGCAATGTTTACAAAAATAATGGGTAGTTCTCTTCTCACATTGACCGTCCCTTCATCTAGGTCTTCGATAAGCTCCTCAGGTTTTGCAATCCAGTTAACTACATTCACTGTATTCCATCCTGAACTTATCTCTCTTTGGTCATTTAATTTTGGTGTTTTTTTTTTTCAATTTCTCCATTCTTTGTGGAGTTCTTCTGTCTGTCTTCATACTGCTGAAGTTCCAGACTCTTGGCACCGTCATCGTTTTTATAGATGTCGGGTGACCTTCTATTCCTAATCGCTTCATCCCAATGAACTCGCGATTGTCTCTGGTCATCTCCACGCTCTTCCATGTATCTTAAAGATGCGTGAAAGCGTTCTTCCGCCTCTTCATCGAACCCGCGACTCTGTTCCTGGGATCTCTATCCTTGGTTGTTCCCATTTCGGCCGTAATTCCTTCTGTTATCAGGCTGCTGGTCTCTTGTACCACGCTGATTCCAGGCTTTCCTTCCTCGGTTTCCACGGTTCGATCCTCCTCGATATGCTGGCCTCCAATTTTGGTTTTCCCGTCCTTCACGTTGCCAGTCTAATTTTTCCGTTTCGGTGCTCGTAGACTTACTTTTTGTCTGCACCTTAGTTGGTTCAGTCGGTGTAGTCGTCATGTTGACTTGTTCCACGTTCCGACTTTGCCTTGTGTGCTGCGCTGTGGTGAGATCGAGTTGTCTCAGCACTTCCTCCATATCGATCGCAGTTTTGGCGTTTGCTGAGATTAATAGACGTTGTACTTCATACGGTAGCTGCTTGGCTATCGCTATGCACAAATCTGACTCTCTAATCCCTTCATCAAGTTCGCGGAAACGGCACAATTGACTCACAAAGAATTCTCCGTACTTCGTCGGATTATTAGTACTATAACGCCTGGAATACAAGTCCAATCTGAGGTTCTGTTGTATACTTGCGTTCCAATACCTGCTTAAAAATGCCTGGCGAAATTCGTCAACGGTGTCGAACGTGTACCGAAAACTCCTAAACCATAAGGCACACTCGCCCTCAGTTAATTTTTCAATCGCTCTCAACCTTCGCTCTGGCGGTACCTTCGCGTCATTCAAGTACTCGGAAACTTCTTTAAGCCAGTACTTGGGTGTCATGTTAGAATTACTCCCAGAATATTTCTTTGGTTTCTCATCACTAGCCCTTACAAAAGTGACTATTTGATTTTGAACAGCATTTTCATGCGGTGTTGACATGGCAATTGGCATACCAGGTGTGGTATACGGGCTGTCACTTGGCATGGCTGCATTCTTTGGAGTGGGCTGTATTTCTATCTCTGCCCATTTATTTCTCCTCTTCTCGTCTATACTTCCTTCGCTAGACCTAGGATTCCGCAACATGGATTCCTCCTGCGCGATCATTCTAGTCTCTATTTGGCTGTGTCTATTTTCTGCCCTTTCCATACGAGCTAATACCTCTCGTTCTATTTTCTCTAGGCGATCTCGGTTTCTTTCTGCCATAGAAAATACCTTTTCCTTGTCATCCTTAAGGTTTTCCTTCAGGTGGGTAATTTCCCCCGCTAGACTTTCTCTTACCTCGGCAAGAGTCTTATCGCTGGCTTCAGTCTTCAAGCCTTCTCGAAGTTCTAATTTTTCTCGTAAGCCTGTAACTTCCTTTTGAATGTGACCTTGTATATGAGAGATTTCAGTCCTTATTTTCGTACTTTCTCCCTGGTCCTCATCCTGTCTTTTATGAATAACTGCTAGGTCGCTCTGAGTTTGTTCCAACTCTTTCTGCACCTTCCCGACCTGCCTCTTCATATTTGACATTATCTCCTTATTCTCTTGATCAGAAGTTTTTATTTCCTGGATTTCCTTGCATTGGTCAAGGATATTCTGATCCTGTTTTCTTAAGGCTTCGTCTATCGCCTTGGCGTAGCCTGCCATTCGCGTATTCCATTTTACGTCGCTATCTTCGAGCCTTTGATCCACGGTCTGAGTGAACGTATTAAATTGCTCTAATTGACGTTTAGTATTCGCTTCATTCTGACTTTGAATGTCTTTAAGCTCCATGGACATACTGCTTAAGCTATCGTTAATCTCACGCTGTGACTCTCTGCACGCTTGCAGATTATTCTCTAATTTTAGCTCAATAGACTCAAAGCGTTTATCGTTATCAGCTTGCATCTCTGAGACCACGCTAACAATATTCTTAGTTACTTCACGCTGAACAGACTCTTTAACGTCATCCATTTTTTTATTAACCTCTAATAGGTTTGACTCTAACTGCGCGTTTATTTCAGCTTGATTGGCATTCAATCTACCCGCTATTTCATCTTTAAATGCTTTAGATTCTTCCTTTCTCTTAGCATTAGTATCATCAAAAAGTTCTCTTAACTCAACAATACACCTGAGTACGTCCTCAGTTCCAGCCATCCTGTATTTCTTAATTTGAGATTCAGGTAGGCCGCAGCTGAACATGCTGGCGCGTTCTATTGGAAAGAAAAGGATTCCAATCCCGCGACAACAACAACAACATATTACAAAGTGCCAAAACCACCTATGGAATGGGTATAGACCCACGTACCCGTCTGACAACAGTGTCTGACGTCTGAGTATCATCTAGAAAGACTCACAATCGCTCAAACAGAGTTTGAGGAAAAATACTATTATTATGGTTTTCCCCATGAAAACCATGCTATTATTATGGGGTTTTCTGAATCCCATAAGCCATCCACGTCCTGGACGCCATGATAATGAAGAGGGAATGTCCATGCTTTATTTTTCCCATGGCCAGTTTGCGCAATACCAAGTTCGCTCATATTGCACTGATGCAGGCGGTTCCATAATGAATTAATACCGCCCCACGTTGCTTGGGCCTTGATAATGTAAGTAGGGATCCCATGCTTTGCCACACACATCTGGGCGACATGATAAATTAAAGGGAGTGGGTATCACTTATGCTAGGACAAGTTACATTTACATTTAAGCATGTTTTATGGAGGATTATCAACATTTATTTGACGAGATGGCTTATTAACAAATGGGACGCGGCCTTTTCCTATGATATCCTAATTTCTATGCTGTACTTGCTTCTACCATTAATATCTTGGCCGACTTTCAGCAGTACCTGCGACTCAATCCTAATACAGAGACATCTCCCCCATGTACCCAACTGTCATCATGTGGAACATGTGTTCGTATCCCAGCTAACTCACGGTCTTTCGAGGTATGGGACGTTCCTGCCCACCATACGACCACATGCTCAGGATTTGAGTCTACCAGGTAACTACTCTACATGAAATACACAACATATTCCTAAAATAAAACATTTACTGGTATAAAATCATGGCTATACAACAAATACAAATAAAGGATAAATTATATTTAACTCCCACAATTAAAATCAGGGTTATTTTGTGAGTCTCTTCTTACTTATTGCAACTGCACACAAATCTATTTCTAGCATCCTATCATTGATACTTTCAGAGTTCTATGGGTCTTCATAGTGTTCATCATGTGACACAATTTTACATAACTGGATTATCACAACATAAAAATCACATATCACATCTAAATGACATTAAATACTGAAACAATAAAACATTACTCCGTTTCTCATGGCATTGACTTTGATTAGCATAAATTCATTATTTTATGTCTTAATTAACAAATATTTGTTGTGTCGTGTGAATCATCTTCCTTCTTTCCATCAATATGAAACGCTTAAAAAGTGGTACGTCTCCCTTCCAAAATAAACATGGATAGAATTGTTTATAGTTTCACCATACAACGATTTTCTGGGTCTTGTCGGAATTATTATCGTTACAAACGTGTCATGTTCTTAGAAATCACATACCCGTCTGCATAAATTAGCGTGAACTGGCAAAAATGCATTCTGAAAGGATGCCTAACAATTTATTTGGTCCAGTGTTCCTCTTCAGGGAATAACTGGGCCAAATATTATCCGATTTCTTTGATCCAACAATGTATGTGTGTTGCAACACATCTTTTAATTCACTTGGCATCGTCATAACACCCATATCTTAATTGCATATTGAAATATCGAAATTCTTCAGTGTCCCACTATGACCATAATTTAAAGGACTGGCGGACCGACGTCCCCTTTCCCTAGCAGGCAATAAAATTAGTTCCGGCAAGCTGCACAAGATGGCCGCTCCTCTCAGTGGGCCAACCCACTTCCCTTATCTGCTGGCAAGGTCAAGTTTGTTTACAATCGCAGTACAGTAGAGTTACGCTAGGTGTGGTTCCTAAGTAATTGAGTCATTCTAATTATATTACACCTATCTTTAAAGTGTATCGGGCACAACTGGCTCCTTATTAACATTCATGGCTGGGGATGGATCCTGTGATAGTCTTGCCGTTCTATGGTGAATACTGGTGGCTTTAGACGCGCATCAAAATGAGAATACAAGATTCCCACCGGCAGCTGTCTCAATTATACCATAATAAGGAAATCTGCGTTTCCTAAACGACGAATATGATTCTTACCTCCCAGGGCAGATCATTTTTACACATGCTCACGGAGTCTCGACGGACCTCACTCGTGGCCATAATTCATGCAAGCGATGGATACAGACAGGCTATGTCCAATTCGCTGCGAATAATAACAAGTATGCACAACGGCGATACTAACTCGTAGATTAGCCAACTTCTCACCTAACGCGCAAGCTATATTAGTTTGGTCCCCGCAATATATTTACGTAAATCACTGGATTCTACGTTACTTCTGCACGCTTACATGCGGCTCAAACAATACTTCACATAGATGACTCAATTATTAAGGCACCCGCGTTCTCTCTGTAATAACACTTAAGCCAAAGCTTTAAATAGCTCCTAATAACAATGTATAAATTTACTGGCTCACATTACTTTAATGGTCCTCAAATATAATCCTAAGAATTGACCATCTCAAATATTCATTCAACACTTCATTGACACTGAAAAACTCTCGTATCTCGCTATATTCCACGTTACTTTCTTACTGTTTACCAAAATACAGTATCTTTATTAGACATGCCACACTTGAACATTATTTAGGCCAAAAATGCCTATTACTTTACTGTTGCCGACCCCAGATTATTATTATTATTATCATTAAACGTTATCGTTACATTCATCACTATTTTCGGCCTGAATGCCCTAAACAAATCACCTTCCAAGCCATATTCTATTCAAGACGAGTGGTGAAAACTCGTTCAATAAGTGACTGTGACATCTTAGTCTCAAAGTGATGCATCGTTGTATGGTGAACTATTTAGTTAGAATAACATTGTAAATTGGTACTCACTTTTTATTTTCGCTGGATGGTGCCAGCATTCCAACTCCGGACCTACCATGACGCTTGATTTAAGCCATCATGCTATATCTGACACGACACTTGATTTCACATATTTCCCACATGATAAACATACTCTTACCAGTGACTTCATTCACTTTTACACAATACATATTAATCACTATACACATGAACAGTTTTTAAATCACTATAACACAATTTATGTACACTTTCTCACTAATTCACAGGTTGATCCTTAATCGGACTCCTCCTACGCCTGACCTCAGAGATGCGATGCAATTACGCCAACCGCTGGTCTCCGTGAAAGTCTAACTGCGTTTACGGGCGTCCGATCCTCGTCACCTTCCATATCGTTCAATTCACTGTCCAGATTAATTGGCGATGCCTCCCAAGGCTCCCATAATTTTAGTGATCCTGATGATAATGTCATATACCACTCTGACGATATCTTTTGGTATACGTAATGTCCAAAAACATTATTATTTACTCTTTCGCTGTAGCGAACTTATATTTGCGTCAGGTAATGGATAAATATCTGTATTAAATTTACTTCGACGCACTTCATGATTATACTTATGAAGCTGTATGATGTGCTTCTATTGTTCTTTAATTGCTGAGCGTCGATACTGTAACATTTCGCGCGCTTACTGGCAGCGTATTAGTTACGTGTATACTGGAGAAGAACTTGAGAACAGACTCAAGACAAGACAACTCAAGACGACTCAAGACGACTGGCTTGGTCTGCACTGCTCCCTCCTTATAAAGGCTTCTCGTAAAAACTAGTCCACCGGACATGTGGGTGCGACTCCTTCCTTGAAATAATACCTTTTCAGCCGAAATGACATATACACCTTGTTTATTTAGGTGTGGAGGTTTCATAAACATTCGCGTGCACGCGATCGCTTCTGCCAATTAATTACAATTAATTGCCTTATTCCAACGCGTCAGGACGCCACCATGGTGATTCCCCTCTGGCTGGTCACCAAATCACTCCTCTCGAGCGTAGGCTCGGTGGTAACGCGCTCATTTAGAGATATAGGCTTTAATTTAGGTGTAAAATCATTCCTAAATTATCTCTCCTTGAATATATTCACCTGGGTGTACATTTCACTCCATTTCAATGCTCCACTTGGCGGTAATTAATTAATTTCCGTGGGCAGTCATCCCTACCCTAGGTTCCATCGTTGTCAAGCGGTGAATACCCGAGTCATTAATTTTGAGCTGTCTACTCGGTCCAGACGAAAATAGTCCGCTCGGCGCCTACGATCTCCACCCATTTTCCAACTGCAATTAGTAAAACGTCAAACTGGCCTCCTCTCGTTCTTGTATGCTTCGAAAACGTATATTTGCTTGCATTTGCTTACAATTCTTCACCTTAAATTGCTATGATATTCACATACAGGCCGTGACATCATGCTACATTATTATATGTCATTATTTAACACATTGCTCTTCGGGTTCCCTAAAACTGTTCCCCCTCAGAGATCAATGGTCCGATTCTAGTTAGAATCATGTGCCTGGTCTTCTCAGATAGGACCTGAGTTCGATGCCAATCTGCCGTGACCAATTGGACACATCTTTCCCTTGCTAAGCTCGGAAAATTCATTTCACAAGTGAATTTTTCGGGCCCTTCAGATGGCATTGAATCATGCCGTATTTACTTTAAGCGGTCAGTGCTCTCGGCAATGGGCTGTCTCGTTCCCCCATTCCACTCTGTCTGCCGTCGCATACTCTTGTTCTGCCTTCTTAGTTGTTCATTCATCTCCTCTAATTCTATAGCGGCCTCCCTCAACTGGTCGTAAAGTTCCTTCAGTTGACAGCTGCATTCTCCCCTCGTGTCCCTTGGGTCTGCGAGCTGGTCGCCTCGTTCCGTTTCTTCCTGGGCCTGCCAGCTTTTCTCAAGAGTCTTTGCGTGCATACGTAATGACTCCCCGTCCATTTGGGTGTGCATTGCTTGCTCTTCCCTCGTATCATAATCCTCTGGTGGACTATACAACTTCAAATTAGCTGCATTTACAACAACTTCTCTACCTGTTGCTTCGTCTTTGATTCGGTATGCATTATTTTGCAAGTCCCTTATAATCCGGTAGGGTCCGTGGTAGCTATGCTGAAATTTTTTATATTTCCTGCTCTCTGGATCTGAACTAGCGTTTTTTTTTCAATAAGACGTACTCCCCCACGAGTAATGGTCTATGATAGCGTTTCCTCCTGTTTCTCCGCTGCCGTCTGTCTGCTTGTTTCTTTAGATACTCGAATGTTCTTTGGATCCTCAACTCACGTCCAGGCTGTGCATCGATGGGTGTCCGAATGACATTATTCCATGGCCTCTCTGGTCTTCTATCAAGATGTAGGCTCACTGGCACCTCTCCTGTCGCTTCGTGCACGGTATTGTTGATACAATATTCAATAATCTCAAGTACATCGATCCATTTCCAATTCTCAGTAGAGCAGTATATCTTCATGTACTTTTGCAGTTCCCTCATTACTCTTTCAGCAGAATTCGACTCCGGGTGTCGAACTGTGGACAAAATCTGTCTTATACCCAGATTTTCCAACTCCCTGCGAAATTCTACGCTGGTAAAACAGCTCCCATGATCAGATAATATGTACTCTGGCTGCCCTAATATAGGAATGATTCTTTCCTTCAGCCTCTTAAGTACCTGTTTCGTACTGGTTTTCTGAATTGGACACAGGAATACCAATTTCGAAAACACGTCTAGTGCAACTAGAATGTGTCTATTTCCTCTTCTAGATCTAGGAAGCGGCCCAAAGTTGTCCAGTGCCAGAAGCTGACATGGCTTCTCTGGTAAGAGTGGTATAGGTTTTTGCCTCATTAAATACGAGTTAGGCTTTACTCGTTGGCAAATATCACATGTCCTGATTGTATTCCTGACTGTATCTCGATGTTTTGGCCAAATAAATGCTTCTTTAAGCAGAGCAACAGACTCATCTACGCCGGTGTGACCAAAAGCTCGGTGTGCTAACCATACTAGCCTTCGCTGCAATGCTGGTGGTACAACGATCCTGGGTCGAGTGTGGTCTGAGTCGCTCCATTTATGTAACATCTGGTTAAACCATAGATACTCCGTTGATAGTGCTTCAGCTTCCACATACATCGGGGTTCCTCTGTCCAGCTTTCCCTCGAAGTAATTAATCATCAACCGTATCAAGGGATCTTTACGTTGAAAAACGGTGATGTTCCTCAGATCATCTAAGGTCTTCTGGTCTCTACCTTCTATCTCGATAGCTAGAACTTCTTCTTCATCAGCTGTCGGGTATCTGCTTAGCAAGTCAGGTATGATATTGTCCTTCCCCGGGCAATACTCGATTTCCACTTGAAATTGCTGTATGTACAGGGACCACCTCGTCAGTCTTTGACTCGACAAGTCAGTCTTCAGCAGGAATGTTAGTGCTTTATGGTCTGTCCTCAATATAATTCTAAAACCATAAATTAGCTTTCGCCATTACTGTAAGGCATACAGTATCGCGAGTAATTCGATCTTCGTGACCGTATAATTCTTTTCATTAGGTTTCAACCTTCTACTTATGAATGCAATGTAAGTTTTCTCCTCTGGCCTGTCCACATGTTCCTAGTATAACATTGCTCCAATACCTATGAATGATGCGTCAGTCTGGATAATAAATTTCTGAGTGTAGTCAGGATATCCCAATTTTACATAATCTAACAGCATCTGTTTAGACTTCACGAAGGCTTCCTCGCATTGTTCCGTCCAGCGCCATCTTCCTCCTTTCTTAAGTAAGTCTTGGAGTGGTGCTACGGTCTCGGTATACTTTGGGCAATGGCTTGAAAAGAATCCAATAACGCCCAGATATTGCCTGACGTTCTTTACCTTCGTTGGTCTCGGGAAATGTTTAATGACTTCCAATTTTCCCGGATTAGGTCTGACTCCTTGTGCATCTATTACGTGGCCTAGAAATTTAACTTCTCTCTGACCAAAGTTAGACTTCTTTATATTGACCTTAAAGTTAGCCTGACTTAGGTCATACAACAACTTGCGTAGATCTCTGACGTGTTCTTCGACTGTTTCAGATGTCAGTAGTATATCATCTACGTAGCATATGGTTGTTGCTTTTACTTCTTCAGACAGGTTCCGATCTAGCGCTCGTATCAACGCTGAACCTGCTGTTTTCAATCCAAATGGGAGACGCACGTAAGAATACGTGTGCTGGTCAAATAAAAACCCAGTTAATAAGCTTGTTTTCTCCTCCAGAGCGAGATGGTGAAAACTTGCCGTCAGGTCAAGATTTGAGAACACAGTCTTTCCTTTGAACCTCCTGAGTACCTCCTTAATGGGCGGCACATGGTCAAATTCCGGTATGACCTTGGAATTCAAATTTCGTAGGTCCAGGCATATCCTCACACTTCCGTCCTGTTTAGGTACAACTACCAGTGGGCTGACATAATGTGTGGCTGTCTTCACAATGACGCCTGCCTCTAGCATTTCCTGTATTGCTTCTTTGACCTTTAAATAATGTTTCTCGGCTACAGGATACGGCTTCTGTCTGAATGGTGTCCAATCGCTGACTTGGAACGCATATTGGAAATTCTTGATCCGGCCAGGTCTCGAATCGAAGACTCCTTTATACTCAAACAGCAGTTCCCTTAGCATTTGCTTATGTTCTGGACCAATTTTAGCTTCCTCAATCTTCTCTTCCAGGCATTCTTCAAATTTTGGTTCGAGGTCCTTTTCAATGTCTGCGGCCAGTGTTGCCAACTCTTCCTCGATGTCTTCCGTTGTCAATACTGCATCCCCAGTCATATCTCCGTATGTATGCCATACGTACTCTTCTGGTCTCGTTTCATTGTGCTTTAATGAGAGCTCTAACTCTTCCTTTCCCTCACTTGCGCGAAACATAACAATGTCTTGCGAGAGATCTATAATAACTTTATATTCTCTTATGAAATCCATGCCAACAATAATGTTAAAAGGCAGCTTATTCACAAGTAGGAAGCTCTGTGAGAAAGTAGAGTTCCCTATCTGCAAATCTAAAAATACTTGGTATCTGCATATCATAACTTTATCTGGTATCACACCTTTTATTTTCACGCTTGAAATAGGTATTTTCAATACGTGGATTTTACTTTGGATTTCATTATATAATGCCTGGGTTATCAAGCACACTGTCGAACCTGTATCTATGAGACTTCTTATCTTCATGCCTGCAATGTTTACAATAATAATGGGTAGTTCTCTTCTCACATTGACCGTCCCTTCATCTAGGTCTTCGATAAGCTCCTCAGGTTTTGCAATCCAGTTAACTACATTCACTGTATTCCATCCTGAACTTATCTCTCTTTGGTCATTTAATTTTGGTGTTTTTTTTTCAATTTCTCCATTCTTTGTGGAGTTCTTCTGTCTGTCTTCATACTGCTGAAGTTCCAGACTCTTGGCACCGTCATCGTTTTTATAGATGTCGGGTGACCTTCTATTCCTAATCGCTTCATCCCAATGAACTCGCGATTGTCTCTGGTCATCTCCACGCTCTTCCATGTATCTTAAAGATGCGTGAAAGCGTTCTTCCGCCTCTTCATCGAACCCGCGACTCTGTTCCTGGGATCTCCATCCTTGGTTGTTCCCATTTCGGCCGTAATTCCTTCTGTTATCAGGCTGCTGGTCTCTTGTACCACGCTGATTCCAGGCTTTCCTTCCTCGGTTTCCACGGTTCGATCCTCCTCGATATGCTGGCCTCCAATTTTGGTTTTCCCGTCCTTCACGTTGCCAGTCTAATTTTTCCGTTTCGGTGCTCGTAGACTTACTTTTTGTCTGCACCTTAGTTGGTTCAGTCGGTGTAGTCGTCATGTTGACTTGTTCCACGTTCCGACTTTGCCTTGTGTGCTGCGCTGTGGTGAGATCGAGTTGTCTCAGCACTTCCTCCATATCGATCGCAGTTTTGGCGTTTGCTGAGATTAATAGACGTTGTACTTCATACGGTAGCTGCTTGGCTATCGCTATGCACAAATCTGACTCTCTAATCCCTTCATCAAGTTCGCGGAAACGGCACAATTGACTCACAAAGAATTCTCCGTACTTCGTCGGATTATTAGTACTATAACGCCTGGAATACAAGTCCAATCTGAGGTTCTGTTGTATACTTGCGTTCCAATACCTGCTTAAAAATGCCTGGCGAAATTCGTCAACGGTGTCGAACGTGTACCGAAAACTCCTAAACCATAAGGCACACTCGCCCTCAGTTAATTTTTCAATCGCTCTCAACCTTCGCTCTGGCGGTACCTTCGCGTCATTCAAGTACTCGGAAACTTCTTTAAGCCAGTACTTGGGTGTCATGTTAGAATTACTCCCAGAATATTTCTTTGGTTTCTCATCACTAGCCCTTACAACAGTGACTATTTGATTTTGAACAGCATTTTCATGCGGTGTTGACATGGCAATTGGCATACCAGGTGTGGTATACGGGCTTTCACTTGGCATGGCTGCATTCTTTGGAGTGGGCTGTATTTCTATCTCTGCCCATTTATTTCTCCTCTTCTCGTCTATACTTCCTTCGCTAGACCTAGGATTCCGCAACATGGATTCCTCCTGCGCGATCATTCTAGTCTCTATTTGGCTGTGTCTATTTTCTGCCCTTTCCATACGAGCTAATACCTCTCGTTCTATTTTCTCTAGGCGATCTCGGTTTCTTTCTGCCATAGAAAATACCTTTTCCTTGTCATCCTTAAGGTTTTCCTTCAGGTGGGTAATTTCCCCCGCTAGACTTTCTCTTACCTCGGCAAGAGTCTTATCGCTGGCTTCAGTCTTCAAGCCTTCTCGAAGTTCTAATTTTTCTCGTAAGCCTGTAACTTCCTTTTGAATGTGACCTTGTATATGAGAGATTTCAGTCCTTATTTTCGTACTTTCTCCCTGGTCCTCATCCTGTCTTTTATGAATAACTGCTAGGTCGCTCTGAGTTTGTTCCAACTCTTTCTGCACCTTCCCGACCTGCCTCTTCATATTTGACATTATCTCCTTATTCTCTTGATCAGAAGTTTTTATTTCCTGGATTTCCTTGCATTGGTCAAGGATATTCTGATCCTGTTTTCTTAAGGCTTCGTCTATCGCCTTGGCGTAGCCTGCCATTCGCGTATTCCATTTTACGTCGCTATCTTCGAGCCTTTGATCCACGGTCTGAGTGAACGTATTAAATTGCTCTAATTGACGTTTAGTATTCGCTTCATTCTGACTTTGAATGTCTTTAAGCTCCATGGACATACTGCTTAAGCTATCGTTAATCTCACGCTGTGACTCTCTGCACGCTTGCAGATTATTCTCTAATTTTAGCTCAATAGACTCAAAGCGTTTATCGTTATCAGCTTGCATCTCTGAGACCACGCTAACAATATTCTTAGTTACTTCACGCTGAACAGACTCTTTAACGTCATCCATTTTTTTATTAACCTCTAATAGGTTTGACTCTAACTGCGCGTTTATTTCAGCTTGATTGGCATTCAATCTACCCGCTATTTCATCTTTAAATGCTTTAGATTCTTCCTTTCTCTTAGCATTAGTATCATCAAAAAGTTCTCTTAACTCAACAATACACCTGAGTACGTCCTCAGTTCCAGCCATCCTGTATTTCTTAATTTGAGATTCAGGTAGGCCGCAGCTGAACATGCTGGCGCGTTCTATTGGAAAGAAAAGGATTCCGATCCCGCGACGACAACAACAACAACATATTACAAAGTGCCAAAACCACCTATGGAATGGGTATAGACCCACGTACCCGTCTGACAACAGTGTCTGACGTCTGAGTATCATCTAGAAAGACTCACAATCGCTCAAACAGAGTTTGAGGAAAAATACTATTATTATGGTTTTCCCCATGAAAACCATGCTATTATTATGGGGTTTTCTGAATCCCATAAGCCATCCACGTCCTGGACGCCATGATAATGAAGAGGGAATGTTCATGCTTTATTTTTCCCATGGCCAGTTTGCGCAATGCCAAGATCGCTCATATTGCACTGATGCAGGCGGTTCCATAATGAATTAATACCGCCCCACGTTGCTTGGGCCATGATAATGTAAGTAGGGATCCCATGCTTTGCCACACACATCTGGGCGACATGATAAATTAAAGGGAGTGGGTATCACTTATGCTAGGACAAGTTACATTTACATTTAAGCATGTTTTATGGAGGATTATCAACATTTATTTGACGAGATGGCTTATTAACAAATGGGACGCGGCCTTTTCCTATGATATCCTAATTTCTATGCTGTACTTGCTTCTACCATTAATATCTTGGCCGACTTTTAGTAGTACCTGCGACTCAATCCTAATACAGAGACATCTCCCCCATGTACCCAACTGTCATCATGTGGAACATGTGTTCGTATCCCAGCTAACTCACGGTCTTTCGAGGTATGGGACGTTCCTGCCCACCATACGACCACATGCTCAGGATTTGAGTCTACCAGGTAACTACTCTACATGAAATACACAACATATTCCTAAAATAAAACATTTACTGGTATAAAATCATGGCTATACAACAAATACAAATAAAGGATAAATTATATTTAACTCCCACAATTAAAATCAGGGTTATTTTGTGAGTCTCTTCTTACTTATTGCAACTGCACACAAATCTATTTCTAGCATCCTATCATTGATACTTTCAGAGTTCTATGGGTCTTCATAGTGTTCATCATGTGACACAATTTTACATAACTGGATTATCACAACATAAAAATCACATATCACATCTAAATGACATTAAATACTGAAACAATAAAACATTACTCCGTTTCTCATGGCATTGACTTTGATTAGCATAAATTCATTATTTTATGTCTTAATTAACAAATATTTGTTGTGTCGTGTGAATCATCTTCCTTCTTTCCATCAATATGAAACGCTTAAAAAGTGGTACGTCTCCCTTCCAAAATAAACATGGATAGAATTGTTTATAGTTTCACCATACAACGATTTTCTGGGTCTTGTCGGAATTATTATCGTTACAAACGTGTCATGTTCTTAGTAATCACATACCCGTCTGCATAAATTAGCGTGAACTGGCAAAAATGCATTCTGAAAGGATGCCTAACAATTTATTTGGTCCAGTGTTCCTCTTCAGAGAATAACTGGGCCAAATATTATCCGATTTCTTTGATCCAACAATGTATGTGTGTTGCAACACATCTTTTAATTCACTTGGCATCGTCATAACACCCATATCTTAATTGCATATTGAAATATCGAAATTCTTCAGTGTCCCACTATGACCATAATTTAAAGGACTGGCGGACCGACGTCCCCTTTCCCTAGCAGGCAATAAAATTAGTTCCGGCAAGCTGCACAAGATGGCCGCTCCTCTCAGTGGGCCAACCCACTTCCCTCATCTGCTGGCAAGGTCAAGTTTGTTTACAATCGCAGTACAGTAGAGTTACGCTAGGTGTGGTTCCTAAGTAATTGAGTCATTCTAATTATATTACACCTATCTTTAAAGTGTATCGGGCACAACTGGCTCCTTATTAACATTCATGGCTGGGGATGGATCCTGTGATAGTCTTGCCGTTCTATGGTGAATACTGGTGGCTTTAGACGCGCATCAAAATGAGAATACAAGATTCCCACCGGCAGCTGTCTCAATTATACCATAATAAGGAAATCTGCGTTTCCTAAACGACGAATATGATTCTTACCTCCCAGGGCAGATCATTTTTACACATGCTCACGGAGTCTCGACGGACCTCACTCGTGTCCATAATTCATGCAAGCGATGGATACAGACAGGCTATGTCCAATTCGCTGCGAATAATAACAAGTATGCACAACGGCGATACTAACTCGTAGATTAGCCAACTTCTCACCTAACGCGCAAGCTATATTAGTTTGGTCCCCGCAATATATTTACGTAAATCACTGGATTCTACGTTACTTCTGCACGCTTACATGCGGCTCAAACAATACTTCACATAGATGACTCAATTATTAAGGCACCCGCGTTCTCTCTGTAATAACACTTAAGCCAAAGCTTTAAATAGCTCCTAATAACAATGTATAAATTTACTGGCTCACATTACTTTAATGGTCCTCAAATATAATCCTAAGAATTGACCATCTCAAATATTCATTCAACACTTCATTGACACTGAAAAACTCTCGTATCTCGCTATATTCCACGTTACTTTCTTACTGTTTACCAAAATACAGTATCTTTATTAGACATGCCACACGTGAACATTATTTAGGCCAAAAATGCCTATTACTTTACTGTTGCCGACCCCAGATTATTATTATTATTATCATTAAACGTTATCGTTACATTCATCACTATTTTCGGCCTGAATGCCCTAAACAAATCACCTTCCAAGTCATATTCTATTCAAGACGAGTGGTGAAAACTCGTTCAATAAGTGACTGTGACATCTTAGTCTCAAAGTGATGCATCGTTGTATGGTGAACTATTTAGTTAGAATAACATTGTAAATTGGTACTCACTTTTTATTTTCGCTGGATGGTGCCAGCATTCCAACTCCGGACCTACCATGACGCTTGATTTAAGCCATCATGCTATATCTGACACGACACTTGATTTCACATATTTCCCACATGATAAACATACTCTTACCAGTGACTTCATTCACTTTTACACAATACATATTAATCACTATACACATGAACAGTTTTTAAATCACTATAACACAATTTATGTACACTTTCTCACTAATTCACAGGTTGATCCTTAATCGGACTCCTCCTACGCCTGACCTCAGAGATGCGATGCAATTACGCCAACCGCTGGTCTCCGTGAAAGTCTAACTGCGTTTACGGGCGTCCGATCCTCGTCACCTTCCATATCGTTCAATTCACTGTCCAGATTAATTGGCGATGCCTCCCAAGGCTCCCATAATTTTAGTGATCCTGATGATAATGTCATATACCACTCTGACGATATCTCCTGGTATACGTAATGTCCAAAAACATTATTATTTACTCTTTCGCTGTAGCGAACTTATATTTGCGTCAGGTAATGGATAAATATCTGTATTAAATTTACTTCGACGCACTTCATGATTATACTTATGAAGCTGTATGATGTGCTTCTATTGTTCTTTAATTGCTGAGCGTCGATACTGTAACATTTCGCGCGCTTACTGGCAGCGTATTAGTTACGTGTATACTGGAGAAGAACTTGAGAACAGACTCAAGACAAGACAACTCAAGACGACTCAAGACGACTGGCTTGGTCTGCACTGCTCCCTCCTTATAAAGGCTTCTCGTAAAAACTAGTCCACCGGACATGTGGGTGCGACTCCTTCCTTGAAATAATACCTTTTCAGCCGAAATGACATATACACCTTGTTTATTTAGGTGTGGAGGTTTCATAAACATTCGCGTGCACGCGATCGCTTCTGCCAATTAATTACAATTAATTGCCTTATTCCAACGCGTCAGGACGCCACCATGGTGATTCCCCTCTGGCTGGTCACCAAATCACTCCTCTCGAGCGTAGGCTCGGTGGTAACGCGCTCATTTAGAGATATAGGCTTTAATTTAGGTGTAAAATCATTCCTAAATTATCTCTCCTTGAATATATTCACCTGGGTGTACATTTCACTCCATTTCAATGCTCCACTTGGCGGTAATTAATTAATTTCCGTGGGCAGTCATCCCTACCCTAGGTTCCATCGTTGTCAAGCGGTGAATACCCGAGTCATTAATTTTGAGCTGTCTACTCGGTCCATACGAAAATAGTCCGCTCGGCGCCTACGATCTCCACCCATTTTCCAACTGCAATTAGTAAAACGTCAAACTGGCCTCCTCTCGTTCTTGTATGCTTCGAAAACGTATATTTGCTTGCATTTGCTTACAATTCTTCACCTTAAATTGCTATGATATTCACATACAGGCCGTGACATCATGCTACATTATTATATGTCATTATTTAACACATTGCTCTTCGGGTTCCCTAAAACTGTTCCCCCTCAGAGATCAATGGTCCGATTCTAGTTAGAATCATGTGCCTGGTCTTCTCAGATAGGACCTGAGTTCGATGCCAATCTGCCGTGACCAATTGGGCACAATACCAAACGTCGGGTCAAGTCCTAAGGAAATTATCCCTCGGCGTATCTACTCTCTCTGTGGCCAATCTTGAGTTTCCGACATGGAAACTCTAGATTAGCGGTTCCCAACCTGGGGGGCGTGGGGCTTTATCAAGGGGGGCTTAAGGTGATTTCCGAATTAAGTTTTTTAAAACTCTAATATTACAATTTTATTAAATAAACATTTTCGAATCTCTCCAAGTGATTGTTGCACCAAGTTTATCGTTCAAAAGCACTGGTAATTTCCAACTGTTGGCACAAACCTCTGCGGAGCCGCGAGGTTGGAGGTGAAATAAGGAATTTGCTGTGTTGTGAGGAGCAAAATCATGCCAATTTTATCGTCTCGTTGGCATATCTTTGTGATTTCTATGAAGCTTTGAACAGTTTGAACTTAAAGCTCCAAGGGAAAAACTCCAATATTATGCATTCCTGGAAAAAAAATTCAGTTATGGAAACACCAGCTTCAGTTGAACAACTTGTCATCCTTTCACCGCCTCAATGAAATTTTGCCGGAAAATGAACATGATCGTAATAAACTTAGGTGCAAATTCAGTCACATTTGGATTCCCTGGCACAAGGATTCAACCTCTACTTTCCTGATATCTCGTCGGAAGAATGGTCCTGGATGTTAACAAGAAATTCGTTTGCCATTGACATTGAAGCACTGCCAACACAGCTTCAAGAAGAAGTCATAGATTTGAAGTGTGAATCAAAGCTAAAAGATGATTCTAAAATATGAGGACTGGGTGACTTTTGGGTAAACTGTCTTGCAGTGTATCCTGTAATAGCCAAATTTGCAATGCGTGTCATTGTCCCATTTTCAAAGATATATTTATGTGAGTCAAGATTTTCAACGCTGAGTGTCATAGAAACAAAGCAGCGCTGTCGGCTGGTTGTTGCAAGTGATCTCCGCTGTGCTCTGTCAAATACCAAACCAAACATACCGAATCTTACCAAGAGAAAACAGTGTCAACCCTCTCACTGACATTTGTTGACTAATTTAAGGATTTGTTGTAAAAGTGTGTTCTTTGTATTGTGCTAAAATGAAGTTAGTATGTAATAGATAGGCCTATTCCATTATGTACTGTTGTTAGGTTAGCCCTATATCCTCCACGTCAATTGAAGAGATTATAGAAGCGAAGAGTGGAGGGTACGGGGGGGGGGGGGCAATGAACTCCCATATCTGAAGGGGGGGGGGGGGGCGTCAGCTGACAAAGGTTGGGAACCACTGCTCTAGATTGTCATCCCTCAACCAACCATATACATCTAAAATCATCTGTTACCACCTTTTACACAACTTCTGTCCACTTTTATCACCTTTGAAGTAGTTTATTGATGATTCAAGCTTTATAGCTGCAGTTTGAACGGTGTCTTCCTGATTGCGACCATTCCGGATTGCGTTCACCTCATTAGCAGTCCAGATTGTGGTCACTTTTCTTGGGAGACCGGTCCGGTTTTAACTCCCCTGGGGTTTTCCTCACCTTTCACTTCCACCCCTCTTGCCAATGTTGAGGTACATGCCATATGTCAGTTCTCTTTGGAATGTTAATAAACCTAAAACTTCAAATGTTTGATTTTGTGTGTAGGAGGGGGCGGGGACAAACATTGATTACAAAGGGGATTTAGAATCAAACGCAGAACAAATTACTTTTACGAGACAAATTTTTCGAGGTAATAAAATGAAAGATTTTCACTATATACAGTAGGCTACCTATTATAAAAATAGATATCTCGCGTCTCAAATGGGAGGAGATGGGCAGAAATTAAAAATTATACCCTGTAAGTATAAAATTTCCCGTTAAAACAATTTTGTTTAAAGTGAAGGTCGTCGATTCCGATCCTGAAACGTTTCTATTCTTAAGACTGAAAATGTTATAATCATTGCTTTACGAGGTGCTGTCAGATTGGGAGGGGACTAGATTATTTTAAGCGAAGTTTTATGGGGGGGGGGGGGGGGAGGGGGTGCTCAGCTGAACACTGAACTGTATTCTTTTGTTAGGTAGTGAAATATCAGTTTCCCATTGTTATCCACAAAGCTTACGGAAGGTATGAGTCAGTCGGGAAGATCCAAGAACCAAGGACCGGTCTCCCAAGAAAAGTGACCGCAATCTGGACGCTGGAACGTTTATAGCTCTTCCCTAAAATGAAAGTGACCGCAATCTGGACAGCTAATGAGGTGAACGCAATCCGGAATGGTCGCAATCAGGACACAACCGTTTGAACACGTCGACTTATCGAGGAAGCCATGTTGTACATTGTGCAATCGTAACAGTGTTCCCAACCTTTGAGCCTGATTCGCCATAAAATCTAATTACTCGGTGCTCTTTTGCCACTCAAACAAAGTTCATACACCACAGAATGTAATATAATATCAAATTCGTACTGAATTACACTGACTATCGTTTCAAATACCACTAAAACTGTATTCACACACAGAAATCATCACATGAAAAGCAAAGTTGGTAAATCTCCCAATTATCGAGAAAATGAAAAACGTATTCATAGACTTTTACAAAGGAAATACAGTAAAGTGATCTAGCCAGCTTATGGAAACATAGCAACATGTACTGGAAAATCTTCTACGCCAAGAGCAAGCAGAAAAAGTGAGAAATATTTCCTGGCGCGTCAGCCTCTTCACAGGCCAGATCATCAAATGGACCGATTAGGTCTTGAGGTGACTAGAGATATAGCAGCATGAAACAACACCCTGCGTAAACTGACCACCACTTCATGGGAAGAGTTTGGCTTTGGGGGGTCACAGAATCGAAAAATGGATCATTAACAACGCAATCACAAAATAACCAAACGTACAAAACCAGACCAATTTTTTTGCAAGCTGCTTGGATAGAAATTTGATGCGTTTAGCGCACCAAAAATATTCGTACAAACTGCAACGGCGTGTTTTGCGACTTTTACATCGAGATTCGAGAAAAGTATCAAGGTACGTTACAGTTTCGGCAAGTCGAGTTGGTACCGACAAATGGAGAAAGTCACGGCTTAAATTGCCAACCAAGCTTGCAGTTTGGACGTCGGCAAAATTTTTTGGTGCGAAAAAAGCCCCAAATTCCTATCCGTGCATTGCTGCACAGTCATCGTGACATCACTATAGACATCGATTCGGTAATCACAAGGTTTGCTAAACAAAATAGACGAGTTGATTTTGTTATATAAATAATCGTTTTTATATAACAGGTATGAAGTTGTAAATATGTACAGTTGTAACAGAACATAATAATTGCAATTAAGATATTTTTAGTATTGAATAAAATAAAAATAAAATCTGTTTTCAGTTAAAATTCGTTAAGTTTTATTTGTCTGGTTATTGTGTATTCGTTTTTTGAGTTTGCAAAACAATTTAGTCTCCGTTTGGGGGGGTCATGACCCCCGTGACCCCACCCCCCTTGAATCCGCGCCTGATGGGAAGCACAAGCAAATGTACTCCGGATCGCTGCACTTAAGGTGGCTACACACGTAACTGCAAGCTTGACAAGCAAGCATGATCAATGTTGTTGTGCAAGCAGGCTTTAGCGTCTGTAGGATAATTCTGCGCAAGCATTGTACAGTAATTGTACAAGCAGCTTGAAGATGGATTGAATTGAAATCATGCAAGCTCGTACAAGCCGCGTTTGCCCAAGCGAAACAGAGCGTGTGTACCAAGGATGTGCCAGCTTGTGCTAGCTGGTGACATCATTTGGACCCTGTCTAGTGATCTGAAGAAGGTCACCCATCAATAACCAGTGTTCGCTACTGACCAATAGCTGACGGTTCTTAACCAATACCATACTTCCTCTATCACTCCACGTGAACTCCAATGTCCCACCCTGGCGGCCAGCTCGCGTGTCACGCAGGTGTTAAGTGTTGCACAGTTGCACACAGTTCTGTCCAGTCTTGCTGCTTGCTCTCAGCGGCTACGGTGTAGAGTTGGCAACACTGTGCCTCGCGCTAAACTAGCGCTTAGAGACAGCCCAAACGGGGCTAACGAAGTGACCCGAATGCTCACGAATATAAACGATCAGCCAACCTCTTCCACCAAGCGGTGCATGATCCTTGGGCAGCCATTTTTCTTTCGTTTATCGACGGGATATTTGGTCTGTGAATAATCGCTTGATTTGTTGTTCTGTGCGTTAATTCTTAGAGTCTCAGGCACTCACTGGACAACTGAAATAAACTACAGTCCAGCCGCTCAGTGTCCGGCAGGGGTGTCCATCCCCTTATCTCCACTAATATCTTCCCTGGCCCTCTCTCAACAGCTTATGCATTGTTTGGAAAATACGTTTCATGGAGTTTCTAGTGAACAAATATATTTCACTTGCGAAAACATATTTTTTTTACAGTAAGAGACAGAATATGTAATTTTAAATAAATCAAGTAAAGTTATGTTTTATAATGTTATTTTGATTAAATATGGAAAATAGAAACACAGAATATTAATTTTAAAGTAAAAATATCTTAAACAAATGTCATTATGATCAAATATGTAAAATATGTTACAATAAAATATAATTAGACGATAGCTAAGGTTCTAATTCATGGCCATTTATCATTTTTAGTTATGTATAAGCAAAGGGAAGGAATATGTATTTATATAAAAATCCTAGCCCTAATGATCGGTCTAGGTTGTGAAGTTTCGGGTACGTTCGGTTTGCCCCGCTGCGCTGGTCTGTCTCGGTGCGTGTCAAAAGATCGTGAAGGGGGATGGATGATCGGTTGCGGTCGTGAGTATTCGGGTCGCTTCGTTAGCCCCGCTGGGCTGTCTCTAAGCGCTAGTCGCCTTGGCTTCCCACAGACAGGGAATGTAAACACATCCGTCCGTGATCGTATTCTTCTTTTTATTAAAGGTGTTACGAATGACGAAAGGTTCAGATAAGTTTCTTCATTCATTGTGATATAATTATGCCAATCACGTGGATATATCTTTAATTCACTTAATAAATTAACGTGGGAATAGGTATTTCTTTTCAATAACCACTCTTTGAACCACTCATCACTCTTCTTCTTTCGCGTTTTCCTCTTGTGGACAATGCAAACAGCAGCCAAAGCGAATGCATAGTCGTCCAAGCTCGTCATAGCGACTGGCGCTTGTTGTAGCATACTTGTAGAAACACCGTGTGGTGCCGTAGGGAAATTTTGCATTCATGTACAACAAGATTGATCAAGATGCTTGTCAAGCTTGCAGTTACATGTGCCTAGTGCACTCCGTAGCTGAATACTGTGTATCGTGCGTCAACTTATCTCAACAACTGCCAATGTAAGAAGATTGATGTCCAGTTAAACCAAACTATGTGACTGATATATGGGACCATTAAGTCCACCCTAATTTATTGGTTACCAACTCTCTGTGATATCACTCCTTCAAATCTCAGGAGACAAAAGAAAATAGTGTTGAGAATATAAAAAGAATATGTCCAACCCTCAGTTACCAATCAATTTTTTATATACCGAACCATATGATATCACATCACCGAATAACTTAAAGAAACCCACTTATACCAGCAATACCTATCTATTCATAGAACAACTTCAAACTTAAACAGAAATGGGAAGATAATCGTCTGCTAATGTACCTTCACGATTGCAATCATTTGAAAATCCACAGCCTGCTTCCAGTCTCCGACCGGGTCAGGAATGGAATGAATGAGGCCCCCATCTAGCGGCGAGCATATGAACTGTGCCGAGGCCTGACGCACTCCTCTGGGGAAATGATTAAATGAATGACAGATGAAATGAAATGATAGTGGAGAGTGTTGCTGGAATTAAATGTTGACACGCAAAACCGGAGTACCCGGAGAAAAACCTGTCTGCCTCCGTTTTGTCCATGGAGTGAACGGGATTTGAACTACGGACCCAGCGGAGAGAGGCCGGCGAGCTGTCGCCTAAGCCACGGAGGCTTAGTGATTGCAATCATTTAAACAGCGTAACAATAGGCCCCTGGGATTTCAGCTACCCCGTCAGTTATGGGCCTGATTGATCTGTGCTGTCTTGAAATATAAGTGGGGCTGGAAACCATCACCTGCCTGCGACTGTGGGGATGACATCTCATCGCCTTTGAGTGCCCCATCAGATGTTACCCAGGCGAGAGGTAAAATTCTACAGATGTGACTATATATTTATTAGTTATTGTTGTTTTAAGGGGCGGAACTACGAGGTCAACTGCCCCAGATGTGACTCCTGATATAGTTGACTGGCTCAAGAACCTTGACTGCTACTGGAACAGTGCCCATCATGAACTTTTATTTGCGTATTTTTTAATGTTTATGAGTTTTGTTTGCTTCATCATCATCATCATCATCATCATCATCATCATCATCTTAATTTCCCCTTTTCCAGTTGACACTGGGTGGGGGCAAATATGGCTCCTCTCCACTTTGTTCTGTCGTTCCACCATTCCTCCTCCGACACAGTGTTCCAATCCAGGTTCCGTTTTCTAATACTATTCTCCACCGAGTCCATCCAACGCATTCTTGGTCTTCCTCGTCCTCTCTTCCCAGTCATCCGTCGTTCCAGTGCTCGTCTTGGTAGCCTTACTTCATTCATCCGCTTGACATGTTAAAACCATCTCAATCTGTTTAGCTCCAGTTTGTCATTTAGTTTCTGTACTCAAAGTTCTTTCCGTATATCTTCATTACTCACTCTGTCCCTCCTCGTTTTCTGGACCATACTTCTCAGGAATCTCATCTCTGCTGCTTGTACTCTGCTCTCATCCCTCTTAGTTATTGTCCAAGTTTCTGCTGCATATGTCATTATAGGAACATAATATGCTTTGTACATAACTTCTTTAGCCTTAATTTGTATATCCTTGATCTATACTAGTCCCCGTACCTGTTGGTAGAAAGCACTCCCGAGTTGTATTCTTCTGCTAATTTCCAAATCTAGTCTTCCGTCTTCAGTCAGTTCACTTCCCAAGTATTTGAAGCTTTTCACTACTTCCAATTCCTTATCTCCTACTTAGATTACTCCTTTTGCTTCTTTCTTATCTCTACTCATCACCACTGTTTTACTCTTCACCACATTTATCTTCAATCCCCATTGCTCAATCTTTTCATTTATTACGTCCAACTGTTCTTGTACCTCCATCTCATCCTCGCCCCAGATCACAACGTCGTCCGCAAACAACATTACCTTCATCTTTGCCCTACTATATTCTTTCATTGCTGCCTTCATGATGTCATCCATCACCATTATGAACAATAATGGTGACAACACACTTCCTTGCTTTAGTCCAGTGTCAATTTTAAACCATTCCGATGTCCCGACTCTAGTCTTCACACTACTGTAGCACTCCATGCACATTCCTTTTATCATGTCTCTCAGTTCCTTGCCTATCCCCCTATTTGTTAAGCTTTCCCAATCTTTTGTTCCAGGGATGCTATCATAGGCCTTTTCTAGATCAATACAAGTCATTACCATATCCTTCGCATATTCCCAAATCTTTTCAATGTTCTGTCTCAGAATGAAAATGGTTTCCACTGTTGACCTGCCCCCTCTAAATCCAAACTGCTCCTCCTCTATTTGGCTTTCTACCTTTACTCTAATTCTTCTTTCTAAGATTCTTTCCATTACTTTGGCAACATGCGGGATGATGGTGATTCTTCGGTAGTTACCACACACCTTCCTGTCTCCTTTCTTGCATATTGGCAATATTATTCCCTTTGTTTGCTTATAATGCCATATGCTAAATAAGAAGTGTCTGTGATGATTCATATAGTTCCTTTGAATCTGTCTGACGCGACCACACTTGTGCGGTGCAGTGCAGTATCCCTTCTGTGATACTGAGTATTGTTACCAACCATATTTTCATGGACGTGTTAGCTTGCCATGGCGGCTGAGTGGTTATCGTGTCGGCTTACCAACCCCCAAACTTGCAGGTTCGCTCCTGGCCATGGTAAGTGATTTTTGAAAGGCGACAAAAACACGACACGCATATCGTACGTCGTTGGCATGTTAAAGAACCCATTTGAATTCATTAGGCCGTGTTCATAATGGCAAAATTAATCTCTGGATTTTCCGACAACACAAAAGTTCCTCCTTTCTCTACTAGAAAGCGCTTTAGTGTTGTAACGTGTTTTTCGAGTTTTTTTTATGCAACTGGCATAAGTCAGTAGGAAGCCATTCTATATTTATTTACGCGGCAAATTGTTCAGCCAAGAGAATTTTTCATGTTAATTTATTATTATTATTAATTTATTATAATTATTATTAAGGTATTTTCGGAGCATTTTATAAAAATTATTAGCATTCAGATAGGTTTTCTATGTCTTAGAGAACGCTATCAAGCAAATTATTACGAACGACAATATCATAGAAAATTATGTGTTTGCGGAATTTTACGGAGTTTTCGTCAGTTAGGGTATATCGAGAGACGTGACTCACTGGGAATTCAAGTACACGCTTAATCTTGTAGGAAAGCATGACGCAATCCTGGGTCGCAGCGTCCAGGAAAGGCGAATAGTTGGAACGGAAATCGACTTCATCATCGCCGCGCCGTGTGTAATGACCCGGAGGAGGGGAAGATCGCGTGGTGGGTCAGCCAATCAGTGAGGACCACGCAAGCTACAAGTCGGATGAAGAGTGGGGAAACGGGGGGGGGGGGGGGGGGTGCAAATATCGTTCGACGCGCCGTGGAACGAGGACAATCTGTGAAATACTTGACGAGTATGGGTGCGTGTGGCTCCGATGTTCGGTGGAGTTAGCGACGATCGGTATAGAATTTAACGAGTACGGTTGTACGCGGGAATCGCTCCGATGTTCCGTGGATTGGAGGACTAACTTTTGTAAAACTTAACCAGTGCGGTTGTACGAGTGTTTGGGTCCGAGGTACGGACCATAGAATTATCTAATCTACCAGAATCTCATCAAATATCGACGAAGATGACGACGTCCAGGAGACTGTGGGAAGCTCACAGAATCATTCAGTACGAGGGAAAGGCTTCGGCTATTTCCAGTGGTAAGCGCGAATGACGCAGAAATACGCAATCTCTCATTTCTCTTGGTTTTATATTTCATATTTCAGTAACTTCATAGCTTGGGAATAAGAGTAAAATCAATAATTTATCAGACTCCGTTTTCACGTAATTTTCTATCGGTAATATTCAAATCACAACGCTCCAATTTAAATTTTATACTTATTATTATTATTAATTTTGCTATACTTGTTTTATATAATAAATTCATTTCTTTTACAATGCAATCTTTGCTTTCAGTAGGTAGCATTAGATATAGACCAATTCCTTCTCCTGATACAATTGTTTGTTGGGTTAATGATCAAATCATACCACGATCTGAGTGAATAGTGTCTTGAAGGTGTTCTGCCAGAGCTAGACGTTGTTAAATACAAATTTAGATTTCAACATTGCATTGAGGTCTTGGCGCCCATTAAAACAACATAGCTTAGGCAAAGGGGGGGCTAGCAATTCTGCTACATTTGTACGCTCAACGTGGAGCAAAGTAAATACCGTTTCACTTGTCATCCCAGCCTAAGCAAATCTGTTACAGTGTCAAGGAGCGTAGATATCTAACCTCCTTGACTTTCATAGCGCTCCTAGGAACAACAAAAATTCGACATGCGAACTGCACTCTGGGCGCAAATAACAAAGCTTGCCCCCGGTACCCGAGTCCATAAGATTAAAAAAAAAAGATACAAGCCTTACAGTAGTCGCATATGATGTGTAACATCTGACATGTTATCCTACTCGTATACTACACAGCTTGGACATTCTTAAAATGTTAATTTACACTCCATTTTATATTCCATATTCCATACAATCCATTTTCATACTGGTACTATGATGAATGTATAGATTGATTTGGAGATATGCTACTGTCACATTTGTGGCGCAGCGGTCAAGCTGTTAGTCTCTCACCAAGGTAGACCGGGTTTGATTCCCGGTCAATACATGTGAGATTTTTGAATTGAAATGCCATGTCCTGTGGTTCGCATTCCACGTAAAAGGGAGGTACCGTGGATCATGATCTTGAGATTAATCTACAAGCAAATCTACAAGCTTCCTTCCTTCCTTTTACATTAATAATTCATAATAATAACAAAGTGACACACAACGTCGACAGAACTCTCAAATACTATGAGCACATTCCTCAGTAACTATAACATTCATTATTCTCCAGGCTCTCATACAGTTCGTCGTAAACAAACAAAACATGGCTTCCTACAATCATGAAATGACCTAGTCTCACATATGATGAAAATACAGCTTTTATTCCACTCATATAACAACATTCTGTTATGCATTTAATATTTGACTAGCCTACTCAACCACAGCTTGACAATAATGCCGCTTACTTAAATGTCATTTGTCGTCTTTGTCCTACCCCATGTGATATTCAACCTTGAACGTGAAGCTTCATAAACTGCTGAATGACAAATGAAAGTCGGTGAAACATTTGCCACTGTGCTCGTCAAACCAGTGCCTGCTAAATGCACTGCCTACTGTTTTGCCATGACATTCCCGCGCTACAGAGCACACACTGCCTTGTTTCAATACACACATTTTCAATTGTACATCCAGCTGGCAGTGCGAGTTCACTTCCGTCCGATCCACTTCCGTTCGATCCACTTCCGCCCGATTCACTTCCGTCCCATTTTTCTGGCAGTGCGTCTTCACTTCCGTCCGATCCACTTCCGTTCGATCCACTTCCGCTCGATTCACTTCCGTCCCCAATTTTCAAAATATCTCCCACAAAACTATCCAGCAACCGAGCGGAAAGATGTTACACATCAAAAACCGGACGTGTGGTGTGAAAATACATCTCATTTGAAAGGTGGAACTTCTACTCTTTTCCTATCGCCTACTCCAGCATTTCATGAAAATAGATAATACTTTCAAGATCAACAATAAAACTCATCTTCTTGTATGCCAGTTCCCAACAACACAGGCAATTGTTGCTAATTACTTTTAAGATTTTCAATTATCTTTGTACGTAAGTACCTGTTCAATGTGTGTGGTTAACGGAACAGGGACGTGTGAATCGACAGAGAAATGTAGCTTCCGATGTTTAGTTACATATCACAGAAACTACAATAGATATATCCTTGAATGTTCTTTTGGTATATTTAGAGTACATTCATCATTATTTGAGTAGAATTTCAAGCTTCTATGTTGAATATTGTTGCGTGCCACCCCTAGTGGCAAGTTCGTTAACTGGATTACGGTGGGTAGAAGCACAACACAAATTGTTGCTTTAAAGGAACGTATTAGCTTTATTGCGGGCCAGAAAGATACACCACACAATAGCAAATCCAAGCAATTAGTATCTCACTCTAGTTTCCTCTTGTAGGGAACACTTCCCTTTCACTTGTCAATAAGCCACAGAAGTTAATCCCTCCTAATGAGGTGGCCCCGTTCGCTGGCTGGAAATAACTGCACTTAGCCTGTCACCGTACTACACACTATTTCGCAATTCACCGCAATGACCTCTGTCGCACTGGAAACCACACACTCTTCAAATACAGTCCCTCCGTAGGCTTCACACTCCTTCGCTGTCAAGAGAATCAGCTTCACTGGGGTTTCGCAAGTCACGTCAACAACTGTTGTCGCACTCGCTCAGAAGCACTGTCCACCTCGCTGGCCAGGTCGCTCTTATATAGCAGGCTGGTGACTCAATGAATGCTTCTAGACCCGTCCAGGATTCACGGCTTCTCGAGATTTCCATCACAAGCTGGGTCGCG
Organism: Meconema thalassinum; assembly: GCA_946902985.2. Taxonomy (NCBI): domain Eukaryota; kingdom Metazoa; phylum Arthropoda; class Insecta; order Orthoptera; family Tettigoniidae; genus Meconema; species Meconema thalassinum. The sequence continues at coordinate 114,161 of CAMPQE020000109.1, read as the reverse complement.
AATCTTCTGGACCATCCCTTTTGTCCTAGTAGCCCTGTTGCGAAAGGCGCAGGTAATACACAGAGGCAGAGCACAGCCCCGGGGCGACTGTGACTCACGCGGCGAGGCGACGGAACAAACTCACAGCCGTAACAAAATTTTGTCAAAGAGAGCATTATAAAAACAATCTTTAAAACATATATTTTTAAAAATTCCCTTAACTTATGTCCCTTTCTATGGGCAAATACTCAATCCAGACTAACAAACTTTGCATGCATAACATTTAAACCATTTTTGAGCTACTGAAGTAAGAGTTTTCTTTTACATCATATTTGAAAACTGAAATGTTCTGTAAAATTGTCAGTGCTTTCCAAGCTGGGCTCCGAAAACTAATCAAGATACCTGAATAAATTTACTTCCACTAGTAGAACTATATAGTGTCTTAAAAACTACCAAGTTTCAAATACATTGACCGGATAGTTTCTGAGAAAATGGTACATGACGTTCGGAAAAATATGACTTACGGAAAACATAAAAAGAATGTTTGGCTAGTAGCTACAGTATAGCCCTAAAACATTGTGTTTAAACCTAATTTTATTGCATCAAATATCACTTCAGTACAATAATTGATACAGCAAATTCTTTAGCAAAGATGGGAGATTTTTTAAGTTAGAAAACAAGTAGTTCCGTGAAGAACTATACAGCCAATTTTCATATATCCTGCTCATGTTAATTGTATCTATCAACATACAAAACTTCAGTTTAATTGCTGTAACAGATTCGTAGATATTGAGAACCGTCTAAATATTCCATATGGTCGCCAGGATGGATTTTCATTTTTGTACTATTACATTAAGGTTATTGTGTACGTGTGGTATTCAAACTTCAATCGCACGATTAGAACACAAGAAGTAAAAACGAGATTTTAAAAGTACGCACACCAGCCATCTTGTGATTGTGCAAACAATTGAAATAAATTACATGCCAGTGGATCAACATTTGTATAAGCATTTAACGTGCAATGTTTCACGGCACTCGGATAGTTAATTCGCGAGAAACGTCCATTTAAATATTTATACTTCGCGCCGCCGCTATGTTGGATTTGTGCTCACCAGGTTACTCAAAGTCCTATAGGTGAACATATGTTCATAGTCTCTATGAACATAAAAAAATCTGTTTGGTTGCTGTAAAAGATTCATAGATATTGAGAACCGTCTAAATATTTCGGAAGCTCGCCATTTAGGATTGTTATATGTATAGGCCATAGAGTTATGTACCATTCAAGGACAATTATTGCCTAGCTTCATTATTCAAACTTTCACTTCGATCGCATGATTACGACACAACAATAAAAACTTAATTTTAAAATTTCGCACAGCCGCCATCTTGAGGTTATGTAAACAATTGAATTAAATTAGATGGCAGTGCATTACAATCTGCAAAATCATTTACTGTACCACATTTCACTGCGCTCAGAGAGTTAAATCACGAGAAAAGTCTATTAAAATATTTCAAATTCGCTTGGTCGCCATGTTTATTTTGTACTTTACAGGTTTATGAAATATACATAGGTAAACTTGTATCAATACCCTTTATCACCGTACAAAATTGCATGATGATATCTGTAATAGTTTCGGAGATATATAATGTCAGTGAAATATTTCGCACAGCCGCCATTTTGAGGTTATGTAAACAATTTAACTAAATTAGACTCCAGTGCATTACAATGTGTATAAACATTTGCTGTACCAAGTTTCATTACGTTTGGATAGTTAAATCGCGAGAAATGTCTATTTAAAATCTCAATTTCGCTTGACCGCCATGTTGGTTTTGTAGTCACCAGGTTTTTGAAAGTCTCATAGGTGAACTTCTAGTAGTGCCGTTTATCACCGTGCACAATTTCAGGGCGATATCGGTAATAGTTTCGGAGATATCGAATGCTAGTGAAATATTTCGCACAGCCGCCATGTTGGATTGGTGAGACGTAACAAAATTTGAAGGGTACGGTCGAGGTCGCCGGGTATAGTGCTATGAACTTACCGAGTTTCATTGAAATCGCTCCAGCCGTTTAGATTTTATTAGACACACACACACACACACACACACACACACACACACGGACAAAAGGTGATCTCATAAGCCTATTTTTTCAAAATTGAAAATAGGCTAATAAAAATTGACATTTTTGAGCCTATCACACGTCCCGGTTGCCTTAAGTCAAGATATGGTTGGTTGGTTCCTTAGTTTAGGGGCTGCGACAACGCGGTCATGTAGCCCCGTGTACTTTGGGTGAGTGTAGAATCTGTCTGATAACCGGTGTTAATTGTAATGACTGTATTAGTGTGTGTATCTCTTTAAAAATTCAAGTGTGGACTGCAACTTTGAATTTTTCAAATAGTTCCTACTTTTGCCGCCAAACGCCACCGTCAACGTAAGTTATGTTTCATAGTATATGTATTGAACTGCCGAAACAAACGGCTAGCCGTTACCTTGGTGCTATCGTCTTTCTCAAGCGGGTATCTTGTCGTATGATATTAACTTCCTTTTTACTGATCAATATGTTCATTTTCAGACATTCTGAGATATTCTAAAAATTTAGTCCCATCGTCAATTAATTCCTTCGCCTTCATATTCTCTAATCTGCCATGCTTCATGTACTCACTTCCGATTTTTAACCTGTTTCTCTTCCTCCTCTTCATCCCGATTACAGAAATTGCTGCCAATTCCACATCCATAAACTTTGCCATCTCGACAATCATTGAATTGAGACTGAAACAATACTATACCAACTTTGTATTTCAAAAGAAAGAACGTGAAGGAAATGGCGGGAGCTTGGAACAGCTGACCGCCGCGGGCTCCTATTGGCTGGAATTTGACAACTAATACAATACGTTGCCAGCGATTGTCACTCATTCAGTCGCCTGTTAACTGTGTCGGAGTTTGTTTCATTGTCATCGTTTCGTTTACTTTAAGCATCGAGTCAAGAAGTTGTAAATAGTACCGCAGGAAGAACGTGGGAAAATGCTGGAAATACAGCTTGAGACCACGCGCGCCAACCTGTAACGGCCGGCTATCGTTCATTTCGACATGAAACTATTTACATGGTTAGCCTTGTCTGTTCAATTCAAATTTAAATATACTTAATTTAGAATACATGCGTGACGTACAAAATAGGCTATGTACTGTACATTTAGTCTTAATGTTTACGTATCCAGTAATGTTTCATTGCATACCGCAGTGTTCAAATTAACGCTTGCCATTCAAGAGCCTACAAATCGACAATGTTAAAAAAAAAAAAAAAAAAAAAAAAACGAGCCTTACAGTAGTCGCATATGATGTGTAACATCTGACATAGAAGAAACCTCACGTGAAATTGTTGATACACCGGTATTTTATACTATTATTGGCACAAATATTAATATTTTTTTATTTAGTCAATTTACCCTCTAGGTTATTGGTTCCCACGGACTAAGCGAAGGAACTCACCACTACCGCCTCGATGGGCAGTGTCCTGGAGCTTGGAACATCTGGTCGGGATGGATACAACTGGGGAGGTGAGATCAGCACTTCGCCCAGGCGGCCTCACCTGCAAAGCGAACAGGGATGTCATGAGGGAGGGGAAGGGATGGAAGATAGGGATGGATAGGCTAGGAAGAGGGAAGGAGGCGGCCGTGGCCTTACAGTAGGTACTGTCCCCGATCTCAGGATAGTAGGCTGTCAGATATCCGCCCCCTCAATCGGATTGCCGATAATCAAACGCACCGGCACAGCTACATCAATGAAAATGGCACTGACAGATACTATCGAGATTAGAGCACAATAGTTAACAAGAAAATTATTGTGGAACACACCAAAATATACGGGGGTTCATACTTACCTTTACTTACCTCTTAAATTTATCTCGGGGATGGGTTGTCAACTGGATCACTTAAAGCGTGCCCACACAATAACCTCCACCATGATATTAAAAATGAACCATAACGAAGATGAGAAACTTTAAACTGCACAATAATTTATTTCACATAAAGAATGAATTTAACAAAAATAAAACAACAAAATCCACGTGGCAATCAGAAGCCATCGACCACATAACCATGTCCTCCTGTCGGACTGGTATACTCTACATACAATGTTTCAGCTTTCTCAAGCTCAAAATAACGTAATTAATAATGCACTTGGAATGGAAACGGGATTTGGGACGAGACACATATATCAATTGTTTTGCGTGTTTATACACATCACATTTTATTTATAGCCACAAGGCTATTATGGAGACGTCCTTGGCCTCTATCATACAGTTGTCCGGGCCAGCTGCAATGCACCTGCATCGTCAAAGTGGACTCACCCCTCCGTTCAACCCTAGCATATGCGAGTTACATCAGAGCTTAGCTCTCCTTTTCAAAACACGTTAAATGTCCACATCTCAACTGAAATATTATCACGCAAATCTTTTAAATGCTCCATTCAAACACCAGTGGAATACTCCAATAATCCTAAATCAAGTTTAATTGTTCAATCCACTTGTTTAATTAGCGTTGTTTAGAGTATAATAACAAAACTCCAAATGTTAATAACAAAAGTTCATTAATTATTTATAACAATAATAAATTGTTTATAACAATGTCAAACGACAATTGAAAATTTTATACACGCCTCTATTAATCACTTTCATTTCAAATTATTTAACAAAGATATTTACAAAATTATTTTACAATATTATATTGTTTATATTATTTATACAAGAAATACATTAAACCACACGTTTATCCGGTTGATAATTACTCAAATTGTGTTGATATAATCGACCAATGAAGGTTAGTTATATTTAAATGTCAAATTCAGGTTTAATAAAGTTTAATAATAATTATAATTATTTGTGACGGTAACCTCCATTCAAAATCTTCATCTCAAATTATTTAACACTCTTGTTAACTTTAACAGTATCTTCACATGAATAACTTTCAAAGAACCAGGACAATACATTCAGCGGAAAAATACTTCGCTCAAAACGCACAAAATTGCACAAAAATAGGCCCAGAATTCATCATATATCTTCATATATATGGCATCAAAATCTTCCAAATTACATACAAAAACCTCCACTCATAAATTCAACAACTTCATTTATTACTGTGGGAACCTCCTTCATTATTCAAGGGCATTACTCATCAGCGACTTTTACAGGTCCACTGAACTAACGATTATACATCCATTGTTCCTCTTCAAAAATTCTTATATTCATCAATTGTATTAATGACTGTTACTATTTAACCTTCGTGGGTTTCATTCATGAATCGATATGAAGTAAAAATTTGCCAATCACAAATAAATTTAATAGCAAATACGATTGAGATTAATATCTTCAAAGTAACGCAGTATAAAAATACTATCTTCAATCAAAGTTCATCTAAACTGCATAAACAGTCGAATAGAATACAATTAGACTGTGGAATGCAAACATTATTGTTCCAATCTATAATTGCGAAAAACTCCTATCAAATGTTCATTACAATAGTGTATTCAATAAATCGTAATCAAAGTTCATATTTCATAAAATTGTCTATAATGCAATGATAAATGTCTATGTTGCAATCATGTTCATAAGACGACTAGTATTTCAAAGATCGTCGATAACGTATTGGATTTTAACGCTCTAAAATCATTTAATTATTCTTCTTTCTTGAGGATGACAGAAAATTGGTCAAAGTAATTTACTGAATAGAATTACTTTAATAAAATTGACACGCTGTCTGAATTCAAATCTGCCATAGCAAATCGTTAACTTTACAGTCAAATCGTGACTACAACAAGTAGTTCCGTGAAGAACTATACAGCCTATTTTCATATATCCTACTTATGTTAATTGCCACTATCAACATACACAATTTCAGTTTGATTGCTGAAAAAGATTCGTAGATATTGAGAACCGATTAAATATTTCGGATGGTCGCCATGTTGGATTTTATATATATAGGTCCTCGAGTTATGTACTGTTACATGAAGATTATTGTGTACGTGTAGCATTCAAATTTCAATCGCATGATTAGGACACAAGAAATAACAAGGATATTTTAAAATTTCGCACAGCTGCCATCTTGTGGTTATGGAAATAATTGAAATAAATTAGATGCCAGTGGATTAACATTCGTATAAGGATTTACTGTACCAAGTTTCACTGCACGTGGATGGTTAAATTGCGAGAAACGTCCATGTGAATATTTATAATTCGCGTCACCGCCATGTTGGATTTGTGATCACCAGGTTATTTAAAGTCCTATAGGTGAACTTACGTTGATAGCCCCTATGAACATTAAAAAATGCAGTTTGATTGCTGAAATAGATTCGCAGATATTCAGTATCGTCTAAATATTTCGGATGGTCGCCATGTTGGATTGTTAAATGTATAGGCCATAGAGTCATGTACCATTAAAGGAAAATTATTGCGTAGGTTCATTATTCAAACTTTCACTTCGATCGCATGACTACATCACAAGAAATAAAAACTTAATTTTAAAATTCGCACTGCCGCCATCTTGAGGTTATGTAAACCATTGAACTAAATTAGATACCAGTGGATTACAATGTGTATAAATATTACCTGTACCAGGTTTCAGTGCGCTTGGAACATTAAATCGCGAGAAAGGTCTATTTAAAATGTTCAAATTCGCTTGGCCGCCATGTTCGTTTTGTAGTTAACCGGTTTTTGAAAATCTTATAAATGGAATTCCAGTAGTGCCCTTTATCTCCGTACAAAATTTTAGGGAGATACCGCTAATAGTTTCAGAGATATAGAATGCCGGTGAAATATTTCGCACATCCGCCATCTTGTGATTATGTAAACAATTGAACGAAGTTAGATGTCGGTGCATTACAATGTATATAAACATATACTGTACCAAGTTTCATTGCGTTTGGTTGGTCAAATCGCGAGAAACTTCTATTTAAAAGTCGCGAATTCGCTTGGCCGCCATGTTGGTTTTGTAGTTACCAGGTTTTCAAAAGTCACATAAGTGAACTTATAGTAGTTCCCTCTATCACCAGAGAAAATGTCAGGGTAATATCGGTAATAGTTTCGGAGATATTGAATGCTGGTGAAATATTTCGCACAGCCGCCATGTTGGATTGGTGAGTCGTAACAAAATTTGAAGGGCACGGTCGAGGTCGCCGGGAATAGTGCTATGAACTTTCCGAGTTTCATTGAAATCGCTCCTGCCGTTTAGATTTTATTAGGGGGGGACACACACACGAATCACACACACACACACACACACACGCGCACACACACACGGACAAAAGGTGATCTCATAAGCCTATTTTTTCAAAATTGAAAATAGGCTAAAAATATGCAAATTATTGAAAGAATCTAAATTATCAGTCTCAACTGATCCAAAATTATTTAAGTATGCCAATGACATAACACTGTCTCAACAAATCGTAGAAAAAGGCATAAATCATCGAAGTGTACTGAGTACAGAAATGTTAATCAAGAAAATGGGGCAAAAGATAGGACAAAAAAAATATATGGGAAAATGGTTGCTCAGATATCGCTACATGACTCAAATAATACAAGAAACGTTCACGACTACCTTATCTGTTGATTGAAGTTCTAGAGGAAAGTTTTCAAAGAAAACTGCTGTTGGTTCCATTTCACCAGCGTGAAGATGTGCTCCGACCTCGAACCTGGAATCAGCGTCCTCGGAGAATCGAACTGCTTCCTTCTCCGGAAATTGCACTGCTCCATGTATACGAAAGACATCCCTCTGGCAAAACTCTTCTTTATGAGCCGGGTCCACCCTGGCCTCTCTTGAAAGTTCCCTGAAGTTCCAGTCGTAATTCGCCATGAAGTTTATTGCAGTTATTTCCGCAGAAATATTCATAATCGTGGAGTATGATGATATTTCCACTGTCATTTGATATAATTCAGCGATGGATTCACGATGCATGAGTGTAGTTGGATGTTCACTACATGCTCGCTTTTGTAGAAAGACGATTAACGAAGTTCCATGCTGTTACTTCACTCCATCGATATATGTCCCAATTGCATTAAAGCCTTAGCCTTCCATCTCAACTTCTGTTATAATCATTGAAAGCACTGCAAGATTATAATGTTCCATAGTAGAATGAATCGTTGTATTACCGAACGTATTCTCCAATATCACGGTTGCGATATACGTGTCAGCCGTAGTGTATAATGTAGAATTTTAAAAGTGCTTCTCAGGTGGCGAGAAAATCACTTTTGTCTGCAGCCTTAAAGTGTCAATATCTTTCAAAGTATAACTGTGAAATTGTTCAAATGTTCTACACACCTCAATGTTGTACTGCCCAATTGAATTATAATAAAGGCAGAAGTTAACTCTTTATATCTTATCTGGTAGAAACGTTAATGTGAGCGTTACAACTTCACCTAGTTTCGAACAGCGTAAAATGGAACTGCTCCGTGTTCGTTCGATGCGCCGGGCTTTAACCACACGCTAAAGACGACTCGCTTCACTTATTCACTCGAAAATGACTCTATGACATCTGAAATATATATGCGGTATCAGAAATCAGATATGCGGTTATGAGAGATATGAGAGCTCCTCTATCCTGTGCACGACCTTTTATCAACTTCTTAAGGGGCGTATCCATCCCTTCCATAGCCTGTTGCTCCGTCATTGCTAGAAGTTTTAACTTTGGCTATACTTGACGGATTTTCAAATTTCAAAAACTCAAAATTAATTTCTTCAAAATTCCAAATCAATGCCATAACTGAAAATAGTTTTCCACAAATCTGCATGCCAAAAGTAATTAAATATCGTAGTTTCAGCAATCTCCGTCTTCCTTCCAAACTATTGTTCATTGGTTCGAGTCTCTCCTCCAATAGCGTAACTTCTTCCTTAGCACGATACCTTGTTTCCTGCGACTGCGTCGTAAATCTCAGATCTTTCTCGAACAAAATCATGACGTCACCAAGAATCTCAGCTCCACCAGCCTACTTGCATGAAGTCTACGTCATCCGTGCCTACGTCATGAATATACACGTCACAACTATGACAGCCATAACTTTATTCATATTTGCCAATACAGCCATCGTGGTCTCAATATAATTCAATTTACGGGGGCAGTACCATCCCGGCATTTGCCCGAAGACGAAGTGGGAAACCACGGAAAACCACTTCGAGGATGGCTGAGGTGGGAATCGAACCCCCTCTACTCATTTGGGCCACCCGAGGCTGAGTAGACCCCGTTCCAGTCCTCATACCACTTTTCAAATTTCGTGGCAGAGCCGGGAATCGAACCCAGGACCTTCGGGACGGCAGCTAACTATGCTGACCGCTACGCTACGGAGGCGACCACAAATATTAATCTATTGTAAAAGGGAGTGTTTTACAGATATTGTAGTTTATAATACGGAACTCATTTTATTAGATGATTTGTAGCTTCCACCAGCACTAGCCTAAATAAAGAATACGATATGGATCAACTAGATTAATAGACGCGACACCGCTCGTGACCTTAAATTCCTCATAAACAGGTACTCTTGATTCACAGACCAACACGTAATTTCATATGGATTCTGTTAAAATGAGTCATATTGATATGATTAATATCGTTTAAAATGATAATCTGGTAGCAAAAATATCTATCCCGCCCAGGGTTCAAACTCAAGATCTCTAGATTCACAGTCATACGCAATAACCCCACGGCTATTTCAACTACGAAAAAATTGTGCACAAGATGGTGACTTATTTCCACGTTCCAACAATACTGCATTACGGAATTAAGTATCATTTATATTTTGCTTGTTTCGATAATGTTCCTGAGTGACAATGAGTTTAAAATGCCTTATGCCAATGGAATGGCAACTACTTACAATGTTTGATATTAAGACATTTTACCATAGGCTATAGACTGTACTGGAGTGGGAATGAAGAGGGAAAGAGGAATGGAGTGGGATTAGTAGTACGAGATGGTTTAAAAGAAGAAGTGAGAAGAATAAGTGATAGAATGATGAAAGTGAAAGTAGCACTGAGGGGAGAGACCATAGAAATAGTGCAAGTGTATGCTCCACAAGTAGGCTGCACCTCAGAAGAGAAGGAGGAGTTTGAAGAGGAATTGCAGAAGCAGCTGGTCGGAAGAAATATGATTGTTATGGGGGATCTCAATGCCCATGTAGGAAGTGAAAGACAAGGTTATGAGAGTGTTCTAGGACCAGAGGGTTGGGGCGGAAGAAATGAGGAAGGAAAGAGACTGTTGGACTTCTGCCAGAGGAACAGCCTGCTAGTTGGGAACTCCTGGTTTAAGAAAAGAGAGAGCCACACAATCACATGGTACAGTGATGACTTGACCAGGAAGTCGGTGGTCGACTATATACTGTATGAGAAAGAACTAAATAAGAACATCACGGACATCAAGGTTATACCATCGGAGAACCTGGATAGCGACCATCGATTGCTGGTAATGAACCTGAGAGGGAGTAAGGAGGAGAAAGGGACTGAGAACCAGGAAAGACGTATAAGGATATGGAAACTGAAAGAAGGGGATAGAAGGGTCGAGTACCTAAAAATGGTAAAGGAAGGGATTCCAACAGATGAAGAAAGAGGGGTGGAAGAGGAATGGGCTAGATTTAAGAAGACACTAGTAGGTGCAGCAGAAGAAGTATGTGGGAGGACAAGTAGTAAGAAGAGGTGGAAGGAAACACCATGGTGGAATGAGAAGACAAAAGATATAGTAAGGGAAAAGAATAGAGCCTTTAGGAGGTGGTACCAAAATAGGACGGTAGAGACAAGGGAAGAGTACCAGGAAAGAAAGAAGGAGGCGAAGAGAGTAGTGGCTGAGGAGAGAAGAAAGTGGATGGAAGAGTGGACAAAGATGATGGAGGAGGATAGTGAAGGTACAAAAAAGGTCCTGTATGGGATGGTAAAAACTAAGAGGCGGAAGGATCCTACGGATTATGTTAGAATGGTGAACAAAAGGGGACAAGAGATAGAAAATAGGGAAGAACTGAAGAAAATGTGGAAAGAATATTTTGAAGAACTTCTGAACCCAAATGGAAAAGATGGTGAGGAGGAAGAAATCGGGGAAGAGGAAGATGAACTGCAAACAGAAAAGGACTTAACATGGAAAGAAGTGGAAGATGCAGTGAACAAGATGAAAGGAGGGAAGGCACCGGGTGTGGATGAGTTGAGTGTGGAGATGGTGAGAGCAGCAGGAGAGGTGGGGATACAGTGGTTGTACCGAGTGATGAGGACAGCATGGAAGGAAAGGAAGACCCCTGAGGACTGGAAAAAAGGAATAATTGTCCCGATCTTAAAGAAAGGTAGTAGAACAGATTGCAGAAACTATCGGGGAATAACACTGATGAGTCATTGTGCAAAGATCTTCGAGAAAGTTTTGGAAAAGAGAATTAGGACAAGGATAGAAGGAGGGATGAGGGAAGAACAACATGGCTTCAGAGCAGGAAGGTCCACAGTGGATTTGATTTTTGCTGTAAGGCAGCTACAAGAACAGCACTATGAGTATGGAACAGATCTACTGATGGCCTTCCTGGATATTGAGAAAGCATATGACAGTGTATGCAGAAACAAAGTGTGGAAGTCCCTGGAGGATAGAGGAGTAGAGAAATGGACTATAAAGAGGATAAAGGAGATGTACAAGGGAAGCGTGAGCTGCGTGAAAGTGGGAGGAGAGAGATCAGACTGGTTGGAGCAGAGAAATGGCCTGAAACAAGGAAGTGCCTTGTCACCGTTACTTTTCATTGTGGTGATGGATGACATAATGACCCGAGTGGCACAAGTAATTGGGGAAGGAAAGATGAAAGCAATGGTGTTTGCAGATGATTTGATGATTTGGGGAAACAAGGAGGAGGAGGTACAGGAACAGTTGAACGTGTGGGAAGGAATAATACAAGGATATGGGATGAAATTTAGCATAAATAAGAGTGAGATGGTGATCACAACAAGGAAGAAGGAAAGAACCACAACGGGAATAACAATTGGTGGGGAACAGCTGAAGAAAGTGGAGAGTTTCAAGTATCTGGGAAGCCTGATACAAGAGAATGGAAGAAACGATAGAGAAATAAATGAGCGGGGGAGGCAGGCAGAAGCATTTCGGAGGAGTGTGAGAAGCATGTTATGGAGCAAGGATGTCCCTCAGAACAGCAAAAAGATCATATATCGGACGTTCTATGTCCCTATCCTGACGTATGCCTCAGAGACATGGGTTATGAAAGGAAGGGAGAAGAGCAAAATACAGGCCAGTGAGATGAGGTTCTTGAGAAGCAGTATTAGAGCAACAAAGATGGACAGAATAAGAAATGAGAGGACCAGAGAATTAATGAAAGAGGAACCATTACAGGATGGTATAGAGAAGTCTAGACTTAGATGGTATGGACATGTAAAACGAATGGAGGAGAAGAGGATACCCAGGAGGATACACGAGACGAAGTGGGAAGGAAAGAGACCGAGAGGAAGACCGAGAGACAGGTGGCTGAAGGGGGTGGAAGAAAGCGTGAAGAAGAGAGGAGAAGACTGGACAAGGGTGGTGGCTGAGAGATGGTGGGAAGACAGAAGACGTTGGAGAGGCTTGTGTTCCAAACAGACCCGGCCAGTGGCTGGAAACTGTGCAAGATGATGATGATGACCATTTAAATACTGATACGAAGACTTCGAACATGTACCATGTCATTTGTTTAAATCACTTGACACCAGAGTTCGCATGAGCTTTTTCCGTTCAGTATGTCATATACATTCCATTCCACATGGCTGACAGTGCGTCATGGTATCAAGTTTCGACACCGCGCGCTGATTGTTGCTCTTACCAGTGCTAGCTGGATCGATCGATCGAGTTGGCAGTGCGTCTTCCGTTCGATCCATCACTGCCAGCTAGGGCACACTTCCATTCGATCGATCGAGCGGGCAGTGCATACTTCCGTTGTCCACCACTGCCAGCTAGTACACTTCCGTTTGATCGATCGAGCGGGCAGTGCATACTTCCGTTTGATCCACCACTGCCAGCTCGATCGTTCCGATCCACTTCCGTCCCCAATTTTCAAAATCACTCCCACAAAACTATCCAGCAACCGAACGGAAAGATGTTACGCATAAAAAAAACTAAAAAAAAAAAACCACTGCAATAATATCGCCACAGAACAGCTGGTTTGTGTGCTTGGTGTTAATACTTTACCTTAAGGCTGTGCGATCTCCACCGCCGTCAATCGCATGGCAAGAGATGGCAGCACTACTGTATCACCGATAGCAGCCGCTGCATTTGTGTTAGTGACGTGTCTACCCTTCAATTATCACCTCCATCCGCCCCTACTCCCCCCGCTTCTCCTCGTCACTCAATGTCTTCTCTCTCTCTCTCTCTCACTGATAGCGTTGCTTTGCATCTGAAAAACAAACCAGACTTGCTTTCCGAGCCGTATTGCCAATTTGTGGACTACTGTCGACCAAAGTATTATGTGTACTCGAGTTTGAAGGTTGTTTGTGACGTAACCAATAGACATACATAAAATCCAATAACATCATTATTTTCGTCGTTCTAGTTTACGTGAGTCCATGTAGGTTTGGAATTTTTAGTTTATATTTTAATATTTTTTATCGCAGTTGGAGCACAAAAAGTGCCCGTTTTTAAGCGTGTTTCAACCATGCGTCACATTTAAGAATTATTATCTCACAAACCCTTCATTGTATCGAATCCAAATTTTAACACAATATACATTGGAATGTTGTATAAGTGGTTTATTAATTTCAAAATTTTTCGTGTCCAAGAAACAATGTTGTTATCTATTGTCTAAGGTAACGTTTTCTCGGCTTGGGGTGGTTGGAATATGTAGTTCTTGGTCGCGTTATATTCCTTATACATCAAAAAGTTATGTTGAATGACTTTAAAATACGTAAATTAATTCACTTATTTTATATCGGTTTATATTTGAACGGGGAAATACGACCTCGCCTCGCTCGGCAGTGATGGGCTCCATCTCAGCAACGCTGTACAGCCTACCCCGGAGCGGCTGGCAGGTGAATCATGCCTTATTTCCACGAACAAATACAAACCGATATAAAATAAGTGAATTAATTTACGTATTTCACAGTCATACAGCATAACTTCTTGATGTATAAGGATTACAACGCGACCAAGAGCGATATTTTCCAACCACCCCGAACCGAGAAAAAGTTACCTTACAAAAATGATAACAACTTTGTTTCTTGGACACACAAAATTTTGAAATTAATAAACCAGTTATACAACATTCCAATGTATATTGTGTTAAAATTTGCATTTGATCTGATGACGGGTTTTTGAGATAATAATTCTTAAATGTGACGCATGGTTGAAACACGCTTAAAAATGGGCACATTTTGTGTTCCAACTGCGATAAAAAAATATTAAAATATAAATTAAAAATTCCAAACCTACATGAACTAACGTAAAATAGAACGGCGAAAATGATGATGGTATTGGATTTTATGTAGGTCTATTGGTTACTTCACAAACACCCTTCAAACTCGAGTGCACATAATACTTTGGTCGACAGTAGGTATTCTCCCTCCGTCCAGCCCAATAAAAAAGAATATATTATGATATAGGCCTATTATGATTATATTTTGATATAGTATGATATGATTCACGGAGTGAGGTTGTGGTTAGGGTTGTGCAGCTGTGAGCTTTCATTCCGGAAATAGTGGGTTCGAACCCCCCTGTCGGTAGCCCTGGAGATGGTTGTCCCTGGTTTCTCATTTTCACACCAGGCAAATGGGCGCTGTACCTTAATAAAGGCCACAGCCGCTTCCTTCCCACTGCTAGTCTTTCCTATCCCATCGTCGCAATAAGACCTACAGTATCTGTGTCGGTGCGACGTAAGGCAAATTGTAATATATATATTATTTTGATATATATTGAAGATTACGACTCGCATAATAGGCAAGGCGACAGGTAGTTCAATAAGGAAATAATTAGTGGAAAGCTGGAAATTGCTTTAATCGCTTTATTTGGACCCAGATATTACTCTCCCAAGTTTCTCCCTCGAGCGAAGTCGGCGTTGGCCCTTCTGGCCCTAAGAAGGTACCATTTTTCAATTTTTTGCCAATATCTCCCAAATCTTCAACTTTATCAACAAAATACCTATTATAAAAAATAATCTAGAGTAAATTTCCTACAAAAAATTTCCCCACCTTTTGTCTCTAATGTGAACCGTTACGATGCTACGACCATTCAAAGTGGAGTCCTTTTTGATTCATGCGGAAAAGCTATGGAAATGATATTCCATATCAACGTTTCTACATGTTTTAATATTTGTCAGCATTCCAGATGCACAAGCTGTTAACTTGTTACAAGTACAACAGATTTTCAATGTAAACAGCTGTGGAAAAATACCTACCATTAGTATCATTTTGCAATATTGAGTTTTCGACTACAGAACAGCATGTGGATGCACGGTGTGCGCGGATCTCGCGGGATGATGCGGACTTGAGAAAATTTGTTGGATGGTTATCAACTCAAGAGCCCTTTCCTCGTGGACAACACGTTGTTTCGTTAAGCACAGGAGTTGTCGGGGATGGACAAATCACTTGTCATATGACCTGTGAAATTGGAATAGCAGCACAAAAAGGCATAACCGGCAACAATTTTCACGATGTGAAGTTTCTTAGAAAAAATGGCGTGATGCCTCTCCGCGCGGTAAATTCGAAAATAACAAGTAGTTCCGTGAAGAACTATACAGCCTATTTTCATATATCCTGCTCATGTTAATTGCCTCTATCAACATACAAAATTTCAGTTTAATTGCTGTAACAGATTCATAGATATTGATAACCGTCTAAATATTTCAGATGGTCGCCAGGATGGAATTTTATTTTTGTACTATTACATTAAGATTATTGTGTACGTGTGGTATTCAAACTTCAATCGCATGATTAGAACACAAGAAGTAAAAACGAGATTTTAAAACTACGCACACCAGCCATCTTGTGATTATGCAAACAATTGAAATAAATTACATGCCAGTTGATCAACATTTGTATAAGCATTTAACGTGCAATGTTTCACGGCACTCGGATAGTTAATTCGCGAGAAACGTCCATTTAAATATTTATACTTCGCGTCGCCGCCATGTTGGATTTCTGCTCACCAGGTTACTGAAAGTTCTATAGGTAAGCATATGTTCATAGTCTCTATGAACATAAAAAAAATCAGTTTGGTTGCTGTAAAAGATTCAGAGATATTGAGAACCGTCTAAATATTTCGGAAGCTTGCCATTTAGGATTGTTATATGTATAGGCCATAGAGTTATGTACCATTCGAGGACAATTATTGCCTAGTTTCATTATTCAAACTTTCACTTCGATCGCTTGATTACGACACAAGAATGAAAACTTAATTTTAAAATTTCGCACAGCCGCCATCTTGAGGTTATGTAAACAATTGAATTAAATTAGATGACAGTGCATTACAATCTGCAAAATCATTTACTGTACCACATTTCACTGCGCTCAGAGAGTTAAATCACGAGAAAAGTCTATTAAAATATTTCAAATTCGCTTGGTCGCCATGTTCGTTTTAAATTTTACAGGTTTATGAAATATACATAGGTAAACTTGTATCAGTACCCTTTATCACCGTACAAAATTGCATGATGATATCTGTAATAGTTTCGGAGATATAGAATGTCAGTGAAATATTTCGCACAGCCGCCATTTTGAGGTTATGTAAACAATTGAACTAAATTAGACTCCAGTGCATTACAATGTGTATAACATTTGCTGTACCAAATTTCATTACGTTTGGATAGTTAAATCGCGAGAAATGTCTATTTAAATGTCTCAATTTCGCTTGGCCGCCATGTTGGTTTTGTAGTCACCAGGTTTTTTAAAGTCCCATAGGTGAACTTCTAGTAGTTCCCTTTATCACCGTACACAATTTCAGGGCGATATCGGTAATAGTTTCGGAGATATCGAATGCTAGTGAAATATTTCGCACAGCCGCCATGTTGGATTGGTGAGACGTAACAAAATTTGAAGGGCACGGTCGAGGTCGCCGGGAATAGCGCCATGAACTTACCGAGTTTCATTGAAATCGCTCCAGTCGTTTAGACACACACACACGCACACACACACGGGCAAAAGGTGATTTCATAAGCCTATTTTTTCAAAATTGAAAATAGGCTAAAAATCCGCAACACGGATATTCCTGGTGATCCTCTTGTGCTTTTCCAATGCATTTGCCTTGCAAAGAAATCCGATGCAGAATTGAAACAATATTTCCAGTTTGAACTAGCTCCGTATCCGGTTGCGATCTTTGATAAAGCGGGAATGCGTAGACGCAAAAGTCTGTGTTCTATAAATTATTCGATCCTGTTACCGATGAGCCCATATTTGAGGACCTACATCATGTTCTCGACGGAGGATATCTTCTGCACCGTGTAATTTGGCACCAAACCAATACTTTTGTCGACATTAGTGCCAAATATGCGAGTTACGTTAAAAGATACTTTAAAAACAGTGTCATTATTTTCGTTGGGTATCCTGACGACCCAGCAGCTCGCAGTACCAAGTCCGTTGAACGTCTTCGACGATCGCACAAGCATGAAGCTGCTAATGTTTTTCTATGAGTCCATGACGGCACCTATGCCACAAGCAAACTTTTTGTCTAATGTCACAAACAAACGAAGATAGATCGACTTGTTGCGCGTCAAATTCGAAAGCGAAGGAATCGAAACCAGACAAGCTCCAGAAGATGCCGATGTGCTCATCGTTACCACCCCACTCGAGTTATCTCGGCCCGACAATTAAGTCATTATAGTGGCTGAAGATATAGATATCCTGGCGGCTTGTGTGCCACCCTCCACGAAAATGTATTTTATGAAACCCGGCCGAGGTTCAACCAAACAACAACTATTTTGCACAAAAAGTTTCAATCTCCCAACATGTGTGCAAGAAAACTTCCTCTTTTTGCATGCGTTTAGTGGGTGCGATATAACGTCTTCGTTTCACAGGCAGTGCAAAATGAAATTCGTAACACTGCTGAAGAGTAATGAGGAACTGCAGACAGCTGTTAGGGTTTTCCGAGGCGTGAACGCAAACCCCGATGAAATTGACAAAGTGGGCCAGTTGGTTTTGGCTGGGCTTTATGACAACAAAACCACGGGAAATACCCTGAATGAGCTGCGGTTCCAACTGTTTGAAAAATCTCTAAGCAAACATCGATTTAATCTCGCAAGCTTACCTCCCACCGAATCAGCGGCACGTGATCACTCTTTAAGAACATATCATCAAATCCAAACATGGTATGGAAATGATACAAAACCACTGGATTGGGGCTGGAAAAATTCTCAATGTGGTTTGGCTCCCATACCTACGAGGGATCCGGTGCCACAAACGCTTCTAAACACAGTGTCCAGCAAATGTTCGGAAGGATGTAACGCAGCTTGTGGTTGCAGGAAAACGGGCCTCCGATGCTCCAGAATCTGCATGAATAGTATGGGACGGTCATGTACAAATGCTGCCGAGGAAGATGATATGGATGATTGTGACGGAGACATCGATGTTAATCTTGAGCGCCCTGTGACGTAGGACAAAGGTACCGATACAGACGATGAAAGCGATGACGGAGAAATTGAGGCCACAGCTGTTTACATTGAAAATCTGTTATACTTGTAACAAGTTAACAGCTTGTGCACCTGGAATGCTGACAAATATTTTATAATATGTAGAAACTTTGATATGGCATATCATTTCCATAGCTTTTCCGCAAGAGTCTAAAAGGGCTCCAATTTGAATGGTCGTAGCATCGTAACAGTTCACATTAGAGACAAAAGGTAGAGAGCATTTTTGTAGAAAATGTACTCTAGATTATTTTCATAATAGGCATTTTGTTGATAAAGTTGATGGTTTGGGAGATATTAGCAAAAAAAAAAAAAAAAGGAAAAATGGTACCTTCTTAGGGCCAGAAGGGCCAACGCCGACTTCGCTTGAGGGGGAAAACTTGGGAGAGTAATATCTGGGTCAAAATAAAGCGATTAAAGCAATTTCCAGCTTTCCACTAATTTTCTTAAACATGATTTATTCTGCGAATATAACTTACAGAATTTTATAAAGTAACTCATAAATAATTTTTAACATTCTGTAAACGAAACACACACATATTTTATTATGAGCAAATATTCTCATGAAAATAAATTTTATTATTTCAGATTTTGAAAAATCATTTACATATCATATTGTTCTATATTGAAACATCTTTTTTTAGTAATAATCTGATACAGGTACGAAGTACACCATTTTATACTGACTGTATAACAATATAAAGTATTGACAGTAAGAAAACAAACAATAAAATTTAACAAAAAAAAAGGGACTTAATAATAACAAATTCATTGGAAATTAAATAACAAATAAAATAAATAACAGAGGTTCTAAAGATATGTATGTGAGTCGTCCAATTCCAGAACTACCTAAGTCAATTCCATGAAATTTGTGAGAAAGGGCAAAAAACGTCTTGAGTTATCCGTGCGCGTTTAAATAGAAACAGTTTGTATAATAGTTACAAAATACGATTAGTTTTCATTTTATGTATGTTTTAAAAATACAGTAAAAGCAGTTTTTACGTAATAATAGAAAATATATTGCACTTAAGCAGTTTTGATACAGGATCTAGGACTTAAGTGGTTTTGGATTAGTTTCATTAAGTCAGTAATTATGGTTTCTATGTGAAAGTGAAATTATTGCTATATTTTAAAGTTCTCTAAGAAACTACCCAGTATACAATAAAAGTAACCTTTCAACCTTAAATTTCCATTCACAATATGCTCACAGCTTTTCAAACTAGGCGAAATAGAGTCCATTGGACTGCAGAGCAACGTCATTCCATGGGGTCTTCTTCTTCTTCTTTTTCTACTTCAGATACATTTTGTCGAGCTATGTCTTCGCCACATAGTAGCAAGTCTCGGTAGAAGCCTAGATCCTCTCTGTTGTGCCACTCAGGGCCGAAATGCTTTGACAAAAGCTGTTTCACATCAGTCACTTACATATATATAAATATATAAAAGTGTACCCGTTCCTACGCCACTTGAACATGTTTTCTTGGCGTTGATTACAGTAGCAGTGTTTAGCTATGGACAAGTTCATTGTTAAACGTAAACGCCTGGAGAGTGAAAGTGAGCAGTCGGCTCCTACTCCCGAACCGTCGAATTCAACATAAAGAAGACAAACGAAAGAAAAGAACATACCAGGACAGTTACGTAGTGTATGGATTTACGTGGAATAAGAACGAGGAAAACCCTATCCCCGTGTGTTTAGTTTGTGGCGAAACACGAGGCCATGGTACCTAGCAAACTGAAGTGGCATCTCACAATTAAGCATCCTAGTGGGTCTGGGAAGAGTGTGATGTATTTTTCACGTGTACTAGAAGGGGAAAAAAAACCAGCTGTGCGAATGGTAAAGAGAATGACCATAAGTGATACTGCTCTTGAAGCCTCGTTTAAAGTAGCAGAACTGATAGGAAAAAAAATCACACACACCTCATACTCTTGGAGAGGAAATCATAGGTCCTGCATGGAAAATTATAGTTTCAACAATACTTGGTGAAGGAGAAGTAATCAAATTTCGAAATTTCCTCTTTCCAACAACACAATCAGTAGCAGGATATCTGAAATGTTTGCAATATCAACGAACAAGTCGTGGGGAAAATAAAAACTGATCGAGCATTTGCTTTGCAAGTAGATGAGAGTATCGATAGTGGTGACAAACTGCAACTCCTTGGTTTTACCAGATATATTGATGATAAAGATATTAATGATGCGTTTCTGTTCTGTAGACCGCTGGAGACTACAGCCTCAGGACATGATATTTTTGTTTCTATTAATTCCTTTCTCAATGACCAAGATCTTTCATGGAAAGACTGGTTGGTTAGTTCTTAAGTTTAGGGGCTGCGACAACGCGGTCATGTAGCCCCGTGTACTTTGGTGTGTGTAGAATCTGTCTGATAACCGGTGTTAATTGTGATGACTGTATTAGTGCGTGTTATCTGTTTTTAATTCAAGTAAGGACTGTAGTCTTTTGAATTTTTCAAATAGTTCCGACTTTTGCTGCCAAACGCCACCGTCAATGACTAATAGTTCAGAACTTAGCTACCAGACGCCACCGCAGTCGGCTCTTGACGACGAACGTAGGAACCTAAGAACGCTAGTCAAATGTTTAACCTATATATAATTTATCTTCACACAGGTGTAATTAGTGGAAGGTTCTTTAACATGCCATAAATCTATGACATGGGACCGCCGGATTTACTTCCCCTCCGAAGGAAGGCATACTGAGGGATTTTTAACTATCTTAAAAATCCGACGACTTCGGCCGGCATGGAAAGATTGTTGTGGTATATGTACAGATGGTGCACAATCTATGTCTGGGAAATTTAAAGGTTTTTACTGCAAGAGCTCAAGATTTTGCTGCAGTGTTTAACGAAGTTGTGAAAATGGTGAACTACATCAAGTCTCGACCTTTAATGTGCAGGATTTTTAAACAGTTATGTCTCGCAACGGATGCACCTCATACCTCTTTGTTACTTCATACAGAGTAAGGTAGTTGTCGCGGGGTCGTGTATTGAAGCAGTTTCTTGAACTTAGAGAACAGGTGAAAACTCTTTTTAAAGATGAAAATCAAGATACATTTTATGAGCTGTTACTAACTGATTCTTGGTGCTTGGAACTGTCGTATCTGGCAGATATTTTTCATAAACTGAATTAACTGAATGTTTCAATGCAGGGTAGACAGGAAACAATAATTTCCTCAACCAATAAAATGAAAGATTTTAAAAGAAAACTTAGTTCTTGGACGTCTGCAGTTCAGAAAGGAGAATTTTCAAACTTTCTTCATCTGGCAGTAGATAACGATCTGGGTAAGCTGAAAGACCGCATTTGTGATCACTTATCAAGATTGCAAGAAGCAATAGATACATACTTTCCATCTATTTCCACTATGAATGTCAACTGGGTTGTCTCACCATTTGATTTCATAGATAGTGCGAGGAAATAGATTTCACTGGTTGCGAACGAGATGAATTTATTGATCTTTGTGCCGATTCCACACTCAAAAGTAAGTCCACCAAGAGTGAGGCGTCGGTGGCTACTTTTGGGCTTCAGCGGAGAGAGTAGTATCCTAACCTATTGAAGAAAGCAATTAACACACTTTCGCCCTTTCCAAAATCCTATCTATGCGAGCAAGCCTTCTCTGCTCTGGTGACAATAAAATCCAAAGCAAGAAATAGACTGAATAACCTTGAGGATGATTTGCGTGTTTCATTGTCAACTGCAAGGCCCGATATCACGTACCTGTGCTCTAAGCATCAATCACAAGTTTCATATTAACGATTTATCGAACAAAATTTTGATGTATTTTTACTCACTGACTGTAGTAAAGTAGACTGTATTATGTTATGGTGTACGTTACTTATTATAAAATATTTCAATAAATTTACATATGAAACATATTTTTTTTTATTCAAGGAAGGGTGCCCCTAGTGTTTAATGTTATTCCCAAGGGTGCCGTGAACTTCAAAAGGTTGGTAAACTCTGCTCTAGTCTGTGGTCGTGTGGACTGGCATGATGAGTCAGGGCGGGAGGGAGGTGGAAGCTGCGATAGCAAAGGTGTTGAAGGAGAGGATAAGGCAGGTGCCCGAGCGCGCTCTTGCCCAAGACCTTGTCTTACCGCTGTGTGTGTGACTGATTCAACCTGCGTTTTGTAGAGTCTGAAAGGTACAATCACCACGGGTATATCGCTGAACCAATTTTCTTTATCGAACTTTTCTACTGCTCAGAATAAGAGCCACATCAAATTAATAAAACTTTGAAGTTAATATAACAATTTTTTCTCACTAAAAATGGTATTCAAATCTGAAGAGGTTAATACAAAATTTGAATTTCGTAATAAGAATTGTTCCTATTGCAGGTACTACTACAGGGGTTGTTGTACATAAATTTCGGTGTCTTCCGATTATTAGTTTCGTCGTGGAGATTGTACCTTTAACGGTCAAAATAGCCACTTTGAAGCCATGTCCTCAGCAAACGAGCCGTCGTTATTTTCTTCAAAACGCATATAATATCTCACAAAGACCTACATTAGAGATTAAGAGTAAAAATAAAAATAAAAATAAAAATAAAATTTCAATTTTTGACCGCACAGCCTTAAGGCTGTGCGATCGCCACCGCCGTCAATCGCATGGCAAGAGATGGCAGCACTACTGTATTACCGATAGCAGCCGCTGCATTTGTGTTAGTGACGTGTCACCCTTCAATTATCACCTCCTTCCGCCCCTACTCCCACCGCTTCTCCTCGTCACTCAATGTCTTCTCTCTCTCTCTCTCACTGATAGCGTTGTTTTGCATCTGAAAAACAAACCAGACTTGCTTTCCGAGCCGTATTGCCAATTTGTGGACTACTCTTGGATTTTTTTATTATGGATACTCGAGTTTAGGCCTTAATTACAACCAAACCAACAGACCTATTGAAAAACGAGTTATACCAATATTTTCCTTGTTTAATTCTGCGTTAGACTATATAAGCCAATTATTTTCAAGTTTATTAATTATTTATTTATTTGTGGTTGTATGAAAAATTGTCCGTGTTTTTGACGTCTTTTCTAGGAACCGCTCACTTAAAACTATATACATGGAAAACTACTTGGCTGAGGGTAATGCAATTTTTATATGTGGTAGGCACAAGTATTGGTAGTGCAAATCTCAAGTTTCAATTTTTTTCAACTACCCGATAAAAAGTTCTTATACTTTTTCTGACGTAACGTTTTCTCAGCCCAGGATAAACGTACAGCAGGAAACTTGGTCTCATTTTTAAGCTCTCATTCGTGATTATCGGAAACTACGACCACAGTAAACGTACAGTGTGATGACGAATTTATGAAGAGTAATATTAAAGGGAGGTTTTGTGCGTTGTGTGTAGGTATTCTCCCTCCGTCCAGCCCAATAAAAAAGAATATATTATGATATAGGCCTATTATGATTATATTTTGATATAGTATGATATGATTCACGGAGTGAGGTTGTGGTTAGGGTTGTGCAGCTGTGAGCTTTCAATCCGGAAATAGTGGGTTCGAACCCCCCTGTCGGTAGCCCGGGAGATGGTTGTCCCTGGTTTCCCATTTTCACACCAGGCAAATGGGCGCTGTACCTTAATAAAGGCCACAGCCGCTTCCTTCCCACTGCTAGTCTTTCCTATCCCATCGTCGCCATAAGACCTACAGTATCTGTGTCGGTGCGACGTAAGGCAAATTGTAATATATATATATATTATTTTGATATATATTGAAGATTACAACTCGCATAATAGGCCAGGCGACAGGTAGTTCAATAAGGAAATAATTAGTGGAAAGCTGGAAATTGCTTTAATCGCTTTATTTGGACCCAGATATTACTCTCCCAAGTTTCTCCCTCGAGCGAAGTCGGTGTTGGCCCTTCTGGCCCTAAGAAGGTACCATTTTTCAATTTTTTGCAAATATCTCCCAAATCTTCAACTTTATCAACAAAATACCTATTATAAAAAATAATCTAGAGTAAATTTCCTACAAAAAATTTCCCCACCTTTTGTCTCTAATGTGAACCGTTACGATGCTACGACCATTCAAAGTGGAGTCCTTTTTGATTCATGCGGAAAAGCTATGGAAATGATATGCAATATCAACGTTTCTACATGTTTTAATATTTGTCAGCATTCCAGATGCACAAGCTGTTAACTTGTTACAAGTATAACAGATTTTCAATGTAAACAGCTGTGGCAAAATACCTACCATTAGTATCATTTTGCAATATTGAGTTTTCGACTACAGAACAGCATGTGGATGCACGGTGTGCGCGGATCTCGCGGGATGATGCGGACTTGAGAAAATTTGTTGGATGGTTATCAACTCAAGAGCCCTTTCCTCGTGGACAACACGTTGTTTCGTTAAGCACAGGAGTTGTCGGGGATGGACAAATCACTTGTCACATGGCCTATGAAATTGGAATAGCAGCACAGAAAGGCATAACCGGCAACAATTTTCACGATGTGAAGTTTCTTAGAAGAAATGGCGTGATGCCTCTCCGCGCGGTAAATTCGAAAATAAAAATCCGCAACACGGATATTCCTGTTGATCCTCTTGTGATTTTCCAATGCATTTGCCTTGCAAAGAAATCCGATGCAGAATTGAAACAATATTTCCAGTTTGAACTAGCTCCGTATCCGGTTGCGATCTTTGATAAAGCGGGAATGCGTAGACGAAAAAGTCTGTGTTCTATAAATTATTCGATCCTGTTACCGATGAGCCCTAATTTGAGGACCTACATCATGTTCTCGACGGAGGATGTCTTCTGCACCGTGTAATTTGGCACCGAACCGATACTTTTGTCGACATTAGTGCCAAATATGCGAGTTACGTTAAAAGATACTTTAAAAACAGTGTCATTATTTTCGTTGGGTATCCTGACGACCCAGCAGCTCGCAGTACCAAGTCCGTTGAACGTCTTCGACGATCGCACAAGCATGAAGCTGCTAATGTTTTTCTATGAGTCCATGACGGCACCTATGCCACAAGCAAACTTTTTGTCTAATGTCACAAACAAACGAAGATTGATCGACTTGTTGCGCGTCAAATTCGAAAGCGAAGGAATCGAAACCAGACAAGCTCCAGAAGATGCCGATGTGCTCATCGTTACCACCCCACTCGAGTTATCTCGGCCCGACAATTCAGTCATTATAGTGGCTGAAGATATATATATCCTGGTCATCTTGGTGGCTTGTGTGCCACCCTCCACGAAAATGTATTTTATGAAACCCGGCAAAGGTTCAACCAAACAACAACTATTTTGCACAACAAGTTTCAATCTCCCAACATGTGTGCAAGAAAACTTCCTATTTTTGCATGCGTTTAGTGGGTGCGATATAACGTCTTCGTTTCACAGGCAGTGCAAAATGAAATTCGTAACACTGCTGAAGAGTAATGAGGAACTGCAGACAGCTGTTAGGGTTTTCCGAGGCGTGAACGCAAACCCCGATGAAATTGACAAAGCGGGCCAGTTGGTTTTGGCTGGGCTTTATGACAACAAAACCACGGGGAATACCCTGAATGAGCTGCGGTTCCAACTGTTTGAAAAATATCTAAGCAAACATCGATTTAATCTCGCAAGCTTACCTCCCAGCGAATCAGCGGTACGTGAGCACTCTTTAAGAACATATCAAATCCAAACATGGTATGGAAATGATATTAATCCACTGGATTGGGGCTGGAAAAATTCTCAATGTGGTTTGGCTCCCATACCTACGAGGGATCCGGTGCCACAAACGCTTCTAAACACAGTGTCCAGCAAATGTTCGGAAGGATGTAACGCAGCTTGTGGTTGCAGGAAAACGGGCCTCCGATGCTCCAGAATCTGCATGAATAGTATGGGACGGTCATGTACAAATGCTGCCGAGGAAGATGATATGGATGATTGTGACGGAGACATCGATGTTAATCTTGAGCGCCCTGTGACGTCGGACAAATGTACCGATACAGACGATGAAAGCGATGATGGAGAAATTGAGGCCACAGCTGTTTACATTGAAAATCTGTTATACTTGTAACAAGTTAACAGCTTGTGCACCTGGAATGCTGACAAATATTTTATAATATGTAGAAACTTTGATATGGCATATCATTTCCATAGCTTTTCCGCAAGAATCTAAAAGGGCTCCAATTTGAATGGTCGTAGCATCGTAACAGTTCACATTAGAGACAAAAGGTAGAGAGCATTTTTGTAGAAAATTTACTCTAGATTATTTTGATGATAGGCATTTTGTTGATAAAGTTGATGGTTTGGGAGATATTAGAAAATAAAATGGTACCTTCTTAGGGCCAGAAGGGCCAACACCGACTTCGCTTGAGGGGGGAAAACTTGGGAGAGTAATATCTGGGTCAAAATAAAGCGATTAAAGCAATTTCCAGCTTTCCACTAATTATTTCCTTATTGAGGCTTTTTACCGACCTGTCGCCTGGCCTATCAAGTTCTATTGATTTTAAACATGTATTATTCTGCGAATATAACTTACAGAATTTTATAAAGTAACTCATAAATAATTTTTAACATTCTGTAAACGAAACACTCATATATTTTATTATGAGCAAATATTCTCATGAAAATAAATTTTATTATTTCAGATTTTGAAAAATCATTTACATATCATATTGTTTTATATTGAAACATCTTTTTTTAGTAATAATCTGATACAGGTACGAAGTACACCATTTTATACTGACTGTATAACAATATAAAGTATTGACAGTAAGAAAACAAACAATAAAATTTAACACAAAAAAGGGACTTAATAATAACAAATTCATTGGAAATTAAATAACAAATAAAATAAATAACAGAGGTTCTAAAGATATGTATGTGAGTCGTCCAATTCCAGAACTACCTAAGTCAATTTCATGAAATTTGTGAGAAAGGGCAAAAAACTGTCTTGAGTTATCCGTGCGCGTTTAAATAGAAACAGTTTGTATAATAGTTACAAAATACGATTAGTTTTCATTTTATGTATGTTTTAAAAATACAGTAAAAGCAGTTTTACGTAATAATAGAAAATATATTGCACTTAAGCAGTTTTGATACAGGATCTAGGACTTAAGTAGTTTTGGATTAGTTTCATTAAGTCAGTAATGATGGTTTCTATGTGAAAGTGAAATTATTGCTATATTTTAAAGTTCTCTAAGAAACTACCCAGTATACAATAAAAGTAACCTTTCAACCTTAAATTTCCATTCACAATATGCTCACAGCTTTTCAAACTAGGCGAAATAGAGTCCATTGGACTGCAGAGCAACGTCATTCCATGGGGTCTTCTTCTTCTTCTTTTTCTACTTCAGATACATTTTGTCGAGCTATGTCTTCGCCACATAGTAGCAAGTCTCGGTAGAAGCCTAGATCCTCTCAGTTGTGCCACTCAGGGCCGAAATGCTTTGACAAAAGCTGTTTCACATCAGTCACTTACATATATATAAATATATAAAAGTGTACCCGTTCTTACGCCACTTTAACATGTTTTCTTGGCGTTGATTAGCAGTGTTTAGCTATGGACAAGTTCATTGTTAAACGTAAACGCCTGGACAGTGAAAGTGAACAGTCGGATCCTACTCCCGAACCGTTGAATTCAACATAAAGAAGACAAACGAAAGAAAAGTACATACCAGGACAGTTACTTAGTGTATGGATTTACGTGGAATAAGAACGAGGAACACCCTATCCCTGTGTGTTTAGTTTGTGGCGAAACACGAGGCCATGGTACCTAGCAAACTGAAGTGGCATCTCACAATTAAGCATCCTAGTGGGTCAGGGAAGAGTGTGATGTATTTTTCACGTGTACTAGAAGGGGAGAAAAAAACCAGCTGTGCGAATGGTAAAGAGAATGACCATAAGTGATACTGCTTTTGAAGCCTCGTTTAAAGTAGCAGAACTGATAGGAAAAAAGAATCACACACACACCTCATACTCTTGGAGAGGAAATCATAGGTCCTGCATGGAAAATTATAGTTTCAACAATACTTGGTGAAGGAGCAGCTAATCAAATTTCGAAATTTCCTCTTTCCAACAACACAATCAGTCGCAGGATATCTGAAATGTTTGCAATATCAACGAACAAGTCGTGGGGAAAATAAAAACTGATCGAGCATTTGCTTTGCAAGTAGATGAGAGTATCGATAGTGGTGACAAACTGCAACTCCTTGGTTTTACCAGATATTAATTATTATATTGTCACTAGTGGAGTCTATCTGTCTGACAATAAAGAATACATACATACATACATACATACATATATTGATGATAAAGATATTAATGAGCAGTTTCTGTTCTGTAGACCGCTAGAGACTACAACCTCAGGCCATGATATTTTCGTTTCTATTAATTCCTTTCTCAATGACCAAGATCTTTCATGGAAAGACTGGTTGGTTGGTTCTTAAGTTTAGGGGCTGCGACAACGCGGTCATGTAGCCCCGTGTACTTTGGTGTGTGTAGAATCTGTCTGATAACCGGTGTTAATTGTGATGACTGTATTAGTGCGTGTTATCTGTTTTTAATTCAAGTAAGGACTGCAGTCTTTTGAATTATTCAAGTAGTTCCGACTTTTGCTGCCAAACGCCACCGTTAATGACTAATAGTTCAGAACTTAGCTACCAGACGCCACCGCAGTCGGCTCTTGGCAACGAACGTAGGAACCTAAGAGCGTTGTTTACATTCTTAACCTATACAATTTAGCTTCACACAGGTGTAATTAGTGGAAGGTTCTTTAACATGCCATAAATCTATGACATGGGACCGCCGGATTTACTTCCCCTCCGAATGAAGGCATACTGAGGGATTTTTAACTCTCTTAAAAAATCCGACGACTTCGGCCGGCATGGAAAGACTGTTGTGGTATATGTACAGATGGTGCACAATCTATGTCTGGGAAATTTAAAGGTTTTTACTGCCAGAGCTCAAGATTTTGCTGCAGTGTTTAACGAAGTTGTGAAAATGGTGAACTACATCAAGTCTCGACCTTTAATGTGCAGGATTTTTAAACAGTTATGTCTCGCAACGGATGCACCTCATACCTCTTTGTTACTTCATACAGAGTAAGGTAGTTGTCGCGGGGTCGTGTATTGAAGCAGTTTCTTGAACTCAGAGAACAGGTGAAAACTCTTTTTAAGGATGAAAATCAAGATACATTTTATGAGCTGTTACTAACTGATTCTTGGTGCTTGGAACTGTCGTATCTGGCAGATATTTTTCATAAACTGAATTAACTGAATGTTTCAATGCAGGGTAGACAGGAAAGAATAATTTCCTCAACCAATAAAATGAAAGATTTTAAAAGAAAACTTAGTTTTTGGAAGTATGCAGTTCAGAAAGGAGATCTTTCAAACTTTCTTCATCTGGCAGTAGTTAACGATCTGGGTAAGCTGAAAGACCGCATTTGTGATCACTTATCAAGATTGCAAGATGCAATAGATACATACTTTCCATCTATTTCCACTATGAATGTCAACTGGGTTGTCTCACCATTTGATTTCATAGATAGTACGAGGAAATAGATTTCACTGGTTGCGAACGAGATGAATTTATTGATCTTTGTGCCGATTCCACACTCAAAGGTAAGTTCACCAAGAGTGAGGCGTCGGTGGCTACTTTTGGGCTTCAGCGGAGAGAGTAGTATCCTAACTTAATGAAGAAAGCAATTAACACACTTTCGCCTTTTCCAAAATCCTATCTATGCGAGCAAGCCTTCTCTGCTCTGGTGACAATAAAATCCAAAGCAAGAAATAGACTGAATAACCTTGAGGATGATTTGCGTGTTTCATTGTCAACTGCAAGGCCCGATATCACGTACCTGTGCTCTAAGCATCAATCACAAGTTTCATATTAACGATTTATCGAACAAAATTATTGATGTATTTTTACTCACTGACTGTAGTAAAGTTGACTGTATTATGTTATGGTGTACGTTACTTATTATAAAATATTTCAATAAATTTACATATGAAACATATTTTTTTTTTTTTTATTCAAGGAAGGGTGCCCCTAGTGTTTAATGTTATTCCCAAGGGTGCCGTGAACTTCAAAAGGTTGGTAAACTCTGCTCTAGGCTGTGGTCGTGTGGACTGGCATGATGAGTCAGGGCGGGAGGGAGGCGGAAGCTGCTATAGCAAAGGTGTTGAAGGAGAGGATAAGGCAGGTGCCCGAGCGCGCTCTTTCCCAAGACCTTGTCTTACCGCTGTGTGTGTGCGCGCGTGTGGGTATGTGTGTGTGACTGATTCAACCTGCGTTTTGTAGAGTCTGAAAGGTACAATCACCACGGGTATATCGCTGAACCAATTTTCTTTATCGAACTTTTCTACTGCTCAGAATAAGAGCCACATCAAATTAATAAAACTTTGAAGTTAATATAACAATTTTTTCTCACTAAAAATGGTATTCAAATCTGAAGAGGTTAATACAAAATTTGAATTTCGTAATAAGAATTGTTCCTATTGCAGGTACTACTACAGGGGTTGTTGTACATAAATTTCGGTGTCTTCCGATTATTAGTTTCGTCGTGGAGATTGTACCTTTAACGCTCAAAATAGCCACTTTGAAGCCATGTCCTCAGCAAACGAGCCGTCGTTATTTTCTTCAAAACGCATATAATATCTCACAAAGACCTACATTAGAGATTAAGAGTAAAAATAAAAATAAAAATAAAATTTCAATTTTTGACCGCACAGCCTTAACATTACGTATGTGGAGGCTATTATTAACCGTACAGAGTCGCGATTCAGTGAGTGAGTGTGCTTGGTATTGTCATGATGTTATTTCTGCGTTCTGTGTTAACTGCTGTAAACTGTGAACGACCTTCACCCAGGCCCGACGAGAGGGGGGGGGGGGGGGGGGGGGGGGGTCAGGCAGGGCTGGTGCCCCGGGGCCCGACCCTTCCAGGGGGGCCCGGCGTCCTAGAAGGATGTGCAAAGCATTTATTTTTCAGGACGCGAAGAGATATTTTCCCTTTCGTGATACTCTTTAACGTCTCAGTACCGTTAAACATAAAATCAATTTCCCTTCTTTATTTACGACTTAGAAATGACTCTGGTTCCTGACGAAGCCGCGACAGGAATGTAGGATTTGGCTTCCCGACTGCGGTGTTATTCGTAGTGTTACTCAACAGTAAAAAAAGGCCTGTTTGTCGTTACAGATGTCAATTCATTTAGGGGCTTGCAACATTCAACCCGTGTACTTAGTAGCTAGTAGGTCTAGTATCACTGGTGGATAATGAACCATTGGTGCTCCGTTGGGGATGGTTTGCATCAAATAGTATTGTAGATATAATTCAGTATTTGCTGACGCGTTAGTTTTACGGTTTGTTTCTGAAGGCCTCCGCGTTATTGAATAAAGTTGACTGTAAAGCAGTATTTTTCACAAATATTAATGAAACGAACAAAATAGAAAACCAAAAAATGTGCGAATTGTGTAGACTGAAGGGGAGGCTAGTAGCTGTTGTATAATAAGTGAGGTGTATTGGCAATATTGTTGTAACAATTTGTATTGGAGAGTCAAATTTTAGACCCTCTTAAAACCATTAACTGCTGGACGAAAAGCGGGGTATACACAGTGTGAGCTGTGCTAAGGCCTCTGCGACATGATAAATCGCATGCCGTATTCTTAGTTGCCGACTGGGAATGCGTTGGCCGTCGCGACTATTACTGTAATTATTAGGGTTAAGAGTAGGGTAGGTGTCCCTGGACTTGAAATGAGGTACTGCCCCGGCATTGGTCTGGAGGGAGTGTGAAAAACCACACTCAGGATAGTCGCTGTCAGCGCCCGGATTCAAACCTCCGATCTGTAGACTTGCTGTAGGCCCCCGTCACGGTCATTGGTGAGCTACACCGCGGGATCTTACTTGAAGATGTGAGAGCTTTTACTTCAATATCGGAGAGTCTTTTCTATAGCCACTAAATGTCGTATTTGAGCTCGCGAGGGAGACTTTCCTCATCGAGGACCTGAGATGCAACCTTATCAGTGGCGTTTTCTCCAATACCACGGGGTAAGCACCGCTTACCTAGCATACTCTCATAAAAATAAAGTTTATATTATGACTTTCTAACGCGCGAGCAACAGCAAAATCGCCGCTTTGAAGGAATTTCCTCGTACTCTACCCCAGTTCTCCACGATCAGCCTCTAGGCTACTACTTTGTAGAGAAAGAGGAAAGAGCGCGGCCGGTTGCTATGACAACGGCTTGTGTACCTCCAGGAGTCTTCTGGCCCGGAACACCACTATGGCCGATGGAGTGGTACTCCAAGAACGTCAGCTCGTCCTTGATTGGCTAAGACAGGGGGTGTGGCGTTCCATAACCACAGGGCTGTCGTCGAGACAAGTCAAAGCTGGTAGCAGGGTCTGCTTCGGTTCGGGCGCTTACCCTCGTGAGCATGGAACACCAGCACTGCTAAATAT
This sequence comes from Meconema thalassinum, assembly GCA_946902985.2. NCBI lineage: Eukaryota > Metazoa > Arthropoda > Insecta > Orthoptera > Tettigoniidae > Meconema > Meconema thalassinum. The sequence continues at coordinate 81,219 of CAMPQE020000109.1, read as the reverse complement.
TATTTGGCGCGCTTCCCCAGCCCCCACCCTCCACCGCGCGGTTTTTCACCGCAAGAGAAAGTTCTGAACATCAGACCCGACCTTTGCTGGGTGCGGTAGTTGCAATTGTGATTCGTTCGGTTAACTCACCACTGTATGTTCTTGAGTGCAATAAGCAAAATTTAGACATTCTTGTGTTGAAGTGTATAGTGCGTTGGAATCTTCAGAGTGGCCCATCAACCCGAAAAGTTGCTCTGATTATTATTCAAATTGTATTCAAGGAGTAGGTGTAAAGTATAGATCATTTTAAATGTAAGTACATCCGTATAATTTGAATAATATTTTAAAGACCTATGACATTATTTAAAAAAAATAGTTTGTTATTGCGGTATCAAGTGCAATCTGTTCTCATCTGTACAAAATTAATTAATGCCACTATTTACTGTACCTTGGCGGATCACTTGTAGTGAAGTTCAATTCTTCTCTTCCTCAGCGAATTCATCAATTACGCGGTCGTGAAAATCAGTGTTCCCCTGCAGGCTGCACAATAACTACTTTTCAATGGAAAGAAGCGCGAGATGTGAAAGTCTTTCTTGATGTATTGAGTTTCGGGTGAAGGGTTTTATACGTTTCATGGTAGAAAACGTTCTCTCCATTATTATTATTCTAATGTTCACTTAGGTCTTATAATATAAAATAATAATAATGTTATTGGTTTTACGTCCCTGTTAACTACTGAGGCTGTTAGAGACGCCGGGGTGCCAGAATGCTGCCCCGAAAGGGATATTTAACGTGCCAGTAAATCTACTGACACGGTTCCCTCGCATTTGCGCACCCTCAAATGCCGACTGTCTGCGCCGGGATTCGATCCCGCTATCTTAAGCTCAGCAAGCGAGAACGTTACCGCTGAGCCACGCAGCCAGTCATAATATAAGATTTACGGGTATTAACCTAAACGTTTAGCTCCTTCGACCAAGAAATGCGAACAACCAAAACACAAATTGCCACACTGTTCAATCGTCAAATGACACACGATACGAAAAGCTCACCAACCCTGTTGTTTTTACTCCGCACTTAATATAGTTACATGGATTGGCATGCCTGAAATTGAAAAGGGGAAAATGAGCTGTGCTGTATTACAATTTCTTATATTTAAAAAAAAAATGTGAAAGACTCATAATTATGTGTGTAGAGTAATTGTTGCTACTTCAGACATCAACCTGTCTACATTGCTGAGGGCGTAGCTGGAACCGGGTGCTGAAGTTGCTTTATGGTGTAAGCCTATACTTTGAGTCTTCTTCACAGCTTACCCTCGAAAAAATTCCACGCCACGCCACTGAACCTTATTCTACCAGGAGGAGCAGCATATGATAAGCTGTTGCATAAGCTAAGGGAAAAAAGGAGGGACATTTGGGAGGACTTCTATTCAACGGAGGCCATGACGGATCGGAAATGGATGGATACGGGCTACCAACTGAGGCATATAGTCACGATACTGGCTGTTCACGGGTTCCACTTCAAGATGTGTAAAAACAAGGTTTTCCATGAACCGAACACAAACTGTGTGTGCAGGCTATGTGACCAGATATGTGAAAGATATCACCTCCAGAAGTGTTCCTCGAGGTCAGGTTCGATTAGTGAGTTTATCATGGATTAACAAACACTTATTGTGTCGTCACGTTGTTATACCGGTATGTTATAGTTTTCTGTATCCTCGATGCACATTGTGCGCAATAAAGTTTATTATTAAATGTTAATGGTCACCAAATTTTTACTCCAAAATATCCCAAAATAATCACCCAAATGGCCTATCCTATAACTCAATAATTTGGACCTAATTTTTGCAAACTTTTCCGGAGGAGGGCCAACGGACCCCACTCTGAGCTTGGTGATATTCCATACCCCAAGATCCCCGGTGTGTCCACTCCCCCATAACCTTGGCTTAAATCCACCCAGGATGGTCACCAGTCATAGATGGGATTGAGGATGTTTAGGAAAATCTGGCTCTAGTTTTGCTTACTGCAAAGCAATATTAAATTATAAGAAATCCACTGACTGCCAATTACAAATTATAGTTCAAATTCACATTTTCTTCTTTTGTGAAAACAATCACTGATCAGCTGCAATCTATTGATAGTACATTGTGGTGTTTGAAGCCATATTTTCAGTGTTGCCTTAGTAAACAAGAGTTTAGTGCTTTTCAGTCGGTCAACACGAATGTACCCAAAAGAGATGGGTTATGCCCTAATCCTGAAATAAATTACATGAGATTAATAAAACACTAGGATGACCAGTTTCGATCGTCAAGCGATCATCATCAGATCCATTACACTTTGGCTACAAAATCTATGTTTGAAATACAGGTGAAAATATTTACAATATGTACAATTATTTAGTTGCAGTATTGGTACTGCAACTGTCAGTGTATGCTAAATGCAGTATATATGTTAGGTGAAATGCTAAATGGTGATAGCTATCCGGAGATTGTACTTTAGAGAGATTATATGGTTGTAAACTATGGTTAAACTATAAAATTTTTGGCTAACTACTTATCTGATTGTCTTCCGTATTACAGCTACTCGCAGTTTTCGTGCTCACTGGAACTCGCTGTGCGGTCAACTGCGGTGGTTATCTTAACGACTGGTTTTTCCCCTGCCTCCTCCCCCCTGTCCCTACGTGCTGTGGGGAGTGATAGCGATGTGTTTATGTGAGGTGTTGCCAACCTAGATAAGATGTATGTTATTGAATGAGGTGGGTCCACAACTATTAAAGACCGTGGATTGGCCCTCACCACGCGTGGAGCATAACCCATTCGAACTAAGCGTTGACGGTCTTATGAGGACGTCCCGGCACCTTTAATACTGCCGCGAATATGGGCCTTGGTTTATTGCAGAAGCAAAGTACATCGTACACCTGATCCAGATAACATTTACCTATTAAAAACCCCCTAATTTCCCCCCTTTTTTTTATCTAGCTTGGCTGTGTCGCTAAATTGTGTTTTGTTTCCGACAGGGTGTGTTTTTTAGTAGCGTGAAGAGGGGTGAGCTCTCCATGAACGTGTGTTCATTTAGATTGTTGGGATTGTTTCGTTTGGCTAGGTGTATCTCGATTGCTTCCTTTATGTCAAGAGCTCTGCCTTTCGACTCGTGATGGATTATTTTAAGGTCCGACTCTATGTTGGTAAAGCTGTGCCCTGCGTCACACATATGTTCGCACACGGCTGAATGTGTTCCGTATCTTATCGCATTCCTATGTTCATTATAACGTGTGTCTACTCGCCTTCCACTCTGCCCGATGTAATTAGCTTGACAATCGGTGTCTTGGCACGTTATAGAATATACCCCTGACCTTGAATACGGGTCACGTTTATTTAGATTACTATTTAGGAGGTGCCTAGCGGTTGTGTTTTTCGTCGTGAAAGCTATCTTTATGCCTTGTTTTTTGAATAGGTTAGTGATTTTATATGTATTCGCATTCACATAGTTGAAACGCGCAAATTTTTTCTCATTACTGTCCGGTTTGAGAATCGTTTTATCTTTATTTTTATGTTTGGCTATAATTTGATTTATTTTGCTTGGCGAGAAGTTGTTTTCCTTTGCTATTTGCATAATAGCCTAGTTCTTATTTCCTTATTATAATTGTCTTTTGACATGGGTATGTTTAAAGCTCTGTGCACCATTGAATTGAAACCCGCTAGTTTGTGCGTACTGGGGTGATTAGACTGATTGTCGATTGCATGCGAGGTTTGTGTTGCTTTCCGGAATATGGAATATGAAAGGTAAAATGTAAAATGTAAAACTATGTAAAACCTTTCATATTCCATATTCCGGAAAGCAACACAAACCTCGCATGCAATCGACAATCAGTCTAATCACCCCAGTACGCACAAACTAGCGGGTTTCAATTCAATGGTGCACAGAGCTTTAAACATACCCATGTCAAAAGACAATTATAATAAGGAAATAAGAACTATTATGCAAATAGCAAAGGAAAACAACTTCTCGCCAAGCAAAATAAATCAAATTATAGCCAAACATAATAAATCAAATTATAGCCAAACATAAAAATAAAGATAAAACGATTCCCAAACCGGACAGTAATGAGAAAAAATTTGCGCGTTTCAACTATGTGAATGCGAATACATATAAAATCACTAACCTATTCAAAAAACAAGGCATAAAGATAGCTTTCACGACGAAAAACACAACCGCTAGGTACCTCCTAAATAGTAATCTAAATAAACGTGACCCGTATTCAAGGTCAGGGGTATATTCTATAACGTGCCAAGACACCGATTGTCAAGCTAATTACATCGGGCAGAGTGGAAGGCGAGTAGACACACGTTATAATGAACATAGGAATGCGATAAGATACGGAACACATTCAGCCGTGTGCGAACATATGTGTGACGCAGGGCACAGCTTTACCAACATAGAGTCGGACCTTAAAATAATCCATCACGAATCGAAAGGCAGAGCTCTTGACATAAAGGAAGCAATCGAGATACACCTAGCCAAACGAAACAATCCCAACAATCTAAATGAACACACGTTCATGGAGAGCTCACCCCTCTTCACGCTACTAAAAAACACACCCTGTCGTAAACAAAACACAATTTAGCGACACAGCCAAGCTAGATAAAAAAAGGGGGGACATTAGGGGTTTTTTAATAGGTAAATGTTATCTGGATCAGGTGTACGATGTACTTTGCTTCTGCAATAAACCAAGGCCCATATTCGCGGCAGTATTAAAGGTGCCGGGACGTCCTCATAAGACCGTCAACGCTTAGTTCGAATGGGTTATGCTCCACGCGCGGCAAGGGCCAATCCACGGTCTTTAATAGTTGTGGACCCACCTCATTCAATAACATACATCTTATCTAGGTTGGCAACACCTCACGTAAACACATCGCTATCACTCCCCACAGCACGTAGGGACAGGGGGGAGGAGGCAGGGGAAAAACCAGTCGTTAAGATAACCACCGCAGTTGACCGCACAGCGAGTTCCAGTGAGCACGAAAACTGCGAGTAGCTGTAATACGGAAGACAATCAGATAAGTAGTTAGCCAAAAATTTTATAGTTTAACCGTAGTTTACAACCATATAATCTCTCTAAAGTACAATCTCCGGATAGCTATCACCATTTAGCATTTCACCTAACATATATACTGCATTTAGCATACACTGACAGTTGCAGTACCAATACTGCAACTAAATAATTGTACATATTGTAAATATTTTCACCTGTATTTCAAACATAGATTTTGTAGCCTAAGTGTAATGGATCTGATGATGATCGCTTGACGATCGAAACTGGTCATCCTAGTGTTTTATTAATCTCATGTAATTTATTTCAGGATTAGGGCATAACCCATCTCTTTTGGGTACATTCGTGTTGACCGACTGAAAAGCACTAAACTCTTGCTATTGATAGTACATAATAACTTGAGTTAAGTATGAGCACTGTATACCTGTGGTTAATTATGAAAATATATGTTGCTTTGTTTAATGTACAAAGATGTGTGATCGCCGTTCAACCAAAACACTTACCAGTGTTTAGGCTTAGACCCAAGGGCGTGACTCTTCAAGGTCAGCAAATTTTAAGAATGTCAACATAAATAAACTATATGTAAAACTATTTTAAAATACGTCTTGACTTTGTGTAAACATTATGTTTTCATTATGAAAAGAGATTACGTCATATGTCACAGAGGCCGTAGTACTGCACAGTGTACAGTATACCCTTTCCACCTCTTTTAACATGCAGTTCAGTGAGATGAACTTCCTGTTGATTAATTTTTGGGTATTATGACGTAGGGACAGAATTGAGGAGAAAATGAATGTACGGGTTAAAACGATGAATCATGGAAAATAAGCATAGAATCACTGACGGTGGAATTCCAAACCACCTGTTTCCGAGTTCATGGACAACAGCTTTTTTCATTGTGAGTATTTTCCCAAAGTTAAATACTGTAAAAGCGATGCAATTACTGGTCCGATAAATGCAACTTTTTTCAAATTTGTGTACGACAAACGAGCATATTGATTTTATGAGTATCTCTGAAGTTCTAAAATTATTGATATCAAAGAGGTTCTGCAGAACTTTAAATCTGAACACTGTGCATGCTTACAGTGTTACCTCATCGAGACAAATTTAGATTTGTCAAACGCCAAAACAGTGTAGTGAATTAATGAAAATTGTTACGGTACCTAGTTTTTGATGGCTTTAATCTGATATTAATTTTTGTTAATTAAAAATAATGCATTAATACACGCTTGTCAGGTATAAACATTGAATTTGCAAATAATTTTGGATCCATTCCTCCACTTTCAGATGATGTTGTAAATTTTACATACCAGCATTAACTTATTTATATTGATAGTAATTCACGCTCTGCTTATGATAATAAATATAGCCTGGATTTACTGGAATATATAATTGAAATAATATTATTATATATGAATTGCAGCCAATGGTCATTTCAATTGAACGCCCGTAGGCTCCCCAACAAGTTTAATTTCAAGTAGTTCCAACTTTGGCTACCAGACGCCACTGTCACTGACACCCAGCAGGGAACTTTGGAACTTGATAGAGCGTTTCTAACCAAATAACCTACAAATTTTGGCTACACACTACCAATTGTAGTGGTAGGTTCTTTACATGCCATAAATCTATGACATGGGCCCGCCGACTTTACTTCCCCTCCGAATACAAGGATACTGAAGGATTTTAGCGCTCTTAAAAATCCGACGACTTTGGCCGGGTTTATACCCGTGATCTTGGGCATTGCAGTTCAGCATGATACAAATTATTATTATTGTTATTATTATTATTATTATTATTATTATTATTATTGCTTGTTTGCTGGCTCTTTATGTTCTTGTAATTGATTTCGTAATGAACATTTAGTGCAAATAAAAAAAATGTACAAAATCAGTTTGTGCAAATTTGCGAGGATTTTACAGAATTTCGTTTCAGAGGGGGGCCCGGGAGATTCCAGCCCTAGGGCCCGTCGTCGCTCTCCACGGCCCTGCCTTCACCCAAACTCTTGTTTCATCTTGAAGGATATAATCATTGCATGGTGAGTGTTGATATATTCATCATCAGATTACTTTGTGTTTGTATTTTGTATTATATTTGTATAGCGGTCGAGTGTTTTGCCTCTTTCTCGTATTTATTGAATAACGGTGACAAAGGTAGCATTGCTTCGGTGTGTTATTTATTTATTTATTTATTTATTTATTTTATACCATATTTCTCTATTTGAATGCCCTCGGCGTTGACTCAGGATCGACATTTGCATTATATTGCTCATAATAGTACCAAAATAATATCCGAAGTGTAGCCCTGTGTATTATTCGAATCAGCTGTTCTACATCAACAATAAAACAGATACGAGCCTTACAGTAGTCGCATATCATGTGTAACATCTGACATGTTATCCTACTCGTATATTACTCAGCTTGGACATTCTTAAAATGTTAATTTACACTCCATTTTCATACCGGTACTATGATGAATGTATAGATTGAATTGGAGATATGCTACTGTCTCATTTGTGGCACAGCGGTCAAGCTGTTAGTCTCTCACCAAGGTAGACCGGGTTTGATTCCCGGTCAATACATGTGAGATTTTCGAATTGAAATGCCATGTCCTGTGGTTCGCATTCCACGTAAAAGGGAGGTACCGTGGATCATGATCGTGAGATTAACGGACACGCAAAACTACAAGCTTCCTTCCTTCCTTTTACATTAATAATTCATAATAACAAAGTGGCACACAACGTCGACAGTATTCTCAAATACTCAAATACATTCCTCAGTAACTATAACATTCATTATTCTCAAGGCTTTCATACAGTTCGTCGTAAACAATCAAAACATGGCTTCCTACAATCATGAAATGACCTAGTCTCAGCTTTTATTCCACTGATATAACAACATTCTGTTATGCATTTAATATATGGCTAGCCTACTCAACTACAGCTTGACAATAATGCCGCTTACTTGAATGCCATTTGTCGTCTTTGTCCTACCCCATGTGATATTCAACCTTGAACGTGAAGCTTCATAAACTGCTCAATGACAAATGAAAGTCGGTGAAACATTTGCCACTGTGCTCGTCAAACCAGTGCCTTCTAAATGCACTGCCTACTGTATTGCCATAACATTCTCGCGCTACAGAGCACACACTGCCTTGTTTCCAATACACACACTTTCAATTGTACATCCAGCTGGCAGTACGTCCTCACTTCCGCCCGATTCACTTCCGTCCCCAATTTTCAAAATCACTCCCACAAAACTATCCAGCAACTGAGCGGAAAGATGTTACACATCAAAAACTTGGCAACACAGCTCAGCTGTTCTAAGCTCCCGCCATTTGCTTCACGTTCTTTCGTTTGAAATACAGAGTAACAGCGATCTGTAGTCATCACTGAGATGTCACGGATATGCGTAAATGGACCTTAATTTTCGAGCAAAGTTGAATCGTTTGTCAAAGGACAGAGACATGACAATATATGTATTTACACCTTCCTCAGGCTACATTAGCTATGCTCGCTACCGAGCTTCTATGCCCAAGATCGCAGGTTCAAACCTGGCCGAAGTCGTCGGATTTGTTAAGAACGTTAAAAATCCCTCTGTATGTCTTCGGAGGGGAAGCACTGTAAAGCCGGTGGGCCCATGTCATGGACTTATGACAAGTAAAAGACCCTTCCATTAACTACAACTGTGTGAAGCTAAAATTTGTAGATTAGATTTGATTAGCGCTCTGAGTTCGAACGTTCGTCGCCAGGTGCTGGTTGCGGTGGCATCTAGTATCCAAGTTCACGCCCAGGTATAGCTGACGGTAGCATTTGATAGCAAAGGTAGGAACTACTTGAAATTGGCCGTCTGCAGTTACCTGAATTACAGATAACACACACTAATGCAGCCATCATTATTAACACCGGTTATCAGACAGATTCTAGACACACCCAAAGTACACGGGGCCAGGGCCGGATTTAAGAGTATACCGCCTATAGGCTAAAGTCCATTTGCCGCCCCCTCAATACTTCATATTTGCTTAATACAATCGTCTTATACACCAAAAGGAGAGATGGCGTTTTCATATCTATTAAGCATAAAGTTCACTTAGTTTAGATAAAACTACAGTTTTAATGGTTTACATAATAAATTATGTAAATTAGTTATCTACTTGTTTTTTAGCCTATTTTCAATTTTGAAAAAATAGGCTTATGAGATCACCTTTTGTCCGTGTGTGTGTGCGTGTGTGTGGGTGTGTGTGAGAGGTGTGTGTGTGTCTCCCCCTAATAAAATCTAAACGGCTGGAGCGATTTCAATGAAACTCGGTAAGTTCATAGCACTATTCCCGGCGACCTCGGCCGTGCCCTTCAAATTTTGTTACGTCTCACCAATCCAACATGGCGGCTGTGCGAAATATTTCACTAGCATTCAATATCTCCGAAACTATTAGCGATATCGCCCTGAAATTGTGTACGGTGATAAAGGGCACTACTAGAAATTCACCTATGAGACTTTCAAAAACCTGGTGACTACAAAACCAACATGGCGGTCAAGCGAAATTGAGACATTTAAATAGACATTTCTCGCGATTTAACTATCCAAACGTAATGAAATTTGGTACAGCAAATGTTTATACACATTGTAATGCACTGGAGTCTAATTTAGTTCAATTGTTTACATAACCTCAAAATGGCGGCTGTGCGAAATATTTCACTGACATTCTATATCTCCGAAACTATTACAGATATCATCATGCAATTTTGTACGGTGATAAAGGGTACTGATACAAGTTTACCTATGTATATTTCATAAACCTGTAAAATTTAAAACGAACATGGCGACCAAGCGAATTTGAAATATTTTAATAGACTTTTCTCGTGATTTAACTCTCTGAGCGCAGTGAAATGTGGTACAGTAAATGATTTTGCAGATTGTAATGCACTGTCATCTAATTTAATTCAATTGTTTACATAACCTCAAGATGGCGGCTGTGCGAAATTTTAAAATTAAGTTTTCATTCTTGTGTCGTAATCAAGCGATCGAAGTGAAAGTTTGAATAATGAAACTAGGCAATAATTGTCCTCGAATGGTACATAACTCTATGGCCTATACATATAACAATCCTAAATGGCAAGCTTCCGAAATATTTAGACGGTTCTCAATATCTCTGAATCTTTTACAGCAACCAAACTGATTTTTTTTTATGTTCATAGAGACTATGAACATATGCTCACCTATAGAACTTTCAGTAACCTGGTGAGCAGAAATCCAACATGGCGGCGACGCGAAGTATAAATATTTAAATGGACGTTTCTCGCGAATTAACTATCCGAGTGCCGTGAAACATTGCACGTTAAATGCTTATACAAATGTTGATCAACTGGCATGTAATTTATTTCAATTGTTTGCATAATCACAAGATGGCTGGTGTGCGTAGTTTTAAAATCTCGTTTTTACTTCTTGTGTTCTAATCATGCGATTGAAGTTTGAATACCACACGTACACAATAATCTTAATGTAATAGTACAAAAATAAAATTCCATCCTGGCGACCATATGAAATATTTAGACGGTTCTCAATATCTACGAATCTGTTACAGCAATTAAACTGAAATTTTGTATGTTGGTAGAGACAATTAACATGAGCAGGATATATGAAAATAGGCTGTATAGTTCTTCACGGAACTACTTGTTTCTTTACTTATTTCTTTTAGGATTCATTAAATAATGAAATGGGTTTCGAACTTAATTAATTTGTTCTTGGAGATAAGAGTCCACTATTTAACACATAATTTTTTTAAATGCTAATGACTATCATTTGCGTAATTGAAGAACGGTGTTCAATTTGAATTAAGTTGTCCTACAGGAGGGCGTTCCAGCCGAGCAGCTCGCTCGTAAGCAGCAGAGTACTCGCCGCCTTTCGTGAGTAAACCTGCAACATGCAATACAGCTCTGCTGTGGGGGGCTGCCGTCACTTCGCGGTGGATACATCAAGACTGGCAGGAACGCATAGACTTGTACTATGACCTTCGCCCAGTGACGTATTGGCTATCACCCCCAGTCACTCTCCAACCATGCTCCGAGCATTACTGCTGAGTACTCGCGTGTACGCATACTCAAACTCATGGATTTGGAACAGCCTGTCCTACACGGTGAAATGAAATTACACAAAATGTAGTTAATCACTCACCCCACGTAATCTTAATGTTCTTAGGAGATTTCTTATTGGCAAACTCGTCAATAATGTCCTCATATGATAATGTTTTTGTTATATTTGCCTCAATACAAAGTAATGAAAGTGAGTTTAACCGTGTTTCAGAAATACTAAGGCTGGAAAAACTGTAGAGCGACTAAAACATATTTTTAAGTAACATGTATTCTTAAATTCACACGGAAAATATTATTAACGTCTGAAATAATTCATTTTAACTTTTGAATGAATTACCAAACTGCCGCCCCTGAAAATTTGCCGCTCTAGGCTGCAGCCTACTTAACCTATTTAGAAATACGGCCCTGCACGAGGCTACATGACCACGTTGTCACAGCCCCTAAACTGAGGAACCAACCAACCTACGCTCCCTAAAGCGCAGCACTAGGCCATGGGGCCAAGCTCTCTGCGTATTTGGTAGACGTGGGTTCGAGCCCCACCGTCTGCCATGCTTGAAATGGTTTTCCGTGGTTTTCCCCCATTTTCAACTCCAGGAAAATGCTGGAATGGTACCTTCTGACAGGCCACGGCTGTTTCCTTCCACACCCTTACCCAGTTTCATTCATCTACATTATTTTCATCTCTCATTAACTCCTCTCCTGGGGTGGCGTCAGGAATGGCATCCGGCCGTTGCACGACGACTTATACTGTATGTAACCATGTACTGTAGTGTGAAACTGGCAAATAATGCAGAACGTTACAAATATCTCAATATTTCAGAACAATTTCAAGTTAGTATTTTGAAAAATGTGTCATTTGCTTATGATTAGGGCCCGGATGTTGATGCCATAAAAAAAATTAAAAAATTCACGGCACTTAACATTTTCAAAAATGACTGTAATAAATGTCCTAAAAATTTGAAAAATGCACTATAAAATGGAGAAAATGATCTTATAATAATAAACTCACCTTATTTCAAAAATTCGAAAATGCTGTATAAAATGGAGAAAATGATCTTATAATAATAAACTCACCATATTTAAAAAATTCGAAAATGCTGTATAAAATGGAGAAAATGATCTTATAATAATAAACTCACCATATTTCAAAAATTCGAAAATGCTGTATAAAATGGAGAAAATGATCTTATAATAATAAACTCACCATATTTAAAAAATTCGAAAATGCTGTATAAAATGGAGAAAATGATCTTATAATAATAAACTCACCATATTTCAAAAATTCGAAAATGCTGTATAAAATGGAGAAAATGATCTTATAATAATAAACTCACCATATTTAAAAAATTCGAAAATGCTGTATAAAATGGAGAAAATGATCTTATAATAATAAACTCACCATATTTAAAAAAATCGAAAATGCTGTATAAAATGGAGAAAATGATCTTATAATAATAAACTCACCATATTTCAAAAATTCGAAAATGCTGTATAAAATGTAGAAAATGATCTTATAATAATAAACTCACAATATTTCAAAAATGTCATGTTGCTCAAACTGAAAAGTCAATCAATATTGATTTCTAGCACTTAACAAAAGGTTTATGTTCACTTGAGTCTGAGTTGCACTGCATTCTGGTGTTGTCAAATGTAAATAATCTGCGGTTATCAGCCAACAAGTTTTTATATCATGAAAAGCTACGTTCAACATCAACTGATGTGATCGGAGCGTACTTGAAGTGAGCAAGGTCGTTTGCCCATCCGTGCGGTAGTTTTCACCAGAAAGAATGTCTGAGATATTGTATAATGTTTTATACCCGATGTTATTGTCCGACAATTTTTTTCAGTTTTGATGCAATACCCGCAGTAATTTCGCCACGATTGTTGCTAAGACTAGTTTCCACCCGGTTGATTAAGGAAATGGAATCAATATTTCAATATTTCAAATTATTGTATCTTATATCAGCTACTAACTTCTTCTTAATTCTGAGAGACGTAACTCCCTCATATAAAGCTGTGACATGACTAAATAAATATATATAAAAAAAGGCCGATTTCTCTAAAATAAGACCAATAAAATCCACCAAACTTTAAAAAATGCTCTTAAAATGGAAAAATAGCAAAAAATGCAAAAAGTTGCAAAATAAAAATGACATATTTGAAGACGGGATGCTCCGTCCGGAGTTTCTATGTACTTCAGCAGTGTTTCAGACAGCTCATTAAAAAGATGACATGTCATCAACATCCGTGTTCTACTTATGATAGACATATGAGTATACACAGTAATTTACAGTAGTTAGTTAGTTAGTTATTGTTGTTTTAAGGGGCGGAACTACGAGGTCATCTGCCCCTAATTTACATTGATCACAGTCGAACAATATTGTCATAAGGGCACTAATAATGCACTGAAAAATACAAAAAATTGCAACCCATGCCTATATTGATGTAGGCCCTACCTTTTTCTCAGAAACTAATAGTTATGTGGGGATATACTTTTACTCAGATAAACTAACTACCCTGATCTATTATGATGACTAGAATCTTCTATGTTAAACAACTTCTAAGTATAATCAAATATTCTGTGTTAATTCTTTGAGCGCCAAGGGATGATTTTTCATTCCTCCGTGAACTCGCCTAAAGGGCCAGGAATGATATTTCATCCCTCGTGCAGACGTGTTTAGAAACTGTCATAGTTCTTCCTATTACGGTAGATGGCAGCGCAAATCAGTTTATTCTTAACAAGGAAGGTACCTAGTCTCCACATTTACCACTAGAAGCCGCTTAAAATTATTTGTTTTCGTGCGACGAATTTTTAGCCTACTTTTCACATTTTGCAAAAATGAGGAAAAAGTAGACTTATGAGATCGGGCAAATGTGTGTGTGTGTCTGTCTGTCCTTCTGTCTGTCTGTCTGTCTGGCTGGCTGGCTGGCTGTGTGTGTGTGTCCCCCCCCCATCAACTCCTAAACGGCTGCAGCAATCGAAACAAAATTTGGTAGGAGTAAAGATCTATACCTGAATATCACACGGCCATATTTGAAAATGATGTCAGTGCTACCAACTGCTGAAAAATCGCAATTGAAATTTGAGCTCCATGTTGGATATCTTGGAAGGTATGAATGGGAGCTATTTCAAAATTGGCACACGTATAGATACTAATATTGCAGTTTAATTTCCAGGAGGCCATACATGGCAGTGTTGCCAAAATGATTAAAAGCCTGCTGATAGGTCCTAATTTTAAATGCATATAACTTCTACGCTATAAATTGGATTTCAACCAAATTTTGTATGTGGTGTGTGTACATAAACAGATATGACTGGGCGTATTCTTAAGAGCCACCCGGGCTGCCAACTGTTAATAAATGCTCTCAATTTTTATTAATCCAAATACCCATATATCTGAAAGTATACAAGCCGACAGCTTTAAACTATGCACACGTATAGTACCCGACATTCTATATTAATTTGGAGTAACTTATATACGTCTGTGCTACCAACATGATTCTATGCTGCTGATAGGTCCAATTTTAAAATGCATGTAACTTCTATACCAACTAATGGATTTCATACAAAATTGACACAACAATAGATCATATTATTTCAGATTATTTCAGACCAATACATGTATGTCATTGTTGCTAACATTATTTTACGCACGCTGTTAGATCCAATGTTTAACTGCATGTAACGTCCATGCTGTCCATTGGACTTCAACCAAATTTTGAATTCTGTACCTTAAGAGATGGAACTAAGAATATATTCAGTCACCAGGGCTGCCAATTGTACTTCTCTATTAGGCTACATTATGTCAGGTATACAGTATTTCGAACTTATTAGAAATTTCGATATTACCAACTTAATTTCGTCATTATTCTAGATAGATCTATATAGAATCATCATTGGCATGCATCTTACATTTCAAGAAAAGTAGGCTCTTTAGTTCGTCACGGAACTTCTTGTTTAAAAATGTGAAGGTCGTATCCGCATATCTCGCCACATGTCAACAAGTAATGTCAGGCTTACGCGAAGTGTTTACAAACGATGATGATTTAGTGGACTTGATCAAAAGTTTAGGGAATGATGATGACTATGTGGAGTCAGAATGTGAACTGGAACTTCATAATAGTGTTGAAGACTCTTTTTGTGAGGTCGTAGTCAGTGAGAGTGATTATGAAAGTGATTTTATAAGTGGAACACCGCCAATTGCGGTGATTAGTACATTTTATATTTTGAATATTTATGACATATTATCATTCCAAATAACTTAATGTTTTCCAAAACAACAGTCAAGAGGGTGTACTACAATAAATATCAACAGTTGATGAGTTACAATGATTTTTAGAACTACACATTTGCTTTAAAATGTGGATTTTCATTAATTGGATTTTAAAATTTAAAATTCATGATTTATTTCAATTTTAACTCTACATATTTTTTTAATATAAAGTGACATTAATTCAAGGAGCCGTTCCTTTTATATAACTGTTTTTTTCTCACTGAAAACGGATATAAATTGAGAGTATTTTTTTTCTAGAGAGCTGCAAATCGGACAAAAAGTGGGTGGCACTCTTGGGTAGTTCCCTAAGAAATAAGCGCGGCACTGAGAGGGGTTATAATGGCTCAACGGCAATACTCATTTGATTCTCTTTAGAGAACATTTGATTATATTCAATGCCAAAGCAAGTTTTATTGATTTTGGAAGTGGAGTTTTTGACTCCCGTGGTGCACTGGCATGTTCGTGACGTGGCCGCATATGTGGCGAGGCGTCTTGCATGGCCTTCTCAGTGTGTACCTGCTACACGTCTTGGTAGGTGTGCCTTACCAACTGAAGAGCCCAATTGGCACGCTGGGGCGAAACGCTAGCAATGTGTTGAGTTATGCTGGACATTTTTATCACTTTTTGTGTTAACTTCTTAAGTAGGCTACTAATTTTTGAAATTTGTAAAATAAAATGTTACATTTTTCATGAAAATGTTGTGGTATTTATTAAAGTTTCTCAGAAACTACTGGATCAATTTGAATAATCCTAGTCATCAGTACTCAATGGCATGGTTATACTGTGTATACAAAATACCAGCTTGATAGTCCTACCCAGTTTTGAGAGAAAGGTACATATGTTTCAAAAAATATAGTTTTTGAGAAAATTTCACAAAACATTATGACAGAGTCTGGAGACTATCCTCAGTACATCCCAGGAGAATGATCTTCCTGGGCTTCATCCCCTCCTTTTGTATTCTTCTTTTTGTGCCTCTTCTTGGTTCTTGATTCTTTTTGCATTGCCTCAGCAGCTCTATCAGCATAATATAAACGCTTCTGGTCGATGGACTTCAATGACTCGAGACAGTTTTTCCCAACTCTCACGCTCATTTCCTGTAATATATGTTTCCTTGCAATGACACCATCATTAAATGTAAATACTTCCTCCATAACCCCTATTTTCAAGGTCTCAAAATTAACTTGGAGGACAAACCTTTCCTTACGCAAATATCCCCCACAACTGATAAACTATCACTCATTTTACAAACTTTACACAATGTATTTGTGTGTATAAAAACTGACATAATTTTTTAAGCCTATAATTACATTACCTGCATTAGAATGTGATGTAAACTCATCACTATCCATATCATGAAATTCATCTGCAGAGAGTTTTCCTTTGGATGCACTTGATGGCTGTGAACTATTTTAAGGAATACCACATGGAGAAGTTGGGTTAGAATCATCACTAACATGTGACTGCGACAAAGAATTACTGTTCAATATTTTTATTATATTTACAGCATGTCTATTGCCAAAGAATTTACGTTTGTTATACGCTTTCCGACTTCTACCCATGTTTAAAAAGAACGCTGCCGGGTAAGTCAATAAACAAACAAACAATCACAAACAATAATATCAACAAACTAAACCTGCATGGATACAAAAGAAAGAGCAAAACCAGTGACAGAATAGCCAACGTATGAACGTAAGCTTTACCAAACATAAATCAAATTTACCTAAGTGAAAACATGTAAATATAATGAGTAAGAAAGTATTGAAGTGAAAGTGGGTGTGGCACTTTCAGAGCAATAGCTGTGCAGTACTTATTTTAAAAATAATTTTCAAGGTTTAAAAGTAAACAATTAACAATAAATTATACATCATATTATTCGTAAAAGAACGAGGGATTTTATTACGTTGAAAACTACAAATGCATTTGTTTCATCAAATTACACTACAAGGTTCCTTCTTATTGAGAGACGAGTGGTCATGTGTTACTATGGACCTTCACTGGGTTGATTTCATTGCCTGTTTCGCTTCACACGTCCTCAATTCTGAAGCCATTACAAGGGCTATGGTTAAACCAACTAAACCAACATGCATAAGGTCCCATATTCCGTTGTGAACTCATGGCGCATAATATTAGTCCTCATTCGAAGGTACACTTCAGCGCTTGAGGCTTAGATCGAACACGTCGTTTGTCAAATTTCGAACTGGGACACAGCAGAATGAGTCAAGCATGGAGCGATAAACACTAAGTAATCAGATTCACTGCTGTCTGTCACTTGAGTCTAGCAATTATCAGCTCAGGTCTAACAAGTGAAAGACAATATGCGCTGTCTTGTCTTAACGAGCTGTAGCTAACTACCATACCCAAGTACTTCAGAGAGATACTGCCAAGATGACTATCTCTCCAGCAGTTTTACAGTGGCCATAAAGTGCTGTAATTCGTCAGTAATGAGCCGCATCTTAATATCATTTGGCCATATGAACACTCAGTCCATAAATCTTAACTCGTATGAAAAACAAGATGTTCAGTAAAGAACATATAGCCTACTTTCTCCTAAATGCATAATTGAAGGTTGGTTGTAGTAGCTTGTTGAAATACAACGTGTTATATGGATATTAAACATGAATATGAGGTGCTCTTTGCTAGTTCTACCTCTGTACAAAATTTTATTCAATTCGGTTTCGCCGTGTTTGAATTGATATGGTGAATCGATTTGCACACATAAATGGCCGCTATCTGCACACTATTGGGCTTATGACCTAGTAGTTCACAAAAGATGCTTCCCACGGAAAGGTATGCTGTTGCAAAATTTGGTAGAGATCAAATAATTAGGTTGGTCGTAATTTGATTTAAGCTTTTAAAATTTGGGTGGCCGCCATTCCGTTTCCGTCAAGATGGCGACGATATAAAACATGACCCTGAGGTGCCCTTTGCTAGTGCTACCTCTGTACCAAATTTCGCACAATTCGGTTTCACCGTGTTTGAAAAGATAGGGGGAATCGATTTGCACACATACATGGCCGCAATCCGCAAATTATTGGGCAGATGACCTTGTAGTTTGGTCAAAAGATTCTTCATACATAAAGATATAACGTTGCAAAAATCAGAGATCAGATGATTAGGTTGGTCGTAATTTGATTCACGCTTTTAACATTTGGGTGGCCGCCATTACGTTATCGTCAAGATGGCGGTGATATAAAACATGACAATGAAGTGCCCTTTGCTAGTGCTACCTTTGTACCAAAGTTAGTTCAATTCGGTTTCACCGTGTTTGAAAAGATAAGGGGAATCGATTTGCACACATACATGGCCAACATCCGCAAATTATTAGGCTGATGACCTTGTAGTTCGGTCAAAAGATTTTTCGTGCAGAACGGTATAATGCTGCAAAATTTGGTAGAGATCAGATGACTAGGTTGGTCGTAATTTGATTTAAGCTTTAGATATTTGGGTGGCCCCCATTACGTTTTCGTCAAGATGGCGGCGATATAAAACATGACACTGAGGTGCCCTTGGCTAGTGCTACTTTCGTACCAAATTTCGTTCAATTCGGTTTTACCGTGTTCGAATTGATAGGGGGGGAGGGTGGCAGACATTCAGAGTTCACAGACTCACACACAAACACAGACTCACACACACACACACACACACAGACAGACAGACAGACACACAACTTTTCGCCCTGTGTTGATCTCATAAGTCTACTTTCATTTTTTTGCAAAAATCGAAAGTAGGCTAAAAATATGCATAGTCTCCATTGAAGGCTGTGACACTGATGTCGATGACAGCCGACAAGGTTGGAGCGTGGTTGGTGCATCACATCTCGTATGATCTACAAAGTTAAGCGACATTACTCGTGATTGAGGGGTGATTGCATGTTCTTGGCTGGTTACTTAGTTTAGGGGCTGCGACAACGCGGCCATGTAGCCCCGTGTGCTTTGGGTGTGTGTAGAATCTGTCTGATAACCGGTGTTAATTGTGATGACTGTATTAGTGTATGTATCTGTTTTAATTCAAGGACTGCAGACATTCAATTCTTCCAAGTAGTTTCTACTTTTGCCGCCAAACGCCACCGTCAACGTTCAATTAGTTCATAACTAGCCAACGCAGTCGGCTCTTGACGACGAACGTAGGAACCTAAGAACGTTAGTCAAATGTTTAACCTATATATAATTTAGCTTCACACTGGTGTAAATAGTGGAAGGTGCTTTAACATGCCATAAATCTATGACATGGGACCGACGGCTTTACTTCCCCTCCGAATGATGATTGCGTGTTCTTGGCTGGGGAAGGGTGATATACGAGGAAATGAAATGACTGCTGGTTAGCGAAATGTAAATGCTTTTCAGTTGGTCAACACGATTGCACCCAATTGTAATGGATGTTATTCCCTAAACTGCAGTTCAGTATGGAAGATGAACGAGAACAGATTCTACATCGTCCAAATAATCAACTATGTTCTTTAATCCATTCCAAGTTACAAACACCAACCAAACCGCAGTCATTGGCATATCGCTTAGTTCGGAGAGGAAGAGGTTAACTCTCGTTCCACCCTTCGCTCGTAGCAATGCCTACCTGACAGGTTTCTACGGCCGCTCTGCGCGGTTATGGAACACGCTGCCAGGGGATGCCAAGATCTTGCCTCTTTGGAAATTCAGGCCGGACATAAAAAGGTAGTCTACATTGTATACATAAATTTATGTATGAATGATTGATTGTCTCGCCGAATGAATGTATGTCTGGAGTGATTGAGGTGATGAAAGTGCGTGCGTGAGAGAGTGAGTGAACTGCAGTATGTTGATATTCTAAATCTCTACTTAGTATAAAACAAAGCCCCCGATTCTTGGATGTTACGGGTAAACTCGAGAACCACTGGATGGATTTTGATGCGGTTTTCACCATTCTGTAAAGGTTATCTCGAGGATGATTTCTGTAGAAAATAATTTATTTATGACCAAAGGAAGCCGAGAAGTAACGATTTCAGTGGAAAAGTCGAAAAAAAAACCTGGCGTCCGAGCGCTTTGTAAGGCTACGCTGGGCAAACCGTTAATAATATCTAAATACTATGACTGTAAGAATTGTTCAGCATGAAAAGTTCTACAAAATAGTCCGCGAGAGCATATCTCTATCTCAGCCGCGGCTCGTGGTGTTGGAGCTGGGGAAGGCTCAGCACGTAGTGGCAAAATGCTGGTATAACGCATTATACGACACCCACATACATGGCTGCAGGATGTTTAATTTCACGGTGTAAGGTGGGGGAGCTCGGAACAGACTTCTTGTTGACAAACAGATTGGCACCATTATGTTATTTTATAAAGCATTTTTCCCCCTAATTAAAATTAATTTACTTACCTAGTTTCAACATTCAGGAAGAGGCAATGCATTCCGTTTCTAATTTAACCTACTCCCCATTCTAATTAGTCCCGATCACAGGAGTCTGTTTCACGGTTGTACTCTTCCAAACAATCGCAATTTAATTACAAAACACTGTGCCTACCAGCGAGAACTGTAAGGGAATTGATCTGTAACATAGTCCGAAAGTGAACCCGATCTTGAGGGATAAATGGAAACAAATAAACACAATTGTAGATATTAAGAGCAGTGAAGCTACTTGCTATTACTTTATATAAACACATGACCTACCTTAATTCATAGGTTTTTAAGTGAAGTCTGCCCTCCTCTCCTTTAGAGCTGCAAAGTGGTCAATGACAAGCTCATCGAAGTTCGGTGACTCCAACAATTCCTTTTCTGTGGAACACACAGAGCACAGTCAGCCTTTCTTTATTGTGTTTCGTAAAAATGTTTTCACTCGTTTTAGGGTAAAGAAACACCGCTCTGCCTCTCCTGTGACCCTTCACAATCAGCCTAGTTTCATGGTCGAGATTTTTTCCCGATACGCTACTAACTGAATTCATTGTTTGTAGACATACACTTACCACTACTGTTGCTAGGGTTGCCAGACGTTCCATTTTACCCGGAACAATTCCGTTTTTTCTTGTTTTGTTCCACGTTCTGTTTTAATCTTTAACGGAACGCCAAATATTCCGTTTTATGGTTAATTTGATAATATATTCAATTTTGCACCAATTTTCAAATGTCCCGCTTTAGAATTGATTGTAATATCTAGCTTGTTTTCTGGTGATACAGGAGCAAGTTTGAGAGAGAAAATGATTTCTATGTCTGTGTTAGATAGATGGATACATGTTATAGATTTATTAGGGCAACGAGATTAAGGAGTATCATAGTCCTTGTGAAGTTAATACTCAGCATTTTCCCCTCCAATGCATTTACGGAGAGAGTTTTTTCTGTCATGAATATCAAATGGAGAGATGATAGAAACAGAGGTCCATCAGTTTGATAAAACAAGAATTTTTCACATATTACAATTATGACGAAAATTGTAGTGAATTTTATCAGAAGGTTCTTTACAAATGAAAAATCCTTGCAAAGTGTCGTTAAAATGAAAAGCATTTGTAAGTTACTGGTGTCATAGGCGTACATGATATGTCAGCAATATCTAGTTGTAATTTTGCGTATTTGATTATGTAATGTTTATTTAATACATCTGTGTATTATTTATTACAACGTTCGACGACCTTGATTAAAAAATACAATGTTTTAGGACGTGTGTTCCGTTTTTCCATTCTTGAAATCTGGCGACCCTAACTGTAGCCCATAACACGCAAATTAAGTCTTGGCACAGGCAAACAACATAATTAATGAACTAATTAAGTTACACCAACGATATTAACGCGCGAACACTTGTTTACAAATACACAGCATGAACGCCGCAGATTTTAAACGGAATACTTCCCTTAAGTCTCGGTTGATGGTTCCGCTACCCCTTGCCACCTCATGGTGCTACCTGGCGGAAATATTTCAGTTATTATACTTTAAGGGATACCATTTGAGTTCTCAATAATGAATATCACTTATTAGTCATCTAACTGTTTCTGGTAACTTGTCAATTATTAATCCTTCGGGGAGTGAAAGAGGGAAAGTATAAACTTTCATGAGAGTGGTTTGAGTCTCCTTGAACAACTTTGAATGCATTCCACAGAATAAGAACATCCTGTCGTCGTTGGTAAGCCTGGCTTAGGCTGTAGTCGCCTGAGCCTTCAGCGATACAATTGAAACGAATGGAGCTCTCATAACCACGCCTCCCATCCCTGTAACATAAGAAGGAATAGGACATCTAAGGCGCAGCCTAATGGCGCTACATGTTTCCAATCAATATAAATTATAAATTCTTCAATTAAATATGTATATTTATAGAATCTTTCAAGAGAGGCTCCACCTAAGAGCCTTTAATCACCAGCCGTGCCTGATCTATCTTCAATACATCAACCACTATAAGTGTTTTTTCGATTAAATTTAATCCAACCATGTCCATTCAACTACTGAGGCGACAGATTACGAGCTAGCTAAGGGCGAGTCTATCATCCCTGTTACAGCCTAGCTAGCGGACGAACCTATTGCCCCAGATACATCCAGCAGCAAACCGTCGAGTCGTGTTGAGTTAAGACTTCTGAGAAGGGTGGTTGTGGTGAAGTTTCCCTGGAAATGCAACTCTGGTTTTCTTCATTTCGTCTGTCAAACACAGTCAAGTTAGGATTGGACGGAAGGGGGATTTGAGTTTCATTCACCTCGCCATTCCCTAGAAGTACAACTCACATTTCGTCTGTGAACTTTTCGTTCCACAAAATTCACAGTCAATTTAAGATTGGACGGAAGGGGGATTATTTTAAATTAAATTATACTGATTGGCTTATAATGTCTACTTAGTATAAAACAAAGTCCCCGATTCTTAGATGTCACGGGTAATCTCGAGAACCACTGCATGGATTTTGATGCGGTTTTCACCAGTAAAGGATATCTCGAGGAAGGTTTCTGTAGGAAATAATTTATTTATGATCAAAGGAAGCCAAGCAGTAATGATTTCAGATAAAAAGTCGAAAAAAATATCCTGGCGTCCGTACGCTTTTTAAGCCTACGCTGGGCAAACCGTTAAAAGTATCAATATGCAATGAGCGTAAGAATTGTTCAGCATGAAAAGTTCTACAAAAACGTACGCGAGAGCATATCTCTATATTCAATATATCGTCCACTATAAGTGTTTTTATAGTGGACGGAAGGGGGATTTGTGTTTCATGCACCTCGCCATTCTTAGATTACGTCTGACAAGAATTTGTTGCCCATGCATCTCCAAGATAATGTAATTAATAGTCCAGTCAGTGATTTTAACCCATCATGCCGAGACTTAAAACGGATATAGATCGTAGTTCATTGACATCCGTAAAGAAGCGCTTATCACGTAATGCATTCACAAATGTTCCCGGGCGAAGCCGGGTGGGGTTGCTAGTATGTAAATAATGCAAATATCTTGGTAAAACATGTAAATACTGCAAAACCAAAAGTAGATGCAAATTGAGCCAGTGAAACATGCAATATGTATGTGGGGCGCCCTTTTTCACTCGGCCTTCCGTGCTTCTGTTTGATTTATGGTAAACTAGCAACCCGCCCCGGCTTCGCCCAGGAACAATTATGAATGCATTACGTGATAAGCGTTTTTTTTCGATGCCGATGAACTACGACTTATATCTGTTTTGCGTCTCGGCATGATGGGTTAAAATTACTGACAGGACTATTAATTAAGTTATAAGGTGCGTTCAAAAAGTAACAAGCTGGAGGCTGTGGTGTATTTTTGGAAATACACGGAAAGAAAGAATTAGCTTTTGCTGTTCTTCATTACTTTATATCAGTCCATTTATTTACATTTCTTTCCCGCACACACCAACATCGAACTGTTAACTCCCTTTTTTTCCTCGTGCATTTGTTAATTTTTTCTGTCAGTTTTATACAGAAACGCATATTCCGCTGAACCAGCCTGACAGCGTCCCATCGCTGCCTTCCGAACTTCCATTGCTTCAAGGCATGAAGACTTCTACATTAGTCCGCAGGGCGTCGTGTTCTTCACCAACCAACTACTCCATGAAGACACCGCTCCAAGAAGAATTTTGTTTTTGTAATTTTTTTTCATGTTTATGTATAACCTCCTTGTTTCTTCCCCTTACTCGCCCGCTTCACCCTCTTCTGGCCTCCTCCTACTGCCCTCATCTACGCGCGCGCAGCCCGCTCGCTCGTTCACTCTTCGTCTTGACTTGTCTCCGTGCTGTGAGCAACCGCTCACCCTCTCAAGTGCACTCAACTTCTTGTTGGACATGCCGTCTAGGCTAGTATACTTTCGCTGCGTCTAGCAGCCCTCACTTGTACGTCGGAAGTCAAACCAGTCAGTTAGAGCTTAACTAAAGCTCGCCTCCTCAACTCTAGAGGCAAACTTTTAAACTCGACACCATGTTCAAGTTTTAGAACCAACCGTCAACAGCTACATCACCTTCTTCATGAAGCAAAGATAAGTACCGACTTCATGTTTTAACCACATTCTCATCGCTTTTAAAAGGCTTAATGCTTTTATTTGGATTTTAGACAGTGAAAGTTGCTATGTGAAAATAACTGCTTTCTAGAGATCTTCTTGATCAAACTTAAACTATCAAGTCTAACTTTCAATATGAAAGATTTTTTGAGATGTTATCTCACATCGAGGGATATTTCCAAAATACCCACTGTCTATATAATCTAGTTTTCCACCGAGGGATTCTCTACCCAATTCAAACAACTCATCATTGCTCTGGAACCTTCCAGAACCTATACTCTATCTACCAGTTATACTGTAATGTATTTTCCACTACATATGGGAATACTTTTTCAAACTAAGGAATCTTCCTTATGAACTGCTAATCAATATCTAATTTTGCTTCCTCCGTTGGGATTTTTCTGGTGCATTCAACTATAACCTACAGGTTTCTCAAGCAATAGACTCTCGCTAATCTAGTGTAACTAGTTATTTTCCACCATTGCAATAACTTTCCTTGCTATCAACGTTTTGCGCTACTACAGTGAACTCTTCAACTATATCAACAGAATATAGTGAAAACAGTGCCTGTTCAACTTTTCATCCGCGTCGCGCTCGTCCGAGTACAATAAATACGGCCATGAACACTTTTCCACAGTCCCATTTGATCTTTCCCAAACCCTTTACTAACAAACTAGAATAATAAAATTGTTATTTTAGGTCTTTTTTCAATGAGGTGTCAATCTACATAAGTGCCCTCCCTTATTTGCACCATGTATAACGAATTAATGTCTGTAAAACTTCGTGTCTAGTACATGCCTTAAATTATATTGTTTCTCCCTTTTAATGAGGGAATCCAATTCGTTCAACTCATAAGTGAGTTATCTCTCGGTTTCTCGAAAGGGAAACTTGCCCCATTTTTCTCGTGATCCCTACTTAAACATAGGAGTTCTAGAAACTTCCTTTCAATTGTTCTCTTCAGGTTTCACAATAAGTGACCTGCCCTATTTGCATAATCTCCTATGTATAATCATTAAGCGTATTTCTGTATCAATACAAGAAGTTATAGAAACTTCTATTTCATTTCTTCCTGTTTTTTGTTGTTGCTTTCGAAGTTGTTATTTTTTCTGAGATACTTATCTAGAAATCCTTAAAGTACACACCTTGTACTTGATTTATTGTTTAACTTTAATTACGTTAGTTATCTTTAAATTTTTCATTTATTCATTTTAGCCATTTCAAAATCTTACGTAGATTTTAAAGCATATAAAAGGTTTAAAACCAAAAGAATTATCAATTGCCTGGCGCAAGCTTTAGATGTTTTCGGAGGTCTGCGACCCCAATTGTTTATAAAAAATCAAAATTATATATTTGTTACAAAAACTACTTCCTTTTACATTGTTAAATAATTTAAAGATTTGTTTTCTGCTTTATCATTTCTCTAACATAACGGTTAGGCAAGATCCTGTCTTCCTTGATTCTTCCTATTTATTAAAAATAAATCTATTGATAGGGTTTTCGCCACTTGTTGCATTTGAGCAAGAACTCTTAGTTGGTAACTTAGTAAAGTCTCTCTTAGCTTTAATAGCTAATTCTAACTGGCCAGTAAGGCAAGCATAGCTCGCTACGCCAGCTTCCTGCTTGTGGAGATTCTCTCTAACACTTATGGTTGGTTTTTCAAAATATAAGTGTTTCTCATTGTCTAAACTTTTAGTCGGCGCCATGCTGGGTAAAAGCTTAGCCATTTCTAAATGCAACTATTGGTACACTTACCAAAATTATTCCCAAAGGTATAATTGCTTTATCCCTATCCTTCTTGGAAGCATTTGGTCGCTCTTTAGAAATTCTACAATTTCAAAAACAAAAATATTAGAGCTGATTCAAATTATTTGCACTCTTCAAATTACCTGTTTAGAAACAAACTCCTTTGAACAGATACATAATAAATCTGTTACTCTTTGTCTTGCCAGACCACCACCCTTCCCCATAGTAGGCATATGTATGCTTGAGAGGGATTACGCTACAGCAACTTTCTTGCAAACAACCCAAGTTTCAGCTGCGTTTCCCGTTATCTTTGCCCAGGTCCCTACCCACTTTAGGTATCGGAAAGCGGAATTTCAGTGGCAGCTGCCTTTGAGTATACTTAAAGTTAAAATTATAACTTCTGTTGGACTCTTGTCCTATTTCTCCATCCTTTTTCTCCAGTCCGAAACCCACTTCTTTTTCTTTATCATCTTCCCTGAGGGGTTAGGTTATTTCCAAGCTATTAATCTACCCAAAATTTGGTGCCGAAACCCGGGAGAGTCCATTTCTCAGAGTCTATTTATGAGAATCTATTCGTTATTTATTGCTCAAAGTCCATTTGACAATATTTTGCAAATCACTAATATCTTCTTTGAATTTTTCAGCTATAACTTCGCAGCGCAAAGCTGGTGAAGGTGATAGAGGTCGTTCCTGTCTTATTCAGCCTGTCTTACTTGCAACCTGTCTTCTGCTGCCAACCTGACAGCATTTTCAAAATCTCGCTACAGTTTCGTAAGTTACACTTCAATTTACCCATTTCATTATGCCAACTGAAGAGGATGAAACTCTCATTGCTAGTCGTTCTTCCTACAAAGGGCAACTCACCAGATTTAGAAATTTGCTAAACAAAATAAATCCCGCCGATTGTGATCTAGATGTCTTGACACAACGCCTTAAGTTGTACGAACGGTCCTACGATTACTATGATCAAATTCAAACCGACATTGAATCCGCTTGCCCAGAACTTCAATCGGATCGGGACGAGGTTGAACCCTTGTATTTTGAAGGGATCGCCAAGGCCCACCAACTGATCCGCAGTATCTCAGAACCGGACACTAGGGTAATCAATCCGGTCCAGTTCGCACCCGCTTCAGTTCATAAGGACAAACCGAAACCGTTACTTCCTAAGATAACTCTACCTCACTTCTCAGGCCAGGAAGGGGAATGGTATTCCTTTTACGAACTATTCTGCTCCCTTATCCAAGAAAACGAAGATATTCTCGAAATCCACAAGTTCTATTTCTTGCGTTCGTCCTTGGAAGGCCAGGCCTTGGCCTTGGTTGAGTCACTGCCTTTAAGCGCAGATAACTACTACATCGCCTTTAATCTTCTTAAAGAGAGATATGGTAATGTACGTTTGTATGTTGCTCGCCACATTCGCTGCCTGTTCAACTTGCCAGTCGTAAAACCTAATGACGTCACCTCTTTAAGAGACCGGTTAGACTCCATACTATTACATGTTAGAGCGTTATATCAACTCAAGCAGCCAGTCCAAACTTGGGACACCGTCGTTATTCATCTAGCTACATCCAGATTCGACTTTTCAACATTAATGGCTTGGGAAATCGAACTCACTCGCAAGGATGAGCATTCTTTAGAGCATCTCATCTAGTTTCTGAACAACCGGTGCCAATTCCTTACAGCACTCTCATTTCAGTGCGAAAGAGTCGAAGCTAGTCCTCTGTGTGACATCCTGGATAAAACACTAGCCTCTTCAAAATGGTCATCAGTACCCATCTGTCGATAACAAGCAAACTCGTTCTGTTTCTTTCAACAGCCCAAGAGAACATATTAGGCCGCTCAACAAATCTTTAAAATGCACGCTCTGCAAAAAGTTTCACACTTTGTATTTCTGCAAATCCTTTAAAGAATTGCCTGTTGAAGACAGAAGGAAGTTTGTCTTCAATAATAAATATTGCCATAATTGCCTGTCACCTAAGCATTCTGCTTCGAATTGTACGTCTTCCAACCTCTGTTTTCATTGCAAAAGACCGCATCATTCTTTATTGCACTTTCATGATCAATCGAGGTCACTAGTACCTGCTTCTTCAAACTCCATGCAGAGCAGCTCCGTACAAACTAATGCTTCTTCCTGCATTTCTAACGCCAAAACTTCTCACAGTGCGCAAGTTCTTTTGTCCACTGTACAATTCGAAATCCAAGATAAATTTGGAAATTGGTTTCGAACCCATGGTCTTCTCGACTCTGCCTCAACTCACAACTTTGTTTCGCAATCGTTAATTAAAAAACTAGGACTTTCTTCATCACCTACTTCCATCAATGTATCCGGCATTGACAATTTGAAAACTCAAGCCTTGCAGTCTTCAAAATTGAAAATCAGAGACATTTGTCAAAGAAACACCAATCTTAACTTAAACTGTCTCATTCTTACCAGTATTGGCAAGGACACTCATAGCAGCTCTATTAATACTTCCGGTTTAAAGATTCCTTCGCATTTAAGGTTAGCTGATCCTCAGTTTAATGCTCAAGGCCCCATTGATATAATTTTCAGTGCCAATATTTTCTGGAATTGCCTTCGTAAACATACCCGTAGGCTATCTTCAAACGTGGTCGCTAGAGACACCGATTTTGGTTGGGTCAATACTGGTCAAATACAACATGCCAGTCTTCAAATGAAATCGCAATGTCATTTTGTTACTGCCGATTCAAATCCCTTTTCTGAAAAACAGAACACTTATGTTTTCGATCTCAATACATTTGAAAAACACTTGCCGAAACGATGTCTCATTGTAAACAACTACGTCACTTTTGTAAGTTGTTTAAATGGTTTTGCCATATTTCCCCACAAAATGGCAATTCAAGTTCGCCTCGCCTTGGGTCACTTGGTTTACCTTCTCATATCATTTTGTGTAGCAGGTAATTGTTTAAACTTTCTGTCGAAAACTATCTTCCCCTTGTTTAAAACCATGACTATCAGTCACCAACATTTCGCTGAAAGCTATGTTTCACTTCCCTCGCTATTTAGTAGGATGGCCATGGCCGCCTCCTTCCCTCTTCCTCACACTTGGAAGCCGCTTTTGAAACCGCTTGAAAATCTGAGTTCTCTAGCATCTAGAATAACTATTCTTACGCATAAACTCCTTCTCAATGTCCCAGCTTCTCTTCTTCGTTCAGAAGAATTAAGCATTTTTTTTCTGTTGAAAATTGCCGGATTCCGTGATTCTCAAAATTATGCGAAATTGATTACTTGCTTTATTTCATATGTCTTTAAATTGTTTTTTCACGCCCAAGCTACGGATGACTGCATGCCATGTTACTTGAAGTTCCGCTGTAAGTCTCGGCTGATTGCACTCGCTTTGTTTGTTTATTTTGAACTGCTTGTTTGTCAATCTCGTTTGTATACAAGCTCGGGTAAGGCCAAGCTGCCGTTTACTTCCTCTATGCTTGACATAGGTCAGAGCAAGTTTTCCTTATCTCAACTTTGGCTGACTGCCAACCATTGTCTTGCGAGTTGCTCCCGTAATTTCAGAAGCTGCTCACCTCCTTACCAAAGTAAACTTGTTCTGTTAAAGGACTCTTTAAGATATTTATATTCGTTATCTCGCTGTACTATGTGGGTCAAGGTCGTGTTAACCTATCTCTCCCACTTGCTCAGACTCGTATCCTATAGCTGTTTCGATCCTTGTTTCATAACATCGTTGCGTATTTTTTATGTGCGCATGTATTGCACCCTGCTTACATATTTTGCACTTTTATTGTTCATTGTTGAATAAACTTATTTTCTCTCGTCGTTACACTCGATGAGTTTTTGCATCTATGCTTGTTACGTCACGTTTCTTGCGGACTTAAGTATTTTTCTGATTAACCCTTTTGATGCTTACTATAACTAAGGTCATTGTTTATGGTACTAGATTGTTGTTACCTATGGCGTTCTTGCCCTCTACTCGCATAGTTACTTTGTTTATTTGGTATATTCTTATCCTTAATCGATGTACTTGTTTCTATACGCTTTGTTTAAATTTGTTAACTCTCTTTTCGCATCTTGTCGCGATCTTCACTAGAGCTTTATTTCTCGCAGCTTCTAGTTACTTTGTGATTGACAGCGTTGTTAAATCGCCCCAGTCGCCCCCGCATTCTAATAACGCTGATAACTTGCTTCCACTTACACCTAGTCAGTTCCTCATAGGTGCTTTCCCTTTTTCCCTTTCTGCCTCTAGCATAGATCTTTGGCGAAATGACCGATTGTTACCCAGGAGGGAATGGAAGAGTCAGAGAAAGAATGATCTCTACTACCAATGTGTTTATTATAAGACCTCTTTCATATTGTGTTCTTGTTATTTGCTGGTGTTTGCTGTTGTCCCCCAACATGGTGTATTTTTGGAAATACACGGAAAGAAAGAATTAGCTTTTGCTGTTCTTCATTACTTTATACCAGTCCATTTATTTATATTTCTTTCCCGCACACACCAACATCGAACTGTTACCTCCTGTTTGCCCCGTGCATTTGTTCATTTTTTCTGTCATTTTTTTTTTACAGAAACGCATATTCCGCTGAACCAGCCTGACAGCGTCCCATCGCTGCCTTCCGAACTTCCATTGCTTCAAGCCATGAAGACTTCTACAGTAGTCAGTAGGGCGTCGTGTTCTTCACCAACCAACTACTCCATGAAGACACCGCTTCAAGAAGAATTTTGTTTTTGTAAAGTTTTTTCATGTTTATGTATAGCCCCTTTGTTTCCTCCCCTTACTCGCCCGCTTCACCCTCTTCTCGCCTCCTCCTACTGCTCGCTTCTCCACGCGCGCAGCCCGCTCGCTCGTTCACTCTTCGTCTCGACTTGTCTCCGTGCTGTGAGCAACCGCTCACCCTCTCAAGTGCACTCAACTTCTTGTTGGACATGCCGTCTAGGCTAGTGTACTTTCGCTGCGTCTAGCAGCCCTCACTTGTACGTCGGAAGTCAAACCAGTCATTTAGAGCTTAACTAAAGCTCGCCTCCTCAACTCTAGAGGCAAACTTTTAAACTCGACACCATGTTCAAGTTTTAGAACCAACCGTCAACAGCAACATCACCTTCTTCATGAAGCAAAGATAAGTACCGACTTCATGTTTTAACCACATTCTCATCGCTTTTAAAAGGCTTAATGCTTTTATTTGGATTTTATAGACAGTGAAAGTTGCTATGTGAAAATAACTGCTTTCTAGAGATCTTCTTGATCAAACTTAAACTATCAAGTCTAACTTTCAATATGAAAGATTTTTTGAGATGTTATCTCACATCGAGGGATATTTCCAAAATACCCACTGTCTATATAATCTAGTTTTCCGCCGAGGGATTCTCTACCCAATTCAAACAACTCATCATTGCTCTGGAACCTTCCAGAACCTACACTCTATCTACCAGTTATACTGTCATGTATTTTCCACTACATATGGGAATACTTTTTCAAACTAAGGAATCTTCCTTATGAACTGCTAATCAATATCTAATTTTGCTTCCTCCGTTGGGATTTTTCTGGTGCATTCAACTATAACCTACAGGTTTCTCAAGCAATAGACTCTCGCTAATCTGGTGTAGCTAGTTATTTTCCACCATTGCAATAACTTTCCTTGCTATCAACGTTTTGCGCTACTACAGTGAACTCTTCAACTATATCAACAGACTATAGTGAAAACAGTGCCTGTTCAACTTTTCATCCGCGTCGCGCTCGTCCGAGTACAATAAATACGGCCATGAACACTTTTCCACAGTCCCATTTGATCTTTCCCAAACCCTTTACTAACAAAC
Source organism: Meconema thalassinum (assembly GCA_946902985.2). NCBI lineage: Eukaryota > Metazoa > Arthropoda > Insecta > Orthoptera > Tettigoniidae > Meconema > Meconema thalassinum. The sequence goes on along the minus strand of CAMPQE020000109.1, from coordinate 48,882 downwards.
TAGAACAATAAAATTGTTATTTTAGGTCTTTTTTCAATGAGTTGTCAATCTACATAAGTGCCCTCCCTTATTTGCTCCATGTATAACGAATTAATGTCTGTAAAACTTCGTGTCTAGTACACGCCTTAAATTATGTTGTTTCTCCCTTTTAATGAGGGAATCCAATTCGTTCAACTCATAAGTGAGTTTCGGTTTCACGAAAGGGAAATTTACCCCATTTTTCTCGTGATCCCTACTTAAACATAGGAGTTCTAGAAACTTCCTTTCAATTGTTCTCTTCAGGTTTCACAATAAGTGACCTGCCCTATTTGCATAATTCTCCTATGTATAATCATTAAGCGTATTTCTGTATCAATACAAGAAGTTATAGAAACTTCTATTTCATTTCTTCCTGTTTTTTGTTGTTGCTTTCGAAGTTGTTATTATTTCTAAGATACTTATCTAGAAATCCTTAAAGTACACACCTTGTACTTGATTTATTGCTTAACTTTAATTACGTTAGTTATCTTTAAATTTTTCATTTATTCATCTTACGAAGATTTTAAAGCATATAAAAGGTTTAAAACCAAAATAATTATCAATTGCCTGGCGCAAGCTTTAGATGTTTTCGGAGGTCTGCGACCCCAATTGTTTATAAAAATTCAAAATTATATATTTGTTACAAAAACTACTTCCTTTTGCATTGTTAAATAAATTAAAGATTTGTTTTCTGCTTTATCATTTCTCTAACATAACGGTTAGGCAAGATCCTGTCTTCCTTGATTCTTCCTATTTATTAAAAATAAATCTATTGATAGGGTTTTCGCCACTTGTTGCATTTGAGCAAGAACTCTTAGTTGGTAACTTAGTAAAGTCTCTCTTAGCTTTAATAGCTAATTCTAACTGGCCAGTAAGGCAAGCATAGCTCGCTACGCCAGCTTCCTGCTTGTGGAGATTCTCTCTAACACTTATGGTTGGTGTTTCAAAATATAAGTGTTTCTCGTTGTCTAAACTTTTAGTCGGCGCCTTGCTGGGTAAAAGCTTAGCCATTTCTAAATGCAACTATTGGTACACTTACCAAAATTATTCCCAAAGGTATAATTGCTTTATCCCTATCCTTCTTGGAAGCATTTGGTCGCTCTTTAGAAATTCTACAATTTCAAAAACAAAAATATTAGAGCTGATTCAAATTATTTGCACTCTTCAAATTACCTGTTTAGAAACAAACTCCTTTGAACAGATGCATAATAAATCTGTTACTCTTTGTCTTGCCAGACCACCACCCTTCCCCATAGTAGGCATATGTATGCTTGAGAGGGAATACGCTACAGCAACTTTCTTGCAAACAAGCCAAGTTTCAGCTGCGTTTCCCGTTATCTTTGCCCAGGTCCCTACCCACTTTAGGTATCGGAAAGCGGATTTGCAGTGGCAGCTGCCTTCGAGTATACTTAAAGTTAAAATTAGAACTTCTGTTGGACTCTCGTCCTATTTCTCCAGTCCGAAACCCACTTCTTTTTCTTTATCATCTTCCCTTGGGGGCTAGGTTATTCCCAAGCTAATAATCTACCCAGGCTGGAATGCGCATACCGGTGACGACATCGGCTAATCGTGGCGTGTGTAACGAGGTGTGTTTCCTACTAGAGCGTGGAAGGTCACAGCCCGTCGCTAGAGGGCACGCGTGCACGTCACGTGACGATACAAAGCTAGCAGCAGCTTGCATCAATCGTCCAACGCTGCCAGTCGCGTTGCAAACAGTGACATGGAGGCGTCAAACGAAGAGAAAGAGGTGTTGTTTGGTTTCTGACAGCGGAAGGAGTAGGGGAACGGACATTCATCCCCGAATGTCACAAGTGTACGGCGAACACTGCATGTCCCTTGCATGGGACAAGGCGTGGCACAAGCGTTTCAGGGAAGGACGGGTGTCGTTAGCCGATGATGCCCGGTCTGGGGCACCCCCCTGCATTACCGATGACAACATCCAGCTGGTTGATGCACTCATTACCCAGGACCGCTGAGTGACAGTGAACGTCATAGTCGCCGTGGTGGGATTGAGCGTCGGAAGTGTGCACACCATCATGAAGAAACGACTGCACTCGCGCAAAGTGTGTGCCCAATGGGTGCCCCACAGTCTTCAACCACACCAGGAAGCATGTCGTATGGCCCACTGTCTTGGTCATCTGCAGCGCTATGCGAGGGTAGGGAATGGGTTCCTGGCACGAGTGGTGGCTGGAGATGAGTCATGGTGTCATCACTTCGAACCAGAATCCAAACGACAAAGCCTCCAGTGGAAGCATCCAGGGTCACCACCACCCAAAAAAAAAGGCAAGGCCATCCACACGAGTGCAGGAAAGGTATCCTCCGGCTCGTTACTTTTTGAACGCACCTTATATATTATCATGGAGATGCATGTGCAACAAATTATTGTCAGACGTAATTTAAGAATGGCGAGGTGCATGAAACACAAATCCCCCTTCCGTCCAATCTTAACTTGAGTGTGTATTTTGCGGAACGAAATGTTCACAGGCGAAATGAAGAAAAGCTGAGTTGCACTTCCAGGGAAACTCCAAATTCTTCTCTGAAGTCTTAACTCAACACGACTCGACAGTTTGCTGCTGGCTGTATCTGTGGTAATAGGCTCGCCCGCTAGCCAGGCTGTAACTAGGATGATAGGCTCTCCCCTAGCTCGTAAACTGTCGCCTCACTAATTGAATGGAGATTGTTGGAATAAATGATAACGTACATACACTTATAGTGGGTGATGTATTGAAGATAGAGATATACTCTCCGGGACTTTCTTGTAGAACGTTTCATGCCGAACAATTCTTATACACATAGTATATTGATATTTTTAACGATTTGCCTAGCGTAAGCTTAAAAAGTGCACGGACGCCAGTTTTTTTTCGACTTCTTCTCTGAAATCGTTACTGCTTGGCTTCCTTGGATCATAAATAAATTGTTTCCTATATAAACCTTCCATGAGATATCCTTTACAGAATGGTGAAAACCGCACCAAAATCCATCCAGTGGTTCTCGAGTTTACCCGTGACATCCAAGAATCGGGGACTTTGTTTTATACTAAGTAGAGATAAATAAATAATAATAATAATAACCATTTACTAACAATTCCAGATTATCACCAACACAGCGTTAACAGGCCGTCAGTAACTGGCTCGTTAATATTAATATCGGAATTAAACTCGTTGGCATTTCACCAGCACATTCGCCTATTGGCATTAGCAAACGAAGCGTTATGTTTAAGGGCTGTACAAATCTCATTGAAAGCTGATGATTGTGGCTGTACTTGCATATTCTTTGGTTATTCAAGTAGGCCGTGAACTGTAATAGTACAATATGCAACGAGCCTATAATGGCAATAAATAAGAGTATGTTTATAAAACGAGCGTATGCGAGTTTTATAATTTCCATATGTCTTAATTACCATTATAGGCGCGTTGCATATCACTGTTTATGTTCGACGATAATTATTATAACTATTTTATTTCGAACATAAATATTCATAAATATATGTCGAGATTTCGCCAGTTTTATGTACTGAACAGAGCGCATGTGACGCAGAAAAAGCCTTGTATTTGACCATGACCTTCTCGATTACCCCACTATGACACTAGGCAACGCAGTGATATTTTAATTAGAAGGCCTTGGAACTCAGTGCAGGTGCGATGATATCCTTATCTAATTGGCCAAACAACTTTTTCTTGAGCTGTGATTGGTGGGAGAAACTGTTTCATAATGAAAAATAGTGTTATAATGACCATCATTATGATACAGTTTTCTAAAAATTAGAAAGAAAATAAAGGGATTCTGCCTTTCCAATACTTGTATTGAACCTACTCACAGGTACATGTTTCGAAGGTAAAACTCCTTCTTCCTCAGCCTGTACATAAAAATAACAAAGTAAAATTACCTTTATAAGAACATACGTTACATGAATAAAGATTTGTGAAATAAATAATATTTTGAATAAAGGAAAACACCCTTGGCGGACTACAGATTGTGATAAGGCCATAGAAGAAAGACGTCGAGCCTGGATCAAGTGGAACCAGTACAAGAATGATTTCAACCTTGAGGCTTTCATCACGCAAAGAAAGGCAACAGCGAACACTGTATGTGGAGCTAAAAGGAATTACCTACGCACCCTGCTACAACAGGCAGAAGAGGACTTCAAGAGACACAACTCCAGAGACCTGTACAAGGGCCTTAGGAAACAGACGACCCAGTACACTGCCCCTACCTTACTTCTTCGTGGACCAGACGGCAAGATCCAACTAAATAACAAGGATTGTACCACCGTTCTTGCAGATTATTTCCAGAAGCTCCTCAACACAGAAGAATCTAGTGCAAGATTAATCTTTCATGAACCATCTATCAGGAATCCTGATTATCAACCGCCTGACAGAGAGGAAATAGAGAGTATAATCAACAACCTGAAAAATAATAAAGCCTCAGGTGAAGATGGAATAGTAGCAGAGATGTGGAAATGCGCAGATGAACAGTCCTTGCGGAGCATCCAACAGATCATACAAGACATATAGACAACAGAGACCCTACCGGAATGGTGGACATCAGCAGTAATTCACCCGTTACACAAGAAGGGAAGCAAGACTGACCTCAACAATTACCGAGGTATTTCCTTATTGCAGGTTACCTACAAGGTTCTTTCGAAAGCTCTGTTATCTAGAGTCACCAACCAACTAGACTCTCAATTAGGGGAATACCAGGCCGGCTTTCGAAACAATCGTTCTTGTCCAGAGCAGATACAAAATCTCAAGACCATCCTCACTTATAAGAGTCGTGGGGGACAACACTGGGCAGTTGTCTTAGTGGATTTTCAGAAGGCATACGGCTCGGTGGACAGAGAGAGTCTTTTCTACACCTTGCGAGAATTTGACCTTGATGAAAAAAACCTTAAACTAGTCCAGGCCACTTTGACAAACACAATATCTAAAGTCAAGTTCAGAGGTGAACTATCCGAGAGCTTCCCCATCAAGACGGGAGTTAGACAGGGTGATGGACTCTCCTGCATCCTCTTCAATTGCATCCTGGAGAAGATCATAAGGGAATGGATGGTGCGACTAACACCAAGGACTGGTCTGCAGCTTGGATACAAGAAAGATAACCTTCATGTGTCATGCCTGGCCTTTGCCGACGACCTCGCCATACTGACCAACACTATAGAGGAAGCTACTCACCACGTACAGAGTCTTCACGATGTAGCGGTTCGGGCTGGCCTGAAGATCAACATTGGGAAGACTGAATTCATGACTAACATCAAGGAAGCCCCGTCCACAATTCCACTTGAGAGGGTCTTCATCCGAAAAGTCCCTGCGGTCAAGTACCTAGGAGAGTGGATCTCGGCAAACCAGAGTGAGAATCTGGCCATAGATACCAGGTGCACCAAGTTCGAGAGGGCCTACCACTCCTGCCGCAGCATCTACGCATCGAAGTTCCTCTCCAAAAACCTAAAACTCAGACACTACAATTCAGTAGTAAAACCATCTGTTCTGTACGCCTCTGAATGCCTCGTGATGGCCAGGAAAGGCCCACTCAGGAAACTTGAACTCAAGGAGAGGAAGATCCTGCGGAGGATACTAGGACCTATACGGGAAGAGGGAGGCACCTACAGAATTCGGCACAATGATGAGCTTTACAGCCATCAAGAAGACATTGTGACTTGTATAAGAAAGAGGCGCTTGGCCTTCTATGGACACTTGACCCGCATGATCCCTTGCCGGCTCACCAGTAAGATCTTCACAGTGGCAGGAAGAGGGAAGGCCTCTAGGACCAAGTGGATCTCTACGATCAGGACGGACTTAGATCACCTAGGGATCCTACTTAATTCCATACAGGACCGCCAACAATTCCGGCAAACCATCCGACAGGGAGTTTTTCCTGTATCACTGACAGCTAGGAAGAACACTGGTGTCAGCAGACCACCATGGACGGAGGAAAGAAAGCTGGCTGATAGTCAGATTATGAAAGAGTACTGGAAGAAGAGAAAAGACAAAGCGACGAGGAGATACGAGCCCCGTGGTCCTCAGTAGGCCCAAACGACGACGAAGAAGAAGATTATGAATACAGTTTTCTGCCATAAAAACATAAAAACATAAAAAACTTTAAAGACATGTGTTCCTTGGTTAAAAACAAACGTGGCTGATGAGGAAAAGATGAAGAAGAGCCGGGGAATGATTTTTTTTCTTTAGATGAAAGAATCGTTGAAAATAAGAGGACTGACGCTGTGACGTCTAGGTCTGGGTATTTTTTAAAATTAAATTAACTACATGTGCTATAACGTAATGCATCACATAATATCTCTACTTAGTATAAAACAAAGTCCCCGATTCTTGGATGTCAAGGGTAATCTCGAGAACTACTAGATGGATTTTGATGCGGTTTTCACCATTCTGTAAACGTGTAAAGGATAGCTGGAGGAAGGTTCCTGTATAAAATAATTGATTTATGACCAAAGGAAGCCAAGCAGAAACGATTTCAGTGAAAAAGTCGAAAAAAACAACAACCTGGCGTCCGTGCGCTTTTTAAACTTACGCTGGGCAAATCGTTAAAAATATCAATATACTACAGGGTGGGCGGGAAATAACTAGGTATTGAAATTAACGTATAACTTCATGTTTGAAGAGTTATTTATCTGAAATTAATACGGTATATACACTGTTATATGGGAATATGATTGCATACCATACAATTCCATTACATTTTCATGTAGGCACCTGTGGCGTCGACGAATCTCGTCAAATGATCTGGAGGAATTTCTGTGGGACGTTAGTAAGAACATCCCGAATCCATGCTTCCAATTCGTCCTATGCGCGAGGTCTCGTACGGTAAACCTCCTCTTAGCCAAGCCCCATACAAAAAAGTCACAGGGTGTCAGGTCTGGACTTCTTGCAGGCCATTCATGAGATGCACGTCTCCCCAGCCAACATCCTGGAAACTTCTCATCCTACCAGTTCCGCACGGCATTTGCAAAGTGAGGCGGTGCGCATGAAGATAATGCCGGTGATATTTTCCCATCCAGATATCGTGGACCTAACGTAATCCTGAAGCATTTGAAGGTAGCGTTCCCCGTTAACATTGTTAATAGTGTCACGCAGGAGATATGGGCCGATGGCATTTGTAGCCGTTATTCCACACCACACAGTCACTTCTTGACGACACTGCATCTTCTCCACCGTAATTCCAGGATCCTGTGCCACCCAGTAATGGCAATTGTGCCGATGGACAAAGAACGATCGAATTCCACAACTCATAGCACGACGCAATCTGTGCTCGTTCTCTTACTGCCAGGCGATCGGCCATCTTTCTTATTGTTGAGTGAGATAAGTTTTGTAGATCTCCGGCCAGTTGTCTAGTTGGAGAAGGGTGAACTTATCGACACTCGTTTATTAATTGAATATATGCTTGAGAATCTACTAGTTTGGTCCTCTCAAGTTCTACTCGCGCTGTAGATTATGTTATACTCACAAAGAATTGAAGACGTTGAGAATATGTTTGTTTATTGATTACCAACACCTTAAGTACTTTTATGACACACTTAACATGAAGCCTAGGTATTACGAGTCTGTCTAATATAGAGACAGCTCCCTTAGCAGCGACCACCTGGTCTGGTTGAAAGTTATGAAGAGAGAATGTCTCCTAGCCGAGGCATCTCGTAAAAGTTACTTGTTGTGTAGAGAACTACATGGTCTATTGTATGTGAAGAGAGCGATAATGGGCTCTGCATCAGTATTTAACATTAGATTTCTCTGGTGGGAGAAATGCTTGTCATAAACAGAGATTCACCAATAGCGTGTATCTCTAGTGGTAAGAGGGGGTGGCAGCCAATCAGATCATAAGCGTTGGGGCTGGGTTGGCTTGACCTTACAATTGTTGTGGAAACTCCAATACTAAGAAATGTTATGAGAAAGGAACAGAAATATGTGTCCCTTTCGAAAGTGCGGAGACAGTCTGGAAAGTTAGGAATGTTTACTGTGGCCAACTCTCAGTTTAAGTCTTCCAAGAAATATCTAATGGAAATATGTCCACTTAAAGTGCTACTGTTCACAAGAGTATGCTTTTAGTTTATACATGTTCTGCCCGTGGGCTTGGAGTGAGCTGCTGTAACATTCTGACTTCATGAAGAGAATATGCTTTGTTTCTCATGAACTACAGAAATGATAATAATAATAATTATTATCATTTAAAAACCAAAATTAGTAAGTGATGCTTCTTGGTCATGGCTATTAAGGGGTTTACTGGGCAACGGGCATGACTAGTGTACCGCCGCTCGCGGCCACCATCGGTACTACGCGACATGAAAAATCACTATCCTATTTAATGTTCTGTATGTTTCCGCTATTTCCAATATTATTCCATCAATATTAAACATTTAACAGCCAATTAATAATACCTAGTTAATTCCCGCCCACCCTGTATGAGTGTAAGCATTGTTCAGCATGAAAAGTTATACAAAAAAGTCCGGGAGAGCACATCTCTATCTTCAATACACCACACACTATAAGTGTTTTTACGTTTTCATATCTTCCAACAATCTCCATTCAATTACTGAAGCGACAGTTTACGAGCTAGCTAGGGGTGAGCCTATCATCCCAGTTACAGCCAAGCTAGCGGGCGAGCCTATTACTATAGATACAGCCAGCAGCAAACTGTCGAGTCGTGTTGTGTTAAGACTTCAGAGAAGAGTGGTTGTGTTTGGAGTTTCCCTGGAAGTGTTACTCGTCTTTTCTTCATTTCGCCTGTGAACTTTTTTGTTCCGCAAAATACACAGTCAAGTTAATTAAATTACGTCGGACAAGAATTTGTTGCTCATGCATCCCCACAAAAATAAAATTAATAGTCCAGTCAGTGATTTTAAACCATCATGCCGAGACGGATCTAGATCGTAGTTCATTGACATAGAAAAAAAAGAGCTTATGACGTAATGCAATCATAACTGTTCCCGGGCGAAGCCGGGGCGGGTTGCTAGTTCCACATAAATAAGAAATGGTATATAACTTACTTGTCAGATATGAATTCCAGGTTAGGTTCTATCATCTGTAGAACATTTAACACAGAAGGTTTTGACAACGGAAATCTCTTAATATATCCTGTGTCGTCGCATTCATCAAAGTAATTCCTCCGTTCTTTATAAATTTGAGGTCGACGGATATCCAGCACAGGGGCGGATGCAGACACTGTTCTTGGGGGGGGGTCATGATATCTGTCCTCAAAATGGAGGGGGGGGGTCATGACATCTGTCCTCAAAATGGAGGGGGGGGGGTCATGACATCTGTCCTCAAAATGGGGGGGGGGGGGGGGTAATATACCATAATTAGATATGCAAATTTAAAAGTTAACAATAAACATTCAATTATTTGCGCATACTTTTACCAAAATGTGAATATTTTTCGAAATGTGAAATTTTTCGTTACTTTCCTACTTTCTGTGTGGTCACTAAACAATATTTTGTTTGCTCATACTCACCTATACTTACGTACACTCTTATCAGTATCGGACTGGCCCTAAGAGGCCTCGACTGGAGCGGGAGAGTAGGGGCCTTCCCCGACTCCCCCCCCCACCACAGTGACTTGCTCCAATTTTTACGAGGAAAAATATTTCTATGTGGAGTTTACTGACAGCGGGATCGCGCGTATTGAAATACTGTGATCGTAATGAGCCCCCTTCGGAAATTACCCCCCCCCCCCCTTTTTCCCCATTTTTAGATACAATATAATAAGCTGATGTTAGAGGCCTACTCGCACAAGGGCCGAGGTCATTAATTTTAAGGTTTCGAGGCCCCTTGATGCCTCAGATGCCTTGAATGGTCCAAGAGGGGGTCAAAAGTCCGGACCTCCTCATAGGTAATGATTGACTTTGTCCCTTTTGCGAGTAGCCCTCCCCCTCTGAAGTTGTAAACAAAGACGCAGAATATATTAGCTAGCTAATAACTGGGGTCACAGGCCTATTTGCGCAAGGGCCTAAGGGCGGGCCTCGGCACTCATTGTCTCCTGGCCCGAGGCCTCGATGGGAACTCCCATTCTTCCCAAATGGCCAGTCCGACACTGCACACTATTTTATCACTTGCCATGCAAATAATATCGCTAGAGCGCTTTCGTAAAGATAAGACTTATAATTTTATCCAAAACGCTATCATTCCGGTTTCATAGTTTATAGTTACTGTATTAATGCAATTAACGGGTAGGAGAGTAAAATCAGAGTTATATAGTTTGCTGACTGACAACAGTAAAAAATAACTATATAGCGTAGACAATAGCTTAAAAAAAACCGGCTCGAGGCCCGAGGAATTTTAATCGATCGACGAGAAAAAGATCGTTAAAGGCACGATTGAATCAGATTTACGGGAGTTTTAACCCATATTTAACCTTTATTTTAGGGGTATAGGTTGAGCGAAATAAGAACAAGGCTACCCGAAATTATGACAGGTACATGTGTATTGCTAATTATCGCAAATATTACAAATACAGCAATTTTGTTCATAAAAACAATTTTAAGCTAAACAACAAACTCTAGTCGCCGATTTGTTTTTTTCGCGGACCGATCAATCACGCGAGATGGGTCAACATAAACATCGTAGTGGACGTGCAACAAAGCAAGTCCGTTTAATCGTTCATCGGACATAGTTGACCGTAACCACGTCTTCAGCCTTCTCAAAGAAGAATATGACCTTTCCGATGGAGCAGCGCTGACGGGTAAAGTAGCATAAATCTTGAGACATCGATGGATATTGGGGTACAACTCTTTATCGCAGGCAATTTAAGCTTCCATAGCTTTCTTTGGGATGGTTGACCCCGATTCAAGCCGTGACCTCTCGGTGGTCACGTTCAAGCTCCCGGTACCACTTTGCCTTCCACATACGAAGTTCAGCCTGTAGAAGCCTTGCCGCAGACGCGGCAGAATGTTGATTGAGAAGTTTGAAGTACTTTGCAGCGATTGTGTCCACATCCGCTGACGTCCATGATGATACTGGCATCATTGCTGATAGGCAGTGTATTTCATGCGTTGCTTTAGGGAAGTGAGTGTTTAGGTCTTCTAGGACGTAGTCTAAAATGGGTATGAAAACGGCCCGACGATAGTACTCTTCTACGGTTGACGCTGGATATATTTTCGCGGTGCTTTTGCCGTTGTGCGATGCGTGGGAGCAGAAGTTCGGTTCCAAGTTGTTTTGCCAGACCTTCTGTTTCTTGGAAGAGCTCAGCAAATTGTGTTTCGCACTTCGCGCCTCGTGCTCAACACAGTAATAGTGTCGTCTAGTGCATCCTGGTCTTCCTTCAAGTCTATTTGCCCTTTTTGAAACAAAATGCTGAATGTTTTAGTGTCTCCAAGGATTTCTGACAAGGAAATGACGGTAACTATAAAATCACTCTCACAAAGAGCAGCTATGAGCGTTTTTGCCTTAGAAGCACTTTCTGAGTCCTTCCATAAAGTAATCGAGTCTAAACTCTCGACTATATTCGGGAGAAAAGAGTGAAATTGTACAAAACAGTCGTCCCGTTCGATCCACCGCGTCTCACAAAGTCCACATAAAAGTTCATCTAGAGTTGCTTTAAATACATAGGAGCGTTTTGAGGACGATTCAATGAACGTAATAGTGGCCTTCATAACTCCTATTGCATTTCGCACGGCGACGACTTTCGAGGACTTCCGAGATAGACAAATTCAGAGCGTGATTATAACAAGAGCACCTAACGGCATGCTCTGCTTCGGTTTGCACCTCGGTGACAGCACCACAAGCTTCTGACGCCATGATAGCGCACCCATCAGTACCAACGCCTACACACCGACATAGGACAAGACTGTGATGCTTGAGAATACTCAACAAAGTTTTACTCACGTCTCTGCCGGTTACGGTAGGCTCTGGGACTCCTTTGGTTTCTTGTTTCTTGCTGGTTCTCTCTTTGGTTTGCGTTTTATTCTTCTCCTCTATAGTTCTTGCATCTGCATCTTCATCTCTTGTTTGTTGGTCGTATTCATCTTCATCCTCTGGTTCTGCTATATTTTTCTTCTTTTTCTTGATTGTAGGCTCTGCAATTTCTTTGGTTACTTGTTTCTTGGCTTTATTTTTGGCTTGAAATTTTCTCTTCGAATCCTCCTTAGTTTCTTCTCCATCTTTATCTCTTGCTTGTATTTCCGTTTCTGCTGTTCTCTTCAATTTTTATATATTTTGAATTACATCGTCCTCTTCTGTGTCCGGTTCCTGAGGTCTCTTCTTTCCAGCGGCGTCTAGGATTTCTTCTTCGGTTTCTGCTTTCTTTGATTCTTTTCCTTCCTGTAGCTCTCGCTCGGTTACTGTTTCAGTCACGCTGTTTGATTTTTAAGTATTGCCATCATTTAGCTTCTCTTCTCCAGTTTTCAGATTTGGCGATTCTTGCGCTAACCCTTCAGTATTTATTAATTATATTTCTCTTTCCATTGACATTCCCTTCGTTTCGGGCGATATCTTCCTGTTCGGATACTGGGATTTTGTCTTTTTTTCTTCCATTTACTTTCCCTTTAATTACGTATTTTCCTTATAAACGGTTGTGCAGTGTTTCTCGGAGATCTATAAAGCTTATGAAGTCTTCATACAATTTACCTCGATAGACATATCTCAGGCGCGGGTGGAGTGGGCCGAAGGGGATTGTTCGTTTGTACTCGGCTCCGTTCGGACAGGCGCGGCGGCGGTTGAGCTGTGCTGTCACAACAATAGCAACAGTGCTGAAAAAAAAACGAGCGGGGTAGCGAGAAGAGAGCGTCGCGGCTAGGTAATTTAATTTATATTTATATTGTACGATTATTAACTGAATACTAGTTAGGTTAGAATCTTTGTTTATAGTTCGTTTTGTGCGTCTCCTGCTTCGCTTCTCTCCTTCGCTTTCCCCCTTTCTCTTTTTTCCTCTTTTTTTTCTCTTGGGGGGGGGGGGGGGGGGGGGCGAGCGATCGGTCGCCCCCCCCCCCCCCCTGGATCCGCCCCAGATCCAGCATGTCTTCAAGAACATCGTCATCGTTGCGAATAGAGTTTGATGCACGCTCCGGTTTGGATTGGAGTGCTACGATATTGAGAATGTATCACGAAATGAGTGTCCAGCATCGTGTAGTATCCACTCATGACCAATAAGCTATTAGGATATAAGACAGGGGAAATACAGCTTGTAAAGACTTCGAAGTGATCAATTTTAGGGAGTCTGCTAAATGTAAAAGCCCATCAGAGCTCGTAGCCAACTCTTAACTCTGGACGATCAAAAGACAGGCTATATCTGATCAAGTATCTCGATGTATTCCAAGTGGGAAAATTAACAGGAGCAAAACGTTAGCAGACGGTCTGAAGGTTTTCTAATTGCTTTGAATTTTTATAGCAAAATGTGCATAAAATGACAAACTTTTTATGGGCCAATAAGTAAATAAATATATAAATAAATAAATAAATAAAATAAAAAATAAATAAATAAATAGATAAATAATTAATTAAATAAACAAATAAATAAATACATAAATAAATAGATAAATAAATAGATAAATAAATAAATAAATAAATAAATAAATAAATAAATAAATAGATAGATTAACAAATAAATAAATAGATAGATTAATAAATAAATAAACAAATAAATAAGTAAGTAAATAGATAAATAAACAAATAAATACATAAATAAATAGATAAATAAACAAATAAATAAATAAATAGATAAATAAATAAATAGATACATAAATAAATAAATACATAAATAAATAAACAAATAGATATATAAATAAACAAATAAATAAATAAAAGAATAACATGAAAGGAAAATTTTACGAAAAATGTTTGGCCCAGTTTCTATTGAGGGAATATGGAGGGAGAAATCATACCAGAAAATATATTGTCAATCTGAAAAAATCTCACACACGTTTCGGAAAAGACGATTGCAATTTTATGAACACATTATTAGTATACCATACCAAATCATTTTAACATACAGTAATCAATATTTTATTAACACAATTCAACATCGCATCCAAAAGACATTCCAAAGACACTACACTCAAAGATAACAAAACCAAAACTATGTGAATCAAAACACTGTCTATTTTCTAAATCAAAACACTGTCTATTTTCTACAGGAAGTAGATTGCTCAAAAGAGCTTTAGTTCACTTTCTCCACATTCTCCCACCTTGCAAAAGGTAGTTTTGCAACACACACTCATAAACTGAAGTAAACATTCCAAAATTATAGTTGAACATTGAGCTCAGGAATGTGAACCACTATAAGTCTAGTTTCTTGAGTTGCCTAACAGTTCTACCACAACGAGTCTTGAATTCACTCTCCTTTTCAGTTCCTGAGTTACTGCAGGGAATATCTTCATTAAGGACCGGCTCACTTAGTCGGTGTTGTGAAGTGTTGATAGAATCACCTTTGTTAAGACAGTTTATCTCTAACGAATAAAGTCGCTGTACTGGACGAAGTAGAATGCCAGTTGCTGTCTTAATTTTAACCAGACGAGTCACACTGTCTCTTCCAGGTAACAGCTCCACCACTCTTCCTAAGGGCCAGTTGATCCGTTTCTTGTTGTCGCTCTCCACCAGTACTATGTCTCCTACTTGTATGGATCCCTGTTGCTTTTTGCTCCGTGATCGGAGAAATCCCAGGTATTCTTTTTTGAAGCGATTTCTCAGGCTCTCCCGAACAGCTTGTAGATAACGCCATCTGTCGTTTAAACTGCTGGTTTGAATTTGGTCTAAGTCGGTTACATCATTACCCTCTAGGCTCTGTAGGAACATGGAGGGTCTGAGTGGCTTGATTTCATCTTCTTCAGAAAGATAAGTCAAAGGTCGGTTGTTCATCAGGTTCTCACAATCGCACAGAAGAGTACACATTTCCTCATAATTTAGGCAAGCTTTACCCAAATTACGGCGAAGCAAATCCTTCAGAATCTTAATCAACCTTTCCCAGAATACTCCCCACCAGGCTGCAGTGGGAGGGTTCAGCTTCCATTTAATCTTCAGAAGGCTGCACGTCCTCTCTATTTCAGTCCAATCCAATTGCTCCATGGTTCTGCGAAGTCCGGTGAAATTCGTCCCATTGTCCGAATACATGGTATTCACTCTTCCTCTTCTTGCCACAAATCGGCGTAGTGCTTGGATATATGCTACCGTACTAAGTGAAGTGATCAATTCAAGATGCACAGCCCGATAAACTGCACAGTGAATATCACAATCCATCCCTTTTCTCCTCCTCGTAGAAACACAGGGCCGGCCAAGTCTGTGCCGGTGATCTGGAAAACACTCGATGCCTTGATTCGATCCTGTGGCAACGGAGGAAAAGGTACCTCAAAACCCTTAGCAGAGTTACGACGACAGATCACGCATTTCCGAACAACTGCTGCCACCGTCCTTCTTCCTCTAATTATCCAAACCCTTTGGCGCAACAAAACAAGCAGTGTGTGCGTCCCAGCATGGTTATGGAATTGATGAAATTGTTCAATCATTCTTTCAACCATCACATGTTTTGATAGAAGGTCAACTGGATAGGTATACTCAGGAGTGTCGTCAGAATCAACGACTCTTGACTTCATGCGTAGAATTCCTTCATCGTCTGTGAATACCTCCAGACTCTTCAATTGTTCTTTTCTCTCTTCTTCATAAAGCGTTTCATTCTGGATAAGGAAGTACAGTTTTTTCTCAGCATTGAGAAACTCTTCGCTATCAATTTTCGTAGATACGTGGTCTCTACGATTCCTTTGTTTCAATCTCAAAATTCAAGCAATGGTCCTAACGATTTTGATGTATCCAGAGAATCGTGAACTTAATTGCGGTAAAATCGTTTCCACAACAGTGTTCTTAGCAGCTACAACTGTTTTCCTCCTTTCCCTGTTGACTTCTTCCAACAATGGTTCAGGACGATTAAATACCCATTCTTCTTCTTTACATTTAAGCCAAGACGGACCCTCCCACCATCTGGATCTCCAAAGTTGTATTGGTGAACACCCTCTAGACAGGATATCTGCTGGATTGAGGCTGCCCGGTATGTGTCTCCATGAACTAGCCTTACTGTACTCATGAATGTCCTTTACCCGATTCTCTACGAACACCGACCAAAGCCCTTTATTAGCAATCCAAGCCAAGACTACTGTTGAATCGGACCAAAACACTGTGTGTATGTCATTCCGGTGTAGGCATGAAGGCTCAAACGAGACATTCTAACTCCAAGGAGCTCTCCCATCAGTTCAAGGCGGGGTAGTGTCAGTTCTTTGAGAGGTGCCACTCTAGATTTAGCCATCAGAAGACTCAGTTTTATCTTGCCTTCTTCTTCTGTTCTCAGAAATATGCAACAACCAAACGCTCTTTTGCTAGCGTCCACAAATACATGCAAAGTGCTGTTGTAATTCAGGAAAATCCATCTAGGTATCCGACAGTCATGTAGGTATTGCAACTGCTGAGTCCATCGACAGAATTCCTCACAAATGTCTCCTGGTAAAACCTCATCCCATCCTATACTTTTCTGCCATGTCTTCTGCAGAATGAGCTTGGGAATCAATCGGATCAAACATTTTTTGCACGCTGGATAATACCACTCTTCGGGTTACTAAACCTGTAGTCGGGCTGAAGTTACATCCAAGTTCATCTACGTCGCAATACCAATGTCCTAAGACATTCTCAGTTTTACCAACACAACAATCAAAGGAATTCACCCATCCCCTCAAATTGAAACATGCGGATAACATCAATTCTTGTGCCTTTAAAATAAAGGGTCCAATTCTTCTTTTGAAGTGACTCCAGTAAGACAGTTGTCCACATAAAATGCAGGTTTCATTTTTGTAGCTACTTCCTTCAAATGAGTTGGGGGCTCTTCCAGAAGGTTGTTCAGTACAGAAACCAATAGGAAGGGACTGGAACAAACACCAAAAACCACCCGGCAATGTCGAAAAGTGGTAATCTTATCATTATCCCACCAGAGAAAACGGAGCATATCCCTGTCTTCAGGATCAATTATAATCTGCAGGAATGCCTTCTCTATATCAGCTATTAGACCTATAGGACAGGTTCGAAAATTGGTTAGCACTGATGGAACAAGGTCGATGAGGTTGGGTCCGGGCTCGAGGAAATCATTCAAGGAATGTCCTTTTCTGTCTTTGTTGGAAGCATCGATCATCGGCCTTATCTTTGTAGTGCCACCATCTTTCAGCACAGCTCTATGAGGCAAATAATGTGTAGGTCCATCCAAAACCTCGTTTTCAACACCTTCGATAATCGCTTTGTTTACCCATTCCTGTAACACCTCATCATAATCCTGAAATTTCTGCATCACTCGTAACTTTCTTGAAGTGTTCAGTAATCGTTTATGAGAAATTTCACGATTCGTTTCCAGAGAAGTACAACCATCAATCCAGGGTAGTTTGACAATGTAGCGCCAAGATTCTTCTTCTCTCTTCACAGTCCTATCGAAGAACATCTGAACTTGTTGTTCCCTTTCTTCCTTTTTTATCTGTTCGCCAGGATCTTTAATACCCAAAGTCTCAATTTCCCACAAATCCGCCACTCTTGTTGATTGAGTTAAAGCAAGTAGAGTGTAAGACGAGGCAGTAGTTGAGGTGATCTCAGAAGAGCCCATAAGTGTCCACCCTAAACAAGTTCTCACAGCTACTAGACTCTTGTTTACATGTAGAAAGTCTGGCGTGATTATCTGAGCCCACACGTCAGCTCCTAACAATACCTGTATGTCAGTACTGTTGCCACCATTATCTTGGCCAACATCACTAAGTTCAACTCCCTTGTCCCTCAGTAAATTAAACAAGTCAGCATCAACTAGGGGAGCACCTCCACAGATACTATCAGAGCCTAACACTGCAACCTCACATCTGTTTTTCTCGTTCATACCCAGCAAAGTTATTTGATAGGACTCGAAACAAACAGGTGCTGTTTTCCTACCTCCAAATAATTCTTGACTTAGTGTTACCTTTCCAGTTTTTTCCAACTCTAATTTCTTAGCACAAGACTTCTTCATGCAACTTCTCTGCGATCCACTGTCACACAGAACTCTTACTCTGTGCGTGGATCCACCAACAACTACTCTAGCAACTAAAGTCTGCAGATAGGTCACATGTCCTTTATTACTACCTGCCATCATGCTAACTGTTTTTGGAACCGAATTACCTTTTGGTTCATCTGAGGCTGTTTTCGCACACATCAAAGCGTCACGTTTCCCCTTGCGAAATGGGCACTTCACAAACATCTTACACTTAACACTGACATGTCCCAGTCGTAGACACCTAAAACAAGCTCCCTTTTTCTTTAACGTTACTTGGCGTTCTTCTTGAGAATAATCAATAGCTACAGCACAGTCTTGAGAAAGATGTGAGGTTCTGTCACAGAATATACAAGCCGTATATTTGTTATTTCTGTTTCCCTTACTAACTGAAACATCCTCTATTGAAATTAAAGAAGCCGCTGAAGGTATGTCCCTACTATTCTTAGTCTTGGTCCTATCGTCTTGCTTAACTCGATCCGTCCTCTCGTTAACTTCAAAGGAACTATGTCTTAGCTTAAGCCGTTATTCACCTTCTACCTCAGTCTTTAAGAAGGCTAACAATTCACTCAAGCAGCAGTCAGGTTCCTTGGTAGACGTTTCTTTTGATACACGATACCTGTCCCAAGTTCTAAACATAACCTCTGGCAAGGCACTCTCTACTAGTGGAAATAACATTGCAGCGTATTTCTCCTTTGTTACTCCCAAGGAATCAAGTGCTCTCAACTGTCCCTCCAGACTGTCATACAGTTAGGCTATGGATCTTAAACTATCCTTCTTTAACACCAAGGATAAAAGTTCCCCATTCGCGAGCTAGCGGCCGTGCATGAAGCAGCTCCCGATCCAAGCTCCAAACCACGATCAGCGAATACTCCGAGAATCGATGAAAACGATGATCCAACTTCCATCGAGGCTCTAACTCATCGATACCTTCCACCCTACCCAGTCATTTTCAATTTCCCTTTCCACCCTGCATTATTCAAGCTACAATACCCTGTCTATACCGTTACCCATTGTTGCCAACTACCAAGTTTAAACCCACCCTCAGACCATCCAAATCAAGCAAATCCTATCTACCAGAGTTGCAGCCAAGCCAAACTCATCCCCTCTCGCCCTTCAGCAGTCAATAATTAATTCATTAATTAATTAATTAATTAATTGATTAATTATTCAAAAACTTCGAAGTCTGCTCGCACATTGTCACGGCTCCAACCGTTGAAACTGGATAACCTTGTGCGACAGACTACCACTCCAGCTCTTCTTGGACGAGGCATAATCTTCCCCATTTAATATTACATTAGGGCCTGCCATCAGCATTTGACCCATTTTCTCTCTCTCTCTCTCTCTCTCTACCACTCTCAGTACCTACTCAAACCGTTTACACACACAGATACACATCACAAACATGGCTTCTGGTTCTTGGATTCCCGAATCACTACAACAGACACTTAGGGAACTGGCACCGAACCCCGAGTACCTCAGGAACTCGTCTCCACCACCTACACCGGCCCATGGAACTTTTCCGGACTTTGATTACGGAGAAGCTCTGTGGTACGAATCTCCTACACGTCGCGCACCCAAACGTACGCTAATTGTCGTGCGTCCTGCGGGCGTAAGACAATTGCCCGCCACTCGCGAGGCCATAATTAGCGTACTTACACCCTTTGCTTCTTTCATTACAAACATCGAGGAACTGGTTAACCATCACATTGCTATCACACCAACCAGGGACTACCGCATCAACACGATAGTAAAGGCCTTATTGAGCCATCCATACATCCCCTCCCACATCCTCATCCCTTTCAAACCATCAGAAACGCAGGAAAACTCTGAAACTGACCTGACGTCTCAGCCATCCAAAAACACAGTTCAAACAGGCTCCAAATCAACTCAGACGATTCCCATTCCTCCTCCCATGCCAACTTTCACCTCAGTAAAACATGCTCAAACGTGCACTACTGAAATGCTGCATGAGCATACGCAAACAGTCCCAGATACAGTCGAAACATGGTCCCAAACCTCATACGCACACATTCGCCCCAAGCGCAAACACAAAATCACTCAATTTACCAGCACAATAACACAAGCTATCACTAACACTCTACCTGAAACCTCACAAATTACTCTGCCAAACTCAGCCCCTTCGCAACCAGTCGCCGCTTCCTCAAAGGACGACTCTACACCTATCCATCAGCCTCCCCCTCCCCAAACCAAACCCTCAAAAACACTGGCGCCGCGGCGCCCGCCTCAAAGACCACATCCGACACTAATTATTCAATGTTTTCATTGCCAGCGCCTGAACCATACAGCAAGAGATTGCACGAAGGAAGCCCGGTGCAACCGCTGCGGCGGCGGCCACAAGCATACTGAATGCAAAGTGCCAAAGGACTCGCCTACTTGCGTAAACTGCGAGGGAAAACACGCGGCTTCCTTCCAGGGTTGCAGGTACATAAAGAACGCAATTAAACACAGGCAACTGAAAAACAAACAACAGACCAAACTCATTCCATCTCTACTCTCCCTACCGATAATTCCCCCTCACGCTCACGCTCCGCCAGCCACTGCACTTACACAACTACTGAGCCTGCTTCAGCAGCTCTCAGTTATCACAGTGTAGGTACACCTAAATGCACGTGGCTTCTCACCTAACCACAAATTGCATTGTTGCCGCTCGATCCGCGGCCTCGTGGGATACCTGCCCGTGGGTATGGCCACGGCCGACCCCTAAGGGATGGTGCCTGGCGGGACGTGGGTTCGGGCGGGCTCCATGCTCTTTGCGCATACAGCAAATCCATTTCTTTTCACAATTTATCCCCCTAATCAAAGCGAGGCTATTAAACTATTATTATTACTACAAAAACCTACTATAGGTCTATCCTCTCTTTTCATAATGAAAGTAAACCCACTAGTGGTCTCTCTTACTTCCTAATAAACAAATTAATTATGTAAAAACCAAAGGATTCAGATCCTTCCTTTTATTATTATACTATTATTATTAAGCTGAAGCTGCTGCTGTACACGATTGTTAAACCATCCACACCATGGCGAGCAGGGATGATAAGTAGTCTTGCTCCATTTAGCAAAAATATACGAACATCATTCCTCAATCTACAGTAAACAAGAAAACAACATTCGAGTCAATAACTAAGTCAAATCCCTTAAATATTATATCACATAAGTCAAATGCGGACCATAAGTCACAACCCCTTGCCAAACCCCTAACTAAGTCATATATATATATATATATATATATTTCATATATTTCAAACGTCAACAAATTCAATCTTAATCATCGCAAAATTATTTAAAAATTCAAACATTATTTTAGCCCAATCAAAATTCAAATCCACTCAGAGGAGCGCTTGCCGCACCGGTACCTGGCGCATAAACACAGCCGCGGTCGCTCGCTTCGCGAGCCGACCGCGACTATGTCATCACAGACGAGATAAAAGTTCCCTAACATATTACTCAATGAGTAACTCATCATTCCCATACCTAGACTTCAACAATTCTATAGCCTTTTTGTAGTTTTCCTTTGAAGGAGGAAAGTTTTCTACCAACTTCTGAGCACACGAACCAGGTTCCACACACTGAATCAAATAAACAAATTTGTCTTCATCTTTAAGGCTGCTATCTTCATGTATTTTAGTAAATTGCGCCCAAAACCCAATCCAGCACTTCAAGTTTCCATCGATTTTTTCAGTTCTAGTTTTGGTAGTCTTAGTAGTCTCTGATTAGAAGTACGTGAACAGTTACTCGTATTAGCTTCAGAAACGGCTTGATCTCCAACTTGTAAGGCCTGCACTTTTTCCCTAACCTTAAAATATTTCAAGTCGTACTCACTGCAATTGTTGATCTCTGTTTCAAGCACGATGTCTTCAAGGTCTTCCTTTAGCAGCAGCTCATTGTATACTTCATCATACAGACGTTTTAACTTCTCGTAGCGTTCCACAAGTGAAGCATATCTGCTACGAATCTCCACGTGGTCACCATCAGCAAGCGCCAACAGTTCTTCAAGCTTATTTACCTCACGTGTAAATACGCCGCGTAATACTCGACGTTCGGTCATCGTTGTTCTGTTTTATTTGATGTTGAGATTGCCAATAATCCTGTCACAGTCGCCAGTTATATACCATACCAAATCATTTTAATATACAGTAATCAATATTTTATTAACACAACTCAACATCGCATCCAAAAGACATTCCAAAGACACTACACTCAAAGATAACAAAACCAAAACTATGTAAATCAAAACACTGTCTATTTTCTAAATCAAAACACTGTCTATTTTCTACAGGAAGTAGATTGCTCAAAAGAGCTTTAGTTCACTTTCTCCACAATTAGAATGAACAATAACAGACCAACTTAAAGAATTCTCAACCCGGCCCTTTCATTAAAAACCAAGAACAGCTGATTTCGTAAAATTACTGATTTCCAGGAAATCAACATCTCAGAAGACAGCGGGCAGCGCTTAGTACGAATGGCTTTTTAGTCCACGCGTGGCGAAGACAGTTCCACGTTCTTAATAGTTGTTGACCTTTCTGTATTCAATAATATACATCTTATCTAGTTTTGGCAACGTCACACAAATACACATTGCACTGATCTCAGACAGCACAAAGGAACAAGGGGGGGGGGGGGGGAGAAAGGAAAAACCAGTTTCGTCCAGTTAACACCCCGGTTCAGTCGACCTCAACTGGCGCAAGAGTGAACACGAAACTGCTCGAAGCTCCAGCCAGGAAGACAACCAGATAAGTAGTAGCCTGTAATATTTCATTATAACCATAGTTGACTTTTTACAACCATATAGTCACGCCAAACAGACAAACTCCGGATTTCTATCACCATTTTAGCATTTCACCTAACATCAGATATACTACTTTTAGCACACACTGACAGTTGCATTACCAATACTGCAACTAAATAATTGTACATATTGTAAATATTTTACACCTGTATTCTCAAACATAGATGTTACAGCCTAAGTGTAATGGATCTGATGATGATCGCTTGACTATCGAAACTGGCCATCCTAGTATATGTATTAATCTCGTGTAATTTATTTCAGGATTAGGGCATAACTCAGCTCTTTTTGGGTGCATTCGTGTTGACCGACTGAAAAGCACCAAACTTTTGTTTATCTCAGAAGATATTGTATGGGACAGATGTAAATTCAAAACCAAAATCGACAATCACCAATTACGAGACAAACCCAAAACCAGAGCCACTGTAACTTGGACAGAAGAACGAAGGAAGAAGCATCGCGAGAGGATGAAGAGATTTTGGGAGGAAAAGAAGACCAACACATCAGCTAAGCGGGTTCAACCGTGCTCCTGAGGACAGTTTCTCAGTAACTACTGGATCAATTTGAATAATCCTAGTCATCAGTACTCAATGGCATGGTTATACTGTGTGTACCAAATATCAGCTTGATAGTCCTACCCAGTTTTGAGAGCAAGGTACATATGTTTCAAACAAGATGTTCAGTAAAGAACATATAGCCTACTTTGTTCTAATTGCATGGGTATTGTTATAACTCTTTGTCCTTTTCAAGGAGTATAATTGAATGTTGCTTGTAGTAGCTTGTTGAGATACAACGTACTATACGGATATTAAACATGAATATGAGGTGCCCTTTGCTAGTGCTACCTCTGTAAAAAATTCATTCAATTCGATTTCACCGTGTTTGAATTGATATGGTGAATCGATTTGCACACATACATGGCCGCTATCTGCAACCTTTTGGGCTGATGACCTTTTAGTTCAGTCAAAAGATGCTTCCCACAAAAAGGTGTGTTGCAAAATTTGGCAGAGATCAAAATATGATTAGGTTGGTCGTAATTTGATTTAAGCTTTTAACATTTGGGTGGCCACCATTCCGTTTCCGTCAAGATGGCGGCGATATAAAACATGACCCTGAGGTGCCCTTTGCTAGAGCTACCTCTGTATCAAATTTCATTCAATTCGGTTTCACCGTGTTTGAATAGATAGGGGGAATAGTTTTGCACTCATACATGGCCGCCATATGCAAACTATCGGACTGATGACCTTCTGGCCTGGTCCAAGAACGCTTCTCACATAAAGGTAGGTTGTTGCAAAATTTGGTAGAGATCAGATGATTAGGTTGATCGTAATTTGATTTAAGCTTTTAACATTTGGGTGGCCGCCACTACGTTTCCGTCAAGATGGCGGCGATATAAAACACGACACAGGAGTGCCCTTTGCTAGTGCTACCTTTGTACCAAA
Source organism: Meconema thalassinum (assembly GCA_946902985.2). Lineage (NCBI taxonomy): Eukaryota > Metazoa > Arthropoda > Insecta > Orthoptera > Tettigoniidae > Meconema > Meconema thalassinum. The sequence continues at coordinate 24,643 of CAMPQE020000109.1, read as the reverse complement.
TTTCGTTCAATTTGGTTTCACCGTGTTGGAATTTATAGGGGAAATCGATTTGCACACACACATGGCCGCCATCCGCAAAGTATTGGGCTGATGACCTTGTAGTTTGGTCAAAAGATTCTTCATACATAAAGGTATAATGTTGCAAAATTTGCTAGAGATCAGATGATTAGGTTGGTCGTAATTTGATTCAAGATTTTAATATTTGGGTGGCCGCCATTATGTTTTAGCCAAGATGGCGAGGATATAAATCATGACACTGAAGTGCCCTTTGCTAGAGCTACCTCTGTACCAAATTTTGTTCAATACGGTTTCACCGTGTTTGAATTGATAGGGGAAATTGATTTGCACACATACATGGCCGCCATCTGCCAAATATTGGGCTGATGAACTTGTAGTTTAGTCAAAAGACGCTCGCCATATAAGTATATGTTGTTGCAAAATTTGGTAGAGATCGGATGATTAGATCAGTCGTAATTTGGTTTGAGCTTTGAACATTTGGGTGGCCGCCATTACGCTTTCGTCAAGATGGCGGCGATATAAAACATGACACTGAGGTGCCCTTTACTAGTTCTACCTCTGTACCAAATTTCGTTAAATTCGGTTTCACTGTGTTCGAATTGATGGGGGGAGGGCAGTCATTCAGAGTACACACACTCACACACACACACACACGCGCGTACACAGACTCACACACAAACACACAGACACACATTTGTTGGCCCTGTGTAGATCTCATAAGTCTACTTTTATTTTTTGCAAAATCGAAAGTAGGCTAAAAATGAATAATTAAATACATTCCTGTAACTTGTCGTCTAAGTGGATCAAAATGGATTTCCATTTTTGTTTCTGCATTCTTGAGTTATGTTCTGTTTTAGTCGCATAGGAGCATGTGGTGTCGGTAACCAAGCCAGGTGTAATGGATGCTCAATTTTTGGATGTCATTTTACAGTGACATAACTGAAGTCGTTTTTACCCGGATGTTGGCAACAGTGTGGGAAGTCAGGAAGATGGATGGATACATCTGTGAGCGCCCCACTTCCTGATGGAAAGGAAAGCTCCAAAGACGATAGTGCTCGGACCAGTTCTTATATTGCCACGCTCTTTGACCGAAATGGAAGGGCGATACCCAATGGACATAATCGCAGCCTCTTTCTACTTTCAGTTACACGTTTGTTTTTAACTTCGCCTAGAGTTACTCATCGCGCGTTACTCCAATTTTCAAAATCCAATACATAATCCAACCGAAGCCTGATAATAACATTAATGCATTCTACTCACTGACGCTGACTGGACAAGGTGTTACGTACCATAACCAGCCACTGCTCAGTTTACGGCGGTGACTAATGTGTGATTTCACGCATTTCTCTGGGAACATGTGTTTGTGGGCTGCTATGACTACATCGCCACATAATTTGTAATTCAAGATGGTGATTATTAAATATTCAAGAAGTTGAAACCTGAAACACACAAAAAAAAAAAAAGATCTTTTACATTGTGTTTTTCAACCCTTGGCTAAAGCGCAGCGTTAGGTCATGGGGTCAAGCTCTCTGCTGACTCGGTATACGCGTGGGTTAGAGACCCACCGTCGACCGTCCTTGAAATGGTTTTCCGCGGATTCCCCATTTTCAACACCAGGCAAATGCTGGGACGGTACCTTCTGACAGGCCACGGCCGCTTCCTTCCACATCCTTGCCCAGTTTCATTCATCTTCATCCATTCCATCTCTCATCCCGACGCCCAGGTCGCCCATAGGCGTCGACTTAAAAGACCTGCACTCGGCCTCTCAGGAGGCCACACGACACATTCTTTAAAAAAAGTCGTTAGACTATTAGCATTGTAAGTAATTATTTTGATAAGGAATTTTTTTGTATGTAAGTCTTGCTTCTTTTCATATTTTATATGGCTTCCTCGATCACCCTTCTATGACACTAGGCCACGCAGTGAAATTTAAATTAGAAGGCCGTGGAACTCAACGCAGGCGCGATGCTATCCTCATCTAATTGGTCAAACAACTGTTTCTTGAGCTCTGATTGATGGGAGAAACTGTTCCATAATGAAAAATAGTGTTATAATGAGCCTCATTATAGTACTGTTTCTGACATGTAATAGTCAGGGTCGAACATTATAGTACATTATGCAACGAGCCTATTATGGCTATAATTAAGACACGAGTATTTTTATAAAACGAGCGTATGCGACTTTTATAATTTCCATACGAGTGTCTTAATTACCATTAGCCTATAGGCGAGTTGCATACGACTGTTTATGTTCGACGATAATTATAACTTTATTATATGTTTTAACACAAATATTCATAAATATCTGTTCAGTCACTAGAATGTTGTGATCGGGTGCTGCGGTGGGTAGTATATCTCTCTTTTCCAAGCTCTCTGGACAACCGACGCATGCGCTCTGTGTGCTTCAATACCATATGTTCAGATTGTGCACCAGTATTCAGTAAAACTGTCACCGAAGTCGTTTCAAAACCACGCGCTGTGTAGAAATTGGTTTTGGGGATATTAAGGTACAGTGCTATTCTTGTCTCATATTCACCAGTTTATTTACGCGAACATATGGACGGTGCATTTTCGGTAATTTATATAGACATGTTGGATTTTGAGCGCATGCGCGAAGGTATCCTTATCTAATTGGTCACACAACTGTTTCTTGAGCTCTGATTGGTGGGAGAAACTGTTTCATAATGAATAATTGTGTTATAATGAGCCTCAATATGATACAATTTTCTGACCCATAATAGTTAGGGTCGAACATAAATATTACTAGGGGACCTGTGCGAGAAATCTCGCATGTTCATTATCCACCCGCCCGGCTCTACTGTTATGCGAGCTTCTATAAATAAGTTTATTTGTTTCAATGCACTTTTTAAACCAATTGTCGATATTTATGAAGTCAGAGTTCGATTCGTCACTGTTGCTGGTAATTCTGTTTGAATATTCTTTTCAATGCACAATGAGTTGTGTGCGCCCCATGTGTATAGACTACCCGCCCGGCACTAGTGTGGTGCGTGGTAGCGCAGCGGCCAAGCTGTTGGCCGCTCGCCAGGCCGGACCGGGTTCGATTCCCGGTCAATGCATGTGAGATTTTCAAAGTGAAATGCCATGTCCTGTGGTTTGGATTCCACGTGAAAGGAGGTCCCGTGGCTTATGATCTCGAGATTAACGGTCCTTTCTTTCGTCTCTAGTGTTATGTGGGCAGGACGCGATAAAGGTCTGCCAGGGGTTATCGTCTTGTTTATTTGTTTAAACAAATTAATATATTTCCTTTGAGCGGCTTCGATGGCGTAGTCGGTAGCATGCTGAACCTCTATGCCCAAGATCGCGTGTTCAAACCCGGCTGAAGTCGTCGGATTTTTTAAGAGCGTTAAAAATCCCTCAGTATGCCTTCCTTCGGAGGGGAAGTAAAGCCGGCGGTCCCATGTCATAGATTTATGGCATGTTAAAGAACCTTCCACTAATTACACCTGTGTGAATCTAAATTATATAGGTTAAGAATGTAAACAACGCTCTAAGGTACCTACATTCGTTGTCAGGAACTGACTGCGGTGGCGTCTAGAAGCTAAGTTCTGAACTAGTAGTCGTTGACGGTGGCGTTTGGCGGCAAAAGTAGCAACTATTTGAAAACATGAAAGTCTGCAATCCTTACTTGAATTAAAAAAACAGATAACACACACTAATACAGTCATCACAATTAACACTGGTTATCAGACACATTCTACACACACCCAAAGTACACGGGGCTACATGACCACGTTGTCGCAACCAACCAACCAACCAACCAACCATATTTCCGTTGACTTTTCAAGAAATGCAAGATTTTTCCTGTAGTATTGAGACGATTCGGAAGATTTTGGCACAGAAAGCACCTTCTTACTACTTCTGGTTCAGGAGCTTGAGTATTTTGTCGGATGAACTTAGGATATTATATAATAGATTTCATATCAAGAAGGTAGGTGCACCATTTGATTTATAAAAGAGATTTATACAAAATATATGACGGCAACTATGTGAACATCTCTTTAAGATTACAAGTAGGTCCGTGAAAACCTATTTTCATATATCCCACTGGTCTTTTCCTTTGAAACTCTCCTGCCTATTAAAACGATGTTCCATGTGATAGGCCTAGCGTTTGGTTCACAACCTATGTATTCACCAATACCATAACAATGAGAAGTTACATTTACTTCGATCGCTTGATTATCTGTTAGAAAGTCAGCCCGAAGGCTGGTTGGATCCTCAGAAAGTACCTCCGTAAGGTTATGTGGGTATATACCCACAAAAACCCAAGGCAGACCTATATCGAGGCGTACTAGGCAACAAGAGGAGTGAGGTAGTTTGCCATTGCTTTCCTCACTGAGTCAGAACAACAGTACTAATCCTATGAGTAGAACCTTTCACAGCATCCACAGGCACTGACTGTGCCCTGAATGTCATTACTAAGCACCACCCATATCTCAGTAGCTTCCATAAAAAACACAGCCTCGAGTGAGACTGAGACATCGGTGAAAAGCCACATTTTACTCTAGCCTGTGCCAACAGACAAATGCAAATGTACTGCATTCATCAAGAGATGACAAACAGGCCATGATCGCTTGATAGGACAAAAAATAAATTTAAAAAAACTTTAAAATTTTGCATAGCCTCCATCTTGAGGTTATTAAAGAAATTGGATAAAATTAGATGCCAGTAGCTTAAATTGTGAATAATTGTGTTCCGTACCAAGTTTCACTGTGCTCGGATGATAAAATCGCGAGAAAATGCCATTTGAATATTTTAACTTAGCTTGGCCGCCATGTTAGTATTGTAGATTACAGGATTTTAAATGTCAAATAGGCGAACTTATAGTAATATTCTCTATCACCATACGAAATTTCAGCCTGATATCAGAAATACTTTCGGAGATATAGAATGCCTGAGTAATATTTCACGCGGTCACCATGTTGGATTTTTATATATGTACGCCATAGAGTTATATACCATTAAATTACAATTATAGAGTAGGCTTATTATTCAAACATTCACTTTGATCGCATGGTTAGGACACAAGAAATAACACCTAATTTTAAAATTTCACACAGCCGCCATCTTGACGTTATGAAAACAATTGAACTAAATTAGATGCCAGTAGATTATAATTTGTATAAACATCTACCGCACCAAGTTTTACTGGACATGGATAGTTATATCGTGAGAAAAGTCTATTTAAATGTTTCAAATTCACTTGGCCGCCATGTTGGTTTTGTACTTAGGAGGTTTTGATAGTCACATATGTAAACGTCTAGTAGTGCCCTTTTTCACAGTACAAAATTTGATGGTGATATTTAAGACTGTTGCGGAGAAATAGAATGCCGGTGAAATATTTTGCGCGGCCGCCATGTTGGATTGGTGGAACATATTAACATTTGAAAGGCACGGTCGAGACTGGACGAGGTATTAGTATGTACTTACCGAGTTTCATTGAAATCGCTTCGGCCGATTAGATTTTATTAGGGACACACACACACACACACACACACATACGCACACACGGACAAAGGTGATCTCATAAGCCTATTGTTTCGCCTACTTTCGATTTTTGCAAACAATTAAAGTAGACTTATGAGATCTACACAGGGCCAAAAATTGTGTGTCTGTCTGTGTGTGTGTGTGAGTGTGTGCATTCTGAATGTCTGCCCCCCCCCCCTCCTATCAATTCAAACACGGTGAAACCGAACTGAACGAAATTTGGTACATAGGTAGAACTAGCAAAGGGCACCTCAGTGTCATGTTTTATATCGCCACCATCTTGACGGAAACGTAATGGCGACCACCCAAATGTTAAAAGCTTAAATCAAATTACGACCAATCTAATCATCTGATCTCTACCAAATTTTGCAACTTTATACCTTTATGTGTGTAGAAACTTGTAACGAAACTACAAGGTCATCAGCCCAATAGTTTGCGGATGGCGGCCATGTATGTGTGCAAATCGATTCCCCCTATCAATTCAAGCACGGTGAAACCGAATTGAACGAAAGTTGGTACAAAGGTAGCACTAGCAAAGGGCACCTCATGTCCATGTTTCTTATCCGTATAGCACGTTGTATTTTAACAAGCTACTACAACCAACATTCAATTATACTCCTTGAAAAGGACAAAGAGTTTTAACAATACCCATGCATTTAGGAGAAAGTAGGCTATATGTTCTTTACTGAACATCTTGTTCTTTTTTCATAAATGAAAATAGGCTAAAAGTGAATACTATCAAGGAAGTAAATGTGAGACTAGGTCCTCGAGGAATTGTGCATATATCTTTTAACTATTCTCTGCTAAGTTATTGTACTCGACAGTACTTTTCGACTTGGTTTACAATGAGTTAATATCGCACTTGGGTAACATCAGACGCAGAGGTGATATGAATATACTCTGCGAAATATATTGGCACGTATCTTTCTATCACATATCACCTCCCGGGCAATGCCGACAAGGGGAGGATACGATGCATGGATCACCGATTCGAACCATCTTTAGTACACGTGTAGGGAATGACCAGGCGTATACCGGGTGCAAGTAGTAAGGTGCGCATCTCAGCCGTTTCAGAGTAATTAATTAATTAATTGCAATTTCAGTGTGGCGTCTATGAGCGTTGTACTCTAGTAATATGCCAACGAGCGCGTGGTGCAGCGGTAAGAGCCATGCTTCGTAAGCACGGGATCGCTGGTTCGATTCCCACCGGTGAACCTTTGCAGTGGGTCTTTTTTTTTTTTGTGTAACCATTGTCAATTTCCAACCAATAGCCATAGCAAGAGTCACTACTTACTGGGTGGTCTGATGGTTTACAGACGTGCAATGAACGGAACAGACTGGGCCTTCAATGTATAAATGTATACTTATGATAGAATACACCTGTCCGTGTATAATACCAATGTATTTGCAATGCCGATACTGTACAGTATGTAATATCACAAACGGTGACCCCAATGCGATGATTTCAGAATCCCTTTTCCCGCTCACAGAACACGTTATTACAATTGACTGCAAAATGAACATTATTCACGACACCTACAGTTGAACGAATTGCCTATGTTTACAAAAAAAAAAAAAAAGGCTTACCGGTGGGATTCAATCCAGTGATCCCACGCTTACGAAGCACGGCTCTTACTGCTGCACCACGCGCTCCTTGGCTTCATGTTAACGTACAGCGCACATGGACGCCGTGCAGCAATTACGAATAATTTATAATTAATTTCTCGGAATCGGCTGAGAAGCGCACCTTACTACTTGCACCTGGTATACGCCTAGTCTTGCCCTTCAAGTGTACTAAAGATGGTTCGAATCAGTGACCCATGCATCGTATCCTCCCATTGTGAGTACAATAACTAGTTATTAATATACTCTGATAAATACAGTATCGGTACTATGAGATTAATGTTCTGATACGAAAGCATTCTAAATGCTAGTTTCTCTAAACTTAGCCTACATGTTGTGCAGTATTCACAAATTCCTCCGGTGATGCGAGCAACCACTGATGTTGCTTTCTCTTTGTCTCGCTGGTTTCACTTTGACGATCCGGACCTCTTCGACCTCTCTGTCCCGCTGTTTCCACCAGGAGGGTCAGAGGCTACTGAGAGCTCAGCGTATTGGCAAATTGAAGCCTGAGTTAATGACATTGACAGGTATTTAACGGCCCAATGAGAGCTAATGGGTGTTAGATCTGTACTAGTCGACAAACTGTCGCCTGAGCCGCAACTTAAGAACTAAGGGAAGTGACATGAGCGTGGACCTCTATGGAGCAGTCAGTTAACACACCTGCCTGAAATGCGGGGATTCGGGTTTGAGTCCAGAGGGTAACCTCATTTTCAAATCAACGCTCCTAATTAACGATTATATCATTCACCATGAAGAATGGCCTTATTAATTTTGGTTCCTGACGATGATGTTAATTGTTGTTTAAAGGGGCCTAAAATCGAGGTTATCGGTCTCTTATTTTTAGTCTTCTTTCAAATTTTGCAAAAAATAAAAATAAAAAATGAAAGTAGACTTTTGAGATCTGTGTTTGAGTATGACTCCCCCTTATCAGTTCACAATGAAATCGAATTTAACAAAATTTGGTAAAGAGGTAGCACTAACAAAGGACACCTCAGTGTCATGTTTCACATCGCCACCATCTTAACCAAAACAAAATGGTGTCCACCCAAAAAAGAGCCTAAATCAAATTACGACTAAAGTAATCATCGGATCTCTACGAAATTTTGGAAATATATGCTTACATGTGGGAAGCGTCTGGCGCTCAAACTACAAGGTTATCAGTCTAATAGTTCCAAGATGGCGGCCGTGTAAATTGTGCAAGCATTATAATCTGTAACTTGTGATCCATTGAACCAATGTTGATAGTATTTGGCATTCAGATAGTTTTATAGAAGGATCCTCTGTTGTCAGCGTGATAATAATCACATGAGACTGAATGTTACGCACAGTCGTCATTTTGAAATTATGAAATATGAAAAAGAATAACTCGCAACACTTAAGAGCTACTGTAACGAAAATTAGTGACAAGGTAGGACCGTATATGTGGCCTTGTATGGCCAAGGCAAAAGAACAGACTCTCCATATATTCAAGATTATTTATTTATGTATTTATTTATTTATCAATATGAAGGAACACAGGCACCAGCCCAAATACATTCCTTCTTGACATTATCTGATTAAACAACAACATGTATCAGTGGAAAATAGAGAAAACAGATTACACAAATTACACAAATGAAGAACAGGACATAAATACTACAAAGGAGATCGTGAAAATATAAACCATAAAATGAAAACAAAACTGTACAAAGTAGAAAAAAGAATATACAAAAATAAAGGAGAAAAGAGTACCCAGTATTCAAGGAACAGCTGCTTTTACTTGTTTATTGAATAAGTTAGTGCCAGCGAATAAATCTACTTGAACATCAATTGAATTATAAAATGATAATATTTTAACTAAATGCGAATTAGAATGGTGAACACTTTTAGATCTTGGGATGTGAAGGAGTGCTTGCTGTCGAGATCTTACTTGTGGTACATGAAAAGTGATGAATTGAAATAATTCTTGGCAGTCAACTTTTCCAGTTAAAATTTTCCTCAGCAGATGCAAAGAACTTAACGACCTTCTACTTTTCAAGGACTTGAAATTGAACAAATTTCGTAAAAACTGAGTCGAAGTATCAAATGGACAAAATACACTGAACGTCTTATAATACACGTATCTTATAAATTTATTTTGCACAATCTCAATGTGATGAATTTGATCTTTATAAAAGGGATCCCAGATTACTGCTGAATATTCTAACTTGCTTCGAACTAAACTTTCATACAACTTAACAATTACTCCAGTTTTAGTAAATAATTTGGAGTTTCTAATGATAAAACCAAGCATCTTGTTGGCCGAACTAATTATATTTGCAATATTGTTATTAAAGGTTAATTTGCTGTCATAAATAATTCCTAAATCATTTATCGACGGTACAATTTCGAGTGCTGTTTCTCCAATACAATATTTAGGATTTATATACTCCTTCTTCCTTGTAAATACCATGACTTTACATTTTTTTACATTAAGGACTAAATTATTACTAACACACCAAGCTACAATATTATTAACATCCCTCTGAAGGTCATTCTCGTCTCTCAAGTTGTATATGGTCTTATATAGCTTTACATCGTCAGCAAACAATAAGCAGTCAGAGTAACATAGAATATTAGGCAAATCATTAACCAAAATTAGAAATAGAAGAGGCCCAAGATTAGATCCTTGTGGGACACCTGAAGAACTAACAAAATTACCTGAAATTTCACTTCTGAAACAAACAAATTGCTGTCTAAATTTTAAGTAGGAGCATAACAATTGAAGTAATGGTTTAGCAACTCCAAACTGGTACAGCTTTGTCACCAGAATTTTATGGTCTACTTTGTCGAAGGCCTTTTCTAAATCCATGTATATCACGTCAGTTCTTCTATTGGTATCTAATGCATTGTAAACCTTTTGAGTAAAACCCAGCAAATTTGTAATAACCGATCTGCCGGGCATAAAGCCATGCTGATATTGTGAGAGCTCAACCTTAATATGATTGTAAATCTTAGAATATAAAATGTGCTCATATACTTTTGCTATAGCATTTATCACTGAGACAGGGCGGTAGTTCGATATCATTTCAGAGTTGCCTCCCTTTAGGATTGGAATAATTCTAGACATTTTCCACTTTCCAGGAAAGCTTGACGTCTTTAAAGAAAGATTAAAGATGAAGGCCAACTGAGAAACCAATAAGTCCACACAGCCCTTGATTATGTAAGGTGGTATGCCATCAGGCCCACAGGATTTCTTAGGCTTTAATTTTCTATTTATAGTTGTTCTTACTTCATCCACCGTTATGTGAGTCACGTTCAGCATATCAACCCTGGGCAAAACAGGAAATTCATTCAAAGACAAATGATCCGCGTTATAAGTAAAATTCGTTTTGATATATACTGAAGAGAAATACTCAGCAAACCCATCTGCAATACTTCCAGCTGTATAATGATTTCCGTTTAGTATGAATGTGTAGTCGCTTGTACGTGATTCCCGCTTGCTTTTAACATACGCCCAAAACTGATTAATGTTATTGTGCAACTATTAGAACATTAGAATATTAAAAATCGACAACACCGAATGAAATTGGATGAAGTATTTAAACGGTACTGCTAACTTTCACATATTTCTTCGCCTTTGTAAAAATGGAGAACCAGTTTGACGTGGGTTGGTGACAGGGGTGGATTTAATCCAAGCTTATAGGGGGGATGGGGTTCCTCCCCCAGAATATTTTGCAAAAATAGGCCCAATTGAGTGAGTTATAGTCCATTTGGGTGATTGTTTTTGTGATATTTTGGATTAAAAATAAATATTAGCCATTTAAAATAAAGAAACGTTGAAAAACTGTAAATATTAATATTTTACTAGCTTTGAATTTCATGTCTAGTAAAAAACTGAACAATTGCATAATTTGTTTCCAGGTTTTTAATACAAGTTAACAAAACATGTTAAACTAATATTAAAAAACACACCCACTTTTAGCCCGCCCCTGGTTGGTTGCCACCGGACCCTATCCCCACTTGCTTGTGCTAGGCTACTCCCTTTTATCTTTCCCGTCAACCTCTCTTGGTTATCTCTAGTTCTCTTCCCACCTTAATTGGCCTTTGTCTTTATATTTTCCCATACCCTCATTTATCGAGAGTCAGGTTATTCCCTCGTGATGTAGTGGGTAGCATTCTTGGCTGTCACCCCTGACGTCCACGTTCGTAGCTCTCTGATCTGAGGATCGGAACGGGGTTCACTCAGCCTCTTGAGGCAGAACTGAGAAGAGGCGGGTTCGATTTCCACCTCAGCCACCAACAAGTTATCCTTGGATTCTACGTCTAATCCAGGCACATGCCAAGATGGTTCCTACATTAATAAATACTTTACTGCGCACAATCTGCATGAACGTGGTTCTTACGATCCATCATTAGTACAAAATTTGGTGAGGGATTCTACCCTCAGTTTACATGATAGTACGTGATATCATTCACACGGGCTGTCACATCTTATGCACCTATACTCAGGACGTGGTTCGCACCGATATTCGAATCATAATGTGCCTCAACTGATAACCACCATGCGTCCATGCACGGTTAGTCATCGCATCACACAGGTAGAAATCCTCCCATATGCTAATCACCTTCTGATGAAGCTCTTGTAGAAGTTCGTTATATGCTTGAGTGGCTGGAAGCAGAAGCTTCAAACGCAACTCCTCCACGAAAATCAATTCTCTAGACAGCTCGTAAACAAGGCGGGATGGAGGATATTTGGACATGCAAAGCACTCGTTTTATAAAGGATGCTTTCGCCTTATTTATAGTGTGTAAATGCCTCTTTCCGAGGGGTGTCCATATATTTTCTAATTTTCACAAAGTTTCGTCAGAGACACCTCTCTGCTCTTGCACGTCCTCACGTGGTATCTGTCGCAAGGACCCTTACAAAGCTTGCACACGCATAGTTCGTCTGGTTGGTGATATACGTCTCTCATGCAGATCCGGCGGTGGAAACCATGGACAGCAAAGCGCGTCAAGATATGTCTCAGCTCGTAGGATCCTTGGTTCCTACATTAAGACGTCGGCCGCCTCCTTCCCAATCATAGCTTCAATTACAAAACACGGTCGCTTGGACGACCAAGGCCATTAATGGGTTGTAGAACCGCATGGCTGCGCACCGTCCCTTGGTGGATCGAGACGATCAACGAGCTGTAGGCCTATAGCCATGTGACTGAGCAGTGCACACGGGAGTATTTACCCTAAAAAGCTGGCCAAAAATACTTAGCTTACCTATTATATTTTTAATGATTTTCTTAGCATATAATTAGGATTGAATGACATTTAAAGCATAATTTAAAGTGATTAAACATTTGACTTGGACAAAAAACACATTTATTTTCGATCCAATGACAAAATCGATACAATTAATTGGCATCAATCGGGACAACTTTAAAATAAAATTTAAAATAACGAAAACGCGCAAATTTTGCGTGGGAATTCTATATAGGCTCATTTTTACATACAGCCGTATCAAAACATAATATAATTGCTGTCGACTAATTGTAAGTTTACAAAAAAAAGTCGTGCTGCCAAAGGAGTAGACAATCATAGTCTATATTAAACAAAAAAGGAATCTGTTGACATCGAAAATAGATTTAAGAATTAGGAAGTCATTTTTGAAAGCCTTTGTCTGGAGTGTGGCACTCTATGGAAGTGAAACTTGGACTATTGGTGCAGCAGAAAAGAGGAGAATTGAAGCATTTGAAATGCTGTGTTACAGGAGAATGATGAAGATCAGATGGGTGGATATGGTTACAAACGAAGAGGTATTCAGACGAGTGAGAGAGGAGAGATGTTTCTGGCGACTGCTAATGATGAGAAGAGATTGGTTAGTAGGACACATACTAAGACACCCAGGAATAGCAAGCTTAGTTATGGAAGGAAGGGTCGAGGACAAGAACTGTAGGGGTAGACCAAGGTTAGAATTTGTTAAAGAGATTGCCTAGGATGTAGGGTGTGGTAGCTATGTAGAGATGAAACGATTAGCTCAGGACAGGGAGGCATGGAGAGCTGCATCAAACCAGACAAAAGACTGAAGACTCAAACAACAACAACAATCTGGCAGTCAAAAGAGTTTACGATGAAGTTCCATTTTAGGCAGAATCTTCTTCCACCTCCTCATCTGATTGTAAGTCATCTTCGGCGGCATTTGTTGATAACTGTCCTGGGATCAGAAGTTGAAAACTTTCCTCTAAAAACGGCTCTGTTTTCTTCGGTATCTTTGACTGAGAACACGAAGCAGTCTGCTTGGAAGTGACTTTCACAGGTTCTGTAACAAACACAAACACCCAATTTTAAAAAAGACGTAGAACAATAAGGGGTACGATTTGGGGAGTTTTTCTTTTTTTAATTCTAAGAATAGGAACTAAAAATCATTTGTGCGTGTCGATCATAACTCGACAAGCCCCGACACACAAACAAAAACACTATGCAATGATTATAAACAGCACATTTACGCTACGTTTTCATGTAACCAATACAAACACCAAGAACTCACGCTGACACATAGCCTACTTAAATTGATGTGTAAGGGATAGAACTAGAGTACATTCCTGTATATCCATGCTCCATTGTTTGATTCGCGTTGAGCGCATTGGTTACTATGCACCACTGAAAGGCGCTGACAGCCGCAGTGATGCGCAAAGTTCAAGTCTTTACATACCTACAAGAAATTATCTTCTTTACTCGTTAACCATAAACTATACAATTTCGACTTTTGGCCTGGTTTTTAGGATAGTTACTCCACTGTGCAGCGGTCACTTGGTAGGCCAAGTTCCTCAAAGGGCTGCAGAGCCGAGTTTTATCATTTCAAATGATCTTGTCGACTTCATCGTTATGCTTTGGTCTACCGTTATGCGTTACGGTTACGGAGTGTATGACGTCCTCATGTTGTTCAGTGCATATGCACAGAGTCTCAGTTTACTGCTGGGGTCTGCCGTTATGCGATACGGTTACGGCGTGTATGACGTCATGCAGCTGCGATACGGGGACGGCGAGTCCGTGACGTCATGCAGCAAAGTGCACCTTCCGTTTCCGTTCCTCGCGCGGGAAGCCTAAGTTAATGGGTAATGGAGTCTGTTGAAAGAGTCCTGGGGCTTCGAGCGAAGCGAAGCGAGAAGCCCTCCTGGGCCTTTCTAACATGTGTAGCATTTGTAGCATTTGAAATGATATAAAGTCTAGTCTCTCAGAATGAATGTATCTTTTTTTTCTTCCTCCTTGCATCTGATATATTGTGATTGCTTTTTCTCTTAATCCACTCACTCACGAACATCAGCAGCAGCCGAATGTAATCTGGTGGTCAACGAAGTGTATTAACTCCATGTCTGGGTTTGGTTCCCAGTCATACCATGAGGAACAACTGAGGAGGGAGATGAGTTCGAATTCTACTCTCGACGACCGAATAGATGGTTATCCGTGGGTTCCTATTTCAACTCTAGGCGAATATCAGGATGATACATAAGTAAAGGACATGGTTGCAAAATTCTAGCCAGAATAGTACACACAATAGTACAGATATCACAATGCCACAGCTTGTCAGTGTTCACACGTAAGTGCACGGGGCTGATTACTATGATATCCAAACCTTCTAAAAGAGACAGAAACAGTTACAATCGAAACAGGAGGCTTTGGTGGCGTAGTTGGTAGCATGCTGAGCTTCTATGCCCATGGTCACGGGTTCAAACCTGGCCGAAGTCGTCGGATTATTACAGAGCTTTAAAAATCCCTTAGTATGCCTTCTTTCGGAGGAAAGTAAAGTCGGCCGGCCCATGCCATAGATGCATGGCATGTAAAAGAACCTTCCACTAATTACACTCGTGTGAAGCTAAATTATAGGTTAGATTTGACTAACGCTCTTAAGTTCCAACTTTCGTCGCCAGGAGCCGACTGCGGTGGCATCTACTGTAGTAACCAAGTTCACAACTAGTTGCCGTTGACCGGTTATCAGACAGATTCTACACACACCCAAAGTACTCGGGGCTACATGACCGCGTTGTCGCAGCCCCTAAACTAAAGAACCAACCAACAATCGAAACAGAAATAAGTCACTTAATTCTGAGTTCGTATTTGTACTGATTATTGGTAAAAGTGCGGGGGGAGAGTCGAACTGTGGACCACAACGTGACGTGATGCGCGCGACCCCTGACATCCAGGTCACAGACAGAGAAACCTCTCCTCTACTCCACTGCTCTTCCGTTTCCTCGCCGGTGCGGCTGTGGGAACCGCTGGATGCTCCCGGCACTTCCTCGCCGTGCAGCAAGTGAAAGGTTCCATCTAGTTTCAAGGAAACATTTGGTTTCGTCATCACTGGTCCACAGCTGCAGGTAGGTTGCATTCGACCACTTCCTTCGATAAAAGAACAGTGCACTGATCTCCATTAAAAAATAAAATAAATAAAAGAAAACACTGATAGTCAGTCTGAAAGACTAGTCTTTATATCATTTCAAATGCTACAAATGCTGCGAGAACTCGAAGTCCGTTAGCAAAAAAAAAAAAAAAAAAAAAAGAAAGCAAGTGCAAACCAAGGTCAAAAGAGGTAGCTGGCTGGATGACGTCACGCTCACCGGAGCGCACGGGGAAAGGAAGAAGCTCAAGCTGTACTATGACGTCACACACCTTTGTGCATTCTCGGTACATTTCGTCCCGTCACCGTAACGTAACGCCAGACCCCAGCGAAATCGACCTAATCATCTAAAAGATAAAACAACGTTGGTTGGTTGGATGGTTGTTCCCTTAGTTTAGGGGCTGCGACAACGCGGTCATGTAGCCCCGTGTACTTTGGATGTGTGCAGAATTTGTCTGATACCCGGTGTTAATTGTGATCGCTGTATTAGTGTGTGTTATCTGTGATTCACGTAGAAGGACTGCAGACGATTAATTTTTTCGAATAGTTCCTAATTTTGCTACCAATACTACCATCCACGACACTTAGCTGCGGACGTGGCTACTAAATGCCATCGCAGTCAGCACCCGGCGGTGAACGCTGGAACTAATATAGCGTTATCAAACTAACCTACAAATTTTAGTTTCCACAAGTGTAGTTAGTGGAAGGTTCTTTAACATGCCATAAATCTATGACATCGGACCGCTGGCTTTACTTCCCCTCCGAAGGAACGCATACTGAGGGATATTTTTAACGCTCTTAAAAAATCGGACGACTTAGGCCGGGTTTAAACCCGCGATCATGAGCATATGATCAACCTTATCGCCCGTAGCCTACAGAGCTGCCAACTCTCGTCAAACTAAAGTGACTATTCAACGTAGTAAAAGTGAATTCATTCATTCATTCATTCATTCATTTTTACAACAATTGTTGTTGGGCATTTGAGGGTGCGCAAATGCGAGGAAGCCGTGTCGGTAGATTTACTGGCACGTTAAAGATTCCCTTCGGGGTTAAAGTCCGGCACCCCGGCGTCTCTAATCGCCGCGGTAGTTAAAAGGGGCGTAAAACCAATGACATTATTATTGTTGTTGGGCTGAGTGGCGCAGTCGGTTAAGAGTCGGTCTTCAAATTCAAAGATAGCGGGTTCGATCCCAGCGTAGTCAGATGGCATTTAATGGCATTAAAGATCTCTTCCAAGGGTGACATTCTGACACCCCTAGGTCTCTAGAACCACGCCTGATCAAGGAACGGTTGCATCTAGTTTGCAAGCTTTCGTGATTGAACGAAGTGCCGCTAAAATTATTTATTTGCGGGTTTATTAATCTTAGGACAAAAATATGGTATATTGGCTTTCACGGCTAAGGAATTAAAACTCAGCCATTTTTCCAGGTTTATATCGTGTCTAGTGCGGGGTTTCACATAGGAACACCAAGATAGGCTCATCAACGAGCTACAGGAGTAGCGAACTGCGTGCTACCTCCTTTCTTATGAAGCGCACCTGCGTTTTTTTTACTGTGCGAGCTTAAAGCTCAAGCAGCCTTTCACCTCCCTATAAAGGCTTCTGGGCACGGACACCAAGAACCCGCTGATGAGCCTATCTTGTTGTTCCTAGGCAAAAACACGCACAAGACACGGCATAAACCTAGAAAAATTGCTGAGTTTTAATCTTAGGACAAGTTAGTCTCAGAGTACATCCCGTACGCGGTTGAAGAGTGAGTCTGCCACTTACCTTATCTCGCCTTCCCCATTCATCTTCCAACCAATTCGCCATCAGTTAAGTTGCTGCCTCGAAAGACGGGAGTTTGCGCAACTTCACGTACCTAAATCCCGGCGACTAGCTGTGCTCTTGACCTTGAGAACTCCGCGGTAGGAGAGGGACGTGGAGCGGTGCGGGGATCGTGCCGAATATTTCCCCCACTGAGAACATTGTCGCGCACGACAGTAGCATGTTTCCTTGGACATTACTAGTCCAATGAGGATTGTGGGTAAATGTTATCTGGATCAGGTGTACGATGTACTTTTTTCTGCAATAAACCAAGTTCCGTATTCGCGGCAGTATTAAAGGTGCCGGGACGTCCTCAAAAGACCGGACAGCGCTTACTTTGAATGGCTTGTGGTCCACGCGTGGCGGGGATTGTTCCACGGTCTTTAATAGTTGTAGACCCACCTCATTCAATAACATACATCTATCTAGTTTTGGCAACACCCCACATAAACACATCGCACTGACTCCGCACAGCATATATGAACAGGGGGGAGAAAGGGAAAAACCAGTGTCGTTGAGATAACAGCCCATCTCAATCGACCACACCTGGAGTAACAGTGAACACGAAACTGCGCGTAGCTCCAGCAAGGAAGACAACCAGATAAGTAATATTACAGTTTAACCATAGTTGATTTTTTTCAGCCATATAATCAATCCAAATATACAAACTCCGGATATCTATCACCATTTGGCATTTCACATAACATCATATATACTGCATTTAGCATACACCGACAGTTGCAGTACCAATACTGCAACTAAATAATTGTACATATTGTAAATATTTTCACCTGTATTTTCAAACATGGATTTTATAGCCTAAGTATAATGGATCTGATGATGATCGCTTGACGGTCGAAACTGGTCATCCTGGTGTATTTATTAATCTCATGTAATTTATTCCAGGATTAGGGCATAACCCAGCTCTTTTGGGTACAGTCATGTTGACCGACTGAAAAGCACTAAACTCTTGTCTAATGAGGGTATTAAAAGAAAGTAGTACCTCTGCTAAAGAATTGGGATATTTGTCACTTGTAAGAACTATTCTGGAATACGCCTCGGCGGTTTGGGATCCATATCAAGTAGGGCTCATACATGAGTTGGAAATGGCACGAAGAAATGCCGCTAGATTTGTGCTGAGTGACCTTAATCCCAGGAGCAGTGTGAGTCGTACGTTAAAGAAACTTGGATGGGAATCTCTTGAGGGTAGGAGGATGAAATCTAGACTCTGCGCTATGTACAACACGTATACGAATCAACCAGCATGGGGTGAGCTTAGCAAACGTATGGGAAAGCCCCAGTGCCGATTAAGGTCAAATGAGGTCCAAGTCCCTCAGATTTTTGGGGCCCCTTAATTTTTTTCAAGTAATTTTTATTTTTTAGCACTTGTACATTTAATCAAGTATACACAAGAGTTCTTTTTCTCAAGATGAATAATACACTTTTTATTAAATCATACATAGGCCAACATCAACATTTCAATTGAAACGATCATCGTTATTTGAAAACATTTCATATGATTTGATGAACAATTTAACAAATCATACTATTTTTTACTTCTGTAAAATGTAATCAAAAATTATTTTTTTCTGTTTTTTTTTTCGGTCAATAAAATCTTCTACAATGTCATCAAAATCAATTTCCCGGAGAACATCTGACTCGATATACATTAATGTCTAATCGTTCTTGTAGCATGATACTTCTTTGTGCACTTTTGATCCTTTTTAATTTTGAAAACGAGCGCTCCGCAGAACAATTCGTTACCATGAGGGTCAGGAAAATGCGAAAAGCAATTTCAACGTTCGGAAAAACAGTCTCAAGCTTGTCTCGAATAAGAATTTTGTAAAGTTCAGAATGAGTGAACTCAGTTTTTAAAGGACACTGTAATTTAATATAATGCTGAAACTGTCTCAGTTCTGGATATTTTTTTTCCTAAATCTTCGGAATAAAATTGAACTAAATTAGAAATTGCTTGGGGGCCCCAGATGATTGGGGGCCCTAGGCCTGGGCCTAGTCGGGCCTAATGGGTAATCCAGCACTGGAAAGCCCACTTACATGAGCAGGAGTGATCATCCTTCCAAAGCTAAGGGCCGACCACAGCGAACAAATTATGGTAAGTGTTCTTTTGTAAACCGTGCCATTGATAATTGGAACTCTCTACCTGCCGCAGTCTTAGAGCCTTTTCCCAGACATATCGGTGTGTTTAAGAAAAGACTGACTATTAGTGTAAATACTCCAGTTAAACTGTTATTGAATTGTTATGTATAATCATTTATTTGTTATGTATATCCAATTTGCCACCGGGGGACACACCCCCAATTGCAAATGAATGAATGAATGAATGAATGAATTGTCTTTGCTGCTCTTTCCAGTCGGTCAACACGATTGTACCCAAATGAGACGGTTTCTTCCATAATCCTGAAAAAAGAAAAAATAAATAAAAAAATAGTAATCTCATGTAATTTTTTTCAGGATTAGGGAACAACCCATCTCTTTTCGGTACAATCGTGTTGACTGACTGAAAGCAGGCGGCTTCGGTGGCGTAGTTGGTAGCATGCTGAGCTTCTATGCCCAAGATCGCGGGTTCAAACCCGGCCGAAGTCGTCAGGTTTATTAAGAGCGTTAAAATCCCTCAGGGGAAGTAAAGCCTACGCGGCGGTCCCATGACATAGATTTATGGCATGATAAAGAACCTTCCACTAATTACACTTGTGTGAAGCTAAATTATTGGTTATATTTGACTAACGCTCTTAGGTTCCAATGTTCGTCGCCAGGAGCCGACTTCGGTGGCATCTAGTAACCAAGTTCAGAACTAGATGTCGTTGACGGTGGCGTTTGGTAGCAAAAGTAGTAATTACTTTAAGATTGAATGCCTGCAGTCCTTACTTGAATTAAAACCAGATAACACACACTAATACAGGCATCACAATTAACACCGGTTATCAGACAGACTAGCAGTAGTACCCGGCTTCGTCCGGTGGATTTATTTGTTTTATGGATGATAATGAATACTACTACAGAACTGGAGTGTTCAAGGATAAGGATCGGAACAAATGAAAGTAAATTAGAGTTTAGTGCTTTTCAGTCGGCCAACACGAATGTACCCAAAAGAGATGGGTTATGCCCTAATCCTGAAATAAATTACATGAGATTAATAAACCACTAGGATGACCAGTTTCGATCGACAAGCGATCATCATCAGATCCAATACACTTAGGCTATAAAATACATGTTTGAAATACAGGTGAAAATATTTACAATATGTACAATTATTTAGTTGCAGTATTGGTACTGCAACTGTCAGTGTATGCTAAATGCAGTATATATGTTAGGTGAAATGCTAAATGGTGATAGCTATCTGGAGATTGTACTTTAGAGAGATTATATGGTTGTAAACTATGGTTAAACTATAAAATTTTTAGGCTAACTACTTATCTGATTGTCTTCCGTACTACAGCTATTCGCAGTTTTCGTGCTCACTTGAACTCGCTGTGCGGTCAACTGCGGTGGTTATCTTAACGACTGGTTTTTCCCTGCCTTCCCCCCCTGTCCCTACATGCTGTGGGGAGTGATCGCGATGTGTTTATGTGAGGTGTTGCCAACCTAGATAAGATGTATGTTATTTAATGAGGTGGATCTACAACTATTAAAGACCGTGGATTAGTCCTCGCCACGCGTGGAGCATAACCCATTCGAACTAAGCGTTGACGGTCTTATGAGGACGTCCCGGCACCTTTAATACTGCCTCTAATATGGGTCTTGGTTTATTGCAGAAGAAAAGTACATCGTACACCTGATCCAGATAACATTTACCTATTAAAACCCCCTAATTTCCCCCCTTTTTTTATCTAGCTTGGCTGTGTCGCTAAATTGTGTTTTGTTTCCGACAGGGTGTGTTTTTTAGTAGCGTGAAGAGGGGTGAGCTCTCCATGAACGTGTGTTCATTTAGATTGTTGGGATTGTTTCGTTTGGCTAGGTGTATTTCGATTGCTTCCTTTATGTCAAGAGCTCTGCCTTTCGATTCGTGATGGATTATTTTAAGGTCCGACTCTATGTTGGTAAAGCTATGCCCTGCATCACACATATGTTCGCACACGGCTGAATGTGTTCCGTATCTTATCGCATTTCTATGTTCATTATAACGTGTGTCTACTCGCCTTCCACTCTGCCCGATGTAATTAGCTTGACAATCGGTGTCTTGGCACGTTATAGAATATACCCCTGACCTTGAATACGGGTCACGTTTATTTAGATTACTATTTAGGAGGTGCCTAGCGGTTGTGTTTTTCGTCGTGAAAGCTATCTTTATGCCTTGCTTTTTGAATAGGTTAGTGATTTTATATGTATTCGCATTCACATAGTTGAAACGCGCAAATTTTTTCTCATTACTGTCCGGTTTGGGAATCGTTTTATCTTTATTTTTATGTTTGGCTATAATTTGATTTATTTTGCTTGGCGAGAAGTTGTTTTCCTTTGCTATTTGCATAATAGTTCTTATTTCCTTATTATAGTTGTCTTTTGACATGGGTATGTTTAAAGCCCTGTGCACCATTGAATTGAAACCCGCTAGTTTGTGCGTACTGGGGTGATTAGACTGATTGTCGATTGCATGCGAGGTTTGTGTTGCTTTCAGGAATATGGAATATGAAAGGTCGTTGTCTTTACGTTCAATAGTTATATCGAGATAATTTATTTTCCGGTCTATTTCGGATTCCTTAGTGAATTTGATAGAATGGTGAAGGCTATTAATGGATTGGAGAATTGTTTCTTCGCTTGTTAGTTCAGTATCGTAGATGCAAATTACATCATCTACGTATCTTTTCCATATTACTATTCCCTTTGTTGAAGTATTTTCTAAGAACGCATTTTCTAGTGCATTGATGAAGATGTCAGCGATTAACCCACTTAGTGGCGATCCCATTGCTAGGCCTTCTCTCTGTGTGTATATTTTATTGTCGAATTGAAACACGTTTTGGGTGAGAACGACCCTCAGTAATCTCACAATCTCTTCAATTTCTTTTACCGAATTGTTGGATTTTAAGTTGTTTTCGATAGTGTTGATTGCTTCAATAATCGGAATATTGGTGTACATGTTAGTTACGTCGAAGGATACTAGCCTGAAGCTAGGTTTCATTTGTAGGGTGTTCAATGCTGTTACTAGTTCTGTTGTGTTCTTTACAGAGTTGTTTTTGTCGTTGGAAAGACGGCATTTTAAGATTTTTAGTAACTCTTTGCTGATTTTGTAATTAGGGGCATTCCTACAATTGACTATTGGTCTCATTGGGCATTCCTTTTTGTGTATTTTTGGTTGTCCCCTCAATGACGGTATTTTCGGGTTCATGTTTATTAGTTTTGATTTTTCGGCTTTGGTCAGTATGTATTCTGTTTCTTTTAGCGCACTTTTTATTTGTTTTTGGAATTTGTTGGTGGGGTCTTTTGTTAATTCCTTGATTTCGTTGTTGTTTAGGAATTCGACTGTTTTTTCAATGTATTCTGTTTTGTTCAAAATTACTGTAGTGTTTCCCTTATCTGCTTTTGTGATGATTAAGTCATGTTCTTTTATTTTTTGTTTCAACGACTTTATTTCTTTGATTTGTTTGTTGTTTTGAATGTTATTGCTATCGCCCTCTCGTTTGAGGATTTTTTTGGCTTCGTTGGTGGCGAGATTTTTGGTTAATTCCCTGTCTTCTGCTGGGAGCTTGTGACTGGCTATCTCAATATCAGTGATTAACTGTTTTATATTGTGGTTCGTGTGTGCGTCTGTGCAGTTGTATTTCAAACCTTTGTCTAACATATTCATTTCACCTTGAGAAAAGGTTACGTTCGTTCTGTTGTTTACTCTGCTGTGGAAATTGAATTCATTGTTATTCGTGTGTTGTTCGTTAGATTGATGGTTCTGTGTTTCTCCTAGTTTTCTTAATTTATTTTCTAGCGTTTCATGCTTCCTCGTTGCTCTGATTTTGATGTTGTCATGTAGGTGTTCGGTGAAGCTGTCCCATTGGGCTGCGTGCCAGAAATTACTTAGTTGCAATTGAATGTCGTATAATTGTTGGTTAATTTTTTGCTTTCTTATGTATGCAAATCTTAATTCGTTTTTTATCCAAAGCGCTTTGGCTTGTTTAGTTGAAATGATCGAGGCTGGTGTGTTCGGTACGGTTTTAATTGGTACGTATTTAGGGGTGAGGTTTAGTTCTATACATTTTTTGTTGAACCAAATTGACTTGTCTAAATTCATGAGTTTAAGCCTGAGTGATTTGAATTTCTTGGCTTCACGATTTGCCTGACTAGCCGTGAACATTGTGGTGTTTGAAGCCATATTTTCAGTGTTGCCTTAGTAAACAAGAGTTTAGTGCTTTTCAGTCGGCCAACACGAATGTACCCAAAAGAGATGGGTTATGCCCTAATCCTGAAATAAATTACATGAGATTAATAAACCACTAGGATGACCAGTTTCGATCGTCAAGCGATCATCATCAGATCCAATACACTTAGGCTATAAAATACATGTTTGAAATACAGGTGAAAATATTTACAATATGTACAATTATTTAGTTGCAGTATTGGTACTGCAACTGTCAGTGTATGCTAAATGCAGTATATATGTTAGGTGAAATGCTAAATGGTGATAGCTATCTGGAGATTGTACTTTAGAGAGATTATATGGTTGTAAACTATGGTTAAACTATAAAATTTTTAGGCTAACTACTTATCTGATTGTCTTCCGTACTACAGCTATTCGCAGTTTTCGTGCTCACTTGAACTCGCTGTGCGGTCAACTGCGGTGGTTATCTTAACGACTGGTTTTTCCCTGCCTTCCCCCCCCTGTCCCTACATGCTGTGGGGAGTGATCGCGATGTGTTTATGTGAGGTGTTGCCAACCTAGATAAGATGTATGTTATTGAATGAGGTGGATCTACAACTATTAAAGACCGTGGATTAGTCCTCGCCACGCGTGGACCTTAAAATAATCCATCACGAATCGAAAGGCAGAGCTACTTGACATAAAGGAAGCAATCGAAATACACCTAGCCAAACGAAACAATCCCAACAATCTAAATGAACACACGTTCATGGAGAGCTCACCCCTCTTCACGCTACTAAAAAAACACACCCTGTCGGAAACAAAACACAATTTAGCGACACAGCCAAGCTAGATAAAAAAGGGGGGAAATTAGGGGTTTTTTAATAGGTAAATGTTATCTGGATCAGGTGTACGATGTACTTTTCTTCTGCAATAAACCAAGGCCCATATTAGAGGCAGTATTAAAGGTGCCGGGACGTCCTCATAAGACCGTCAACGCTTAGTTCGAATGGGTTATGCTCCACGCGTGGCGAGGACTAATCCACGGTCTTT
>CAMPQE020000108.1:0-42032 GCA_946902985.2 Meconema thalassinum | reverse complement strand
TCACACGCCAGCAGACTTTTAGCTGCAAGGGACACTTTGGACAGACAAGCTGCGAAACGTTTGAGAAGAACTAGACGCCAGAGATTCAGAGAACCACTAGTCGCGGGAGACCTTGTTCTCATAAGGAGACCCGGAATTTCAAGTCCTATAGACCGCATATATGGGAAATTTCTGTCTTTATATTATGGCCCCAGTCGTATCCGACAACCTCTGAACAATGGAAGTTACGTGATTGAAGACATTCAAACAGGAGAGTGCATTGGAACCTTCAACACAGCTAATCTAAAAAAATATCATTCATGAATGAACATTGAGTCAAATAAAAATGCCTTCCCTACATTTTTTTATTTGAAACGACGGAGAGGAAGGTGAACCCGCTGAGCTAAGGTTCATGTGATATTTTTCATGACAACACATTTATGATGGGATGTACTACCTTTGAACACACCCAGAAAGCATCTAGAAGCTGAGAGCTTATACAATTCTCTTTGGAGTAGCGAAGGATCGCACTTTTGACTTTGGTGAAGTCTGCTAATTATTTATCTGAGGTCTTATTAATCAACTTTAACTTTCTGCGAGACTCAGAATATTCCATTTCGTCATTCAGTATTATTGAAACATTTAGGAGAATGGTTTTTTTTTTCACTTTAAGGTATGGTAATATCATTGCAGATATGCAAAATGGAATGTAAATAGTCGCTAAACGACTTAGTTTGACGACTTGATTCCACGGGGAACGCAGTTCCGTGCACTACGTCTTGAGGATCCGCCCGGTTGAGGCGTGTTGTAATACCCGTCGTGTAAGACGTGGGAATAGTCCGCTTTATAGCGAAGAATTTTATCAAGTGTCATCGAGCACCATCGTATTGTGCATCACGATTATCAAAGTGTAGTGATCAGCACTAATAGTATTGTGAATTTATTCGAAACGTATTGTGAATTTTCTACAATTCTGTGGCACCGCATTTTGTACCCACGTGATTTGTGGAGGGCTAAAGGCTGGAGTCAAATATACAAGTAATTGTGATAACGTTGCATTAAACGAGTGTTATATTAAATACGCTTCGTGTATAAATTGCTACAGTGGATTTATCCGCAAGAATTCGACGCCAATTTCACGGATGCCACGTGATTGCAAAAATAGAATCTGTGCACGTGTGAACCAGCAGATCAGTGCATGGCCATTTATTTATGATATCTGCAAAGTGTAGAGGCTGTGTTGCTAGATATATGTGTAACGCCTGTGATAGCTACAAAGCACACCGCAATTTCAAGTGATAAAGAAATACATAATGTCTAATATTACCGACCACGGGTTCGACATTTATAACACCATGTTCGAGTCGAAGATGATGGGCTAGATACCGTCATGGTATGAGGGAGACGTCTCGGATGGAACGAGCATGATTTGGAACTTCAAGAACGTCGAACGAGAAGGAAGGAGTCGTGGATGCCCTTTCTAGGCATGTCCAACCCATTCACGATGTCAACTACGGGGACAGACCGAACCCTGGACTTCGGGAGGGCTAAGATGGAAGTTCTGATATGGACAAAACCATTCCTGAAAGCCAGAGGTGCTTTTGTTCAACCCTTGTCGTTGGAAAGAGCTAAGTGTGGGCTCCTTCATAACGTGAGTTTGTACAACCCTTCATTGTTCTAGTCATTGGTGGTATATTTAGATTAGTGTAGATTGTAAATCAGCCGAACTTCGTGACAGCCATTTTATAGGCAGGGAATGTAATTAGTATAATTAGATGTTATTTATTTACAGTGATTGTGAGCCACCCTTTGGTTCGATATTTTGTTTAAACCTGGTGCAACCTGATGGAAGTCGTAGGACGCCAATTCCTGTCTATTGCTAAACGTGACCGTAGTCATTTCAGGGCTACTTTGTTTAACCCCATCTGGGGTGATTTTCGAGTCTTAGCAGAGTTCTGTCATGGCAAGTTGATGCCATGGTCATAACTCTTTAACTGCACTTATAGCAGCCAGTCAACGTTACGCCCCTGACTTGATTAGAGAAGTCGTATCATTTAGGTAATCGACTGTAATTACCAGTTTTGTAACTGCATTTATATTTCATTCGGGATGTGCTCAGAAGCCATCCAGGTCGAGTGTAGACCTTGCAAGTAAAAGGGATGTTCGTTGTAACCTAGCATCGAACCCTGTTCCCAACGTATCATTAAGCAAATCCAGCAGAGTGGGGTTTGCGCCATAATATTATTTTGTTTGTGTCAAGTGTAATGACACGTGATTTATTTGAATGTTTGATACAAGAAACAAATGAAGTGTTTTATCTTTGAGAGCAAAGAGCTCCAGCAATGATAGACATTGCTATCTTTTAAACGTCTTTGCTATGAAAGACAGATTTATATCTTTATATTCAGCTTTATTGCGTGCTCTTAATGCACACATTCTTTGATGTTTATAACCCATGGTAAAGGTATTATTATGAGGCCAGTTTTATAGTTATTTTCTTGCCAAAACTGCCGGCCCAGTCAACGTGTTGTGTCAAATAGTACAGGGAGCCAGTAACTCGCTGTGACACAAAGACAGGTGTGTGAATATTTCCCAGCGCACGATTGAGAGCGCTTGCTTCCAAGTGAGACAGACTTATTTTTAACACAGGACGCAATGGTTGCAGCATTTTCTTTTTCATTGCATTGATAGCTCATGGAACCCAGTGTCCATTTCTGTGTCTGAACACATGTTCTGTAGATTGTTATTTGTTAGTTAAACGCCTTTTGCGTGTACCGTTGTTTCGACGAGTACAGTTATGTCAGGATTTTTATATTATGTTGGAGGCTAGTGACCCCCCCCCCCCCCGTGAAGAGGCTTTTCATGTAAGAAGGTATTTTGTGAACCATGTCCGGGACAGTTCCCGTAGACCAAATATTTAGGGAGGGTAACTGATATGATTCCAGGCCTGTCCCAAAGTTATTGAACGCGAGCTGCGCGCCGCTGGTAACTCGTGTTTTTGGTGTCCGAGATGTTATTACTCGTTGATCGTATCCCGACTTTTGAGTCGAGGCTCTTCGGCAGAGATGATCTCGCAGAGACGCTCCATGCCAGGCTAGTCAGCTGTTATTCGCCATCAACCAACTATAATTTAAACCGACATCCTAATAATAAAACGCATAATTTTGATAAACAAAATATAAATAACAAATCTTTTCTATTTAACCTTGTTCATTTGCATTTGGAACCTGCTGACATAGCCGTGCCAATGAAAGTATTTCCTGGAGGAAATGACCTTAGGACAGCTGACACTTTTTGTAACGACAGAGGCTTGCCTGAACATATAGTTCGTAGGTGGTGGAGCTCAGGCCATACGATGTTAGACGTAGTTTCCACTACGCAGTCGTCACCGTAATTACACACGTTAAATGACTATGGCTTACAAACAGTAAACCAAGGTGTAGGTAGGCTTCGAATAAAACTGTGGTCTTGTATTTATTGATTTATTGATGTGAAAGTGTATAAATCCTCCATGTCACCTTTTGTGTGCCGATTAGCACCTAGTTTGTAAGAATGCCTTAGATGTTTTTTTTATGGCTTGTCACATAGCTTTGATTGTAATTGTTTGATATTACGGACGTCACCCCCGTAAATTTTGTAATTAATTGGTAGGACTTAGCTAGATGAATTAATATTAAATGTAAATGAGGAAATGGTATCATCCTAACTTAGATTTGTTTTGCTGCCCTGTTAAATGTAAATTCCGATATTAGCTTGACCTTGTAACTTGATCTAGGGGTTTTCGCCGTACCATTTTCCTAGTGTTGCTGTTGTTGCTTTAATAATTGTGAGATAGATCTTTCGCGAGGGTTTACAGTAACTTCTCGGGTAGGGACCTCCTCTTTATTTTTGATTATTTATTAGCTTGCGGATTAGCCGATGGAAACCCTCCAAACTATGATGGGGGTTTGTCGATTTTAAAATAAATCTTTACGATGTTTTACATAAGTCTGGATGTTTCTTTTCTCAGTATATCTTTTAAGGTGAACCTTTCCTTAGGCAGTCTATGACCTTTAGTCACCATGTACCACAATCCCCGTGGATGATGGATTCTCGTGCCGCTTTGGCCTGTTTGTAAGTTCACCTGATCCTCTTGGCATTTAGGTCCGGCGGATGAGATGTTAGGGAAATCATTTCGGTTGTTGGCTGTCCTGGCAGCTCCTCTGACGGGCTCAGTATACAGTACATTTGTGATATAGGACACGTCAGAAATTACATCTATAAAATAAAAGAACTTACAGATGTATATTACAAATACAATATCTATTTATAACATTATTATATTAATAGATCTTAAGAGATAAAATATTATTGGGAAACTATTTACACTTTACTCTATTATCACAATATGAAAACTTAATTCTATAAATACAACAACTTACAGCTAGGTATTACAATTAAAATAGAAAAGTAAAATATAATTATAGATTTTATCACTCCTCTACGCTAAGATATTCAACTACATAGTAAAAACAATGGCACTGCAGATAAGCTTTCAACATTCTTTCAAAGGTTTTTATTTTTGGGGCCAATCTTGTATACTGGGGGAAGTTAATTGTATAATTTAACTCCTGTGCGAAAAGTTCGTTTTTGATATATGCTTGTGTGTGTGTGTGTGAAATATGAATGTTTTGATTTTGTTTTGTGTTATGCCAATGGACATTATTGTTTGTTTTAAGAAAAACGTCTTTATTCATTAAATTCTTAAAAAAACACATAATACTTTCAAAGATATGTATGCAGGGCAGTGGGAGGATGTTTAAATTTTTAAACAGAGGTCTACATGATTCTCTAGTGTTTACATTTGCCATAATTCTAATCGCTCTCTTTTGTATCATAAACGTGCTTAGTGCATCTGGTGTCATACCCAAAATATGACCCCATATCTTAAGTATGAGCGGAAATAAGCAAAATATGTATTTCTTAATGTGTGCATGCTTGTGCAAGTTTTCAAAATACGCAACGCAAAGCACATAGAGTTCAGTTTAGTATTCAGATATTGTATATGTTCATTCCATTTCAAGTCATGTTGTATTCATAGTCCTAAAAACTTTGTTTCTGATATATTTTCTATTTGATGACCATTTAATATTATATTGGGAGTCGCAGGATTCCTATTCTCTATAGTGTAGAAATTTAGAGATACTTTTTTTTAAATAGTTTATTATGAGACGATTATCTTGTGACCATTTGGTTAACTCGTCTGTAACAGTGTCAGCAGGCTGCTGTAAGACCTCTTTAGTTTCACCTTTTATTACGTGTGTTGTATCATCCGCAAACAAAATTTCCTTATGAGAATCAACGTTCTGTGTTATATCATTTCCGTGGCTTAGGCGGCAGCACGCCGGCCTCTCACCGCTGGGTCCGTGGTTCAAATCCCGGTCACTCCATGTGAGATCTGTGCTGGAAAAAACGGAGGCAGACAGGTTTTTCTCCGGGTACTCTGGTTTTCTCTGTCAACATTTCATTCTAGCAACACTCTCCACTATCATTTCATTTCATCTGTCATTCATTTAATCATTGCTCCAGAGGAGTGCGTCAGGCCTTGGCAGCCGGCACAGTCCATATCCTCGCCGCTAGAAGGGGGCTTCATTCATTCCATTCCTGACCCGGTCAGAGACTGGAAGCAGGCTGTGGATTTTCATATATAGCAGAAAAAGTTATGGGCCCAAAACCGATCCCTGGGGTACTCCAAATTTAATAATACCCTCATTGGACAATGTTTCATTAAGTAATCTGGTTCCATCATCCTTGTGTCTCAAGTTTACGATTTTTACGCCTTGTTAAGTAAGACTCTATCCGTTTATTACTTAGATCTCTAATACCATATTGATTAATTTTGTAAGGAGTATATTTTGGTCAACAACATCAAACGCTTTCGATAAATCCAAGAAGAGGTCAGTTACATGTTCCTTATTGTCAATTAATTTCAGTATACTAATACTACATTCATAAATTGCTGTCTGCGTAGATTTTTCCGTTCTGAATTCATGTTGTGAGGTTGATAGTATTTTATTTTTTACTATAAATCTTATCAGTTTCTTATACACGATTCTTTCCACAATTTTTGCAATAGGACGATAGTTATCTAATTCATCTTTTGAACCTTTCTTGTGCACTGGAATTACTATTATAACTTCAAAATATCTGGGTAAGTTCCTGAGAGAATTGAACTGTTTATTACGTGCGTAAGTGGATTTATTATATTTTCTGCACATTTCTTTAAAATTGTATCAGGGATGCCATCAATACCAGCACAGAATTTATTGTTATATCCTTTATAACTATTCTTACCTCATAACTTGTGCCATGATTTATAAATAAAGAATCACGGCATATCTTTAGTTTATTATTTGAATTTAGTGTATTTACCTGTGATTTATTTAATACTTTTTGTGGAATTTCCAAGGAAATAGTCATTGAAATTGTTTGCTATTTCCTCTGGATTATTAATCACTTTATTATTGCAGATCAGTGTAATGTTCCTTTGTATTTTAGCAGATTTTCCAGTTCTGTCTTTATCATGGTTCACATAGCCCTGATTTTATTAGATTGGGAAATAGATTATCAGTATGCATTTTCTTTGCTAGTTTGTAGGTCATGCCTAAGCTTAAACACAACCGGAGGGAAGATGATATAAAAAAAGGCTTGGGAATAGAAACCAACTTAATGCAGAAATGAAACGATTTCACAAAGAAAGGGAATACATATGTTTTAGATCATAAAAAACTAGTATCAAATAGTTGGTGGATCAAAGCTGGTGAGTGCAAGATAGGAAAGCAAATACCAGCCTCAAGAATTTGAGTGTAATGATAATATCGTATGGTCTTCGGTGCCGGGTGCAAGCTTTGGAATTTGACACCCAGAGGGTAGCTTGCATGTCGAATTTAGTTGTTCCTTGAATCACTATGAAAGCCAAGGAGGTTAGATATCTAAGCTCCTTGAAGACTATAGCGCTTTATAGTAGAGAAATGAGGAACTTTGTGTTGGCGAAAACTCCCGAGATTAATTTTGCCATTATGAACACGACCTACTGAATTCAAATGGGTTCTTTGACATGCCAACATCGCATGACATGCGTGTCGTATTTTTCCGCCTTTCATAAATCACTTACCACAGCCAGGTGCGAACCTGCAATCTTGGGGTTGGTAGACCGAAACGCTATACACTCACCCACCATGGCAAGCTATTTGAGTGTTAATAGGGCATTTTTTAAAGATTGATTAATTATCGAAAAACTACTAAAAACTTGAAGAATGAAACTAATAAAGAGAACACAGTCTTGCTTACGCATAGAGCTACCAAGAGTGTGTATAACCAAGTGTGTAACCTACTTGTAAACAAGTGTAATGATGCGGGCAACGCTGGCTGAGATTGCCTGCAGGCAGTCGGTAAGAGTACTGTCCCTCCCGAGCAGAAAATTGAGTATTATGTAGGTACGCAGTTCACTGGCGAAAAAATACAAACAAGGGGCAGTTGAATTATTTCTTTTCCGTGCTAAAAGGAAATGTTTAGGAAGCATTCAGAAATGCTGAAGAGGTTTGAATTAAGAGGGAGAGTTTTATTCCCCACCGAGGATGGATCCCTGAGCGAAAGGCTGATCGCATTGAGTGTATACTGAGATAGAAAGCCCTCTGAGCATTTAGTAAGAATATTGTAATTAATAGGTATTACTAGAAGAAAACAACTGTTGTGCTTAAAGTTGGCTAAGCTTTTATCCAGCAGAGTGCCGACTAGAAGTTTAGCAGGGGTAAGAAACCTAACTTTTGGCAAACTGCAATCATAGAGGTAAATGACAGGACAAAGCAGTAATTGCTTCGAGTAGGAAGTTGGCTAAACAAACTATACTCGCCTTTAACCATTTACAAAAATAGCAAAATAAACTTAATGTGCAATATTAGCAGAAGTTTTACCGTATACACAACAAATGCGGGATTAAATGAGAGATTGATGTGAATTGTTTTCAATCGTTTCTGAAAGTACAGAAAATAATACAAAATTAATTGGGAAAGAAAAAAGATGATGATGATGATGATGATGATAATTGTTGTTTTAAGGGGCCTAACATATAGGTTATCGGCCCGAAAGAAAAAAAAGAGCAATTGGAATGCTCTTAAGGCAATAGAATGCAACTCGAAAAAGAGGAACAATTTTATTGAGCTAACACAAAGGTGTATTAAACAAATGTAAATAGAAGGTCTGAGACCTATAACATAATTAATAGGGAACCCTTGCAAAGGGTATATATGCTTTGTTTAATAAATTGGGTAGTAAGGAAATTTGTGACTAGAATGCTTTTATAATAAAGCGACAAAAGCTTTAGACAAATATAAAGTTACTATCTGAAATTCCTGGGCACAGCAGGAAGAAAGAAAGATGGAAAAAGAAAGGAAGAAAAAGAAAGAAAGAAAGAAAGAAAAAAGAAAGAAAGAAGAAGATTAAAAGGCGGATTTATAACCATCTGGATTATTTATGCAGGAATGATTTAGATGTTACATACAAACATGGGAGGGAGCCTATTAATAGGCTAAGTCTCATAGAAAAAAATACAAGAACATTATTTAAATTATTCTAAATTGTTAGTAGTAGAAAAAAGGGGATAGAGGAAATATGGGGAGTAAAGTGTCGTCAACTTTATTTTATTTCGGATGAAACGCAACGCGGAAGATAGTCACACGGACACCTTTTGTAGCACTGAAAGTTTTGCTGAGCATTTGTAAATTGTCACTATTTCCGTTTTGTTTTTTGGTTCTGAGTTGAAAATTAGCAATAGTTTAACGTGATAGTGTTTTGAGGTGGTAGCCGGTATACTTTTTCACTTTTTAAAGTCTATTGCAAATGGAAGTTTCGAGAATTGTAGGTAGAGTTGAATGGGCCAAATAGAAAGGTCCCTCGAAGGAAGCAACGAAGGAAGCAAAGCTATGTTTTCAAACAGCTATAAGTTTAGCCGAATTCCCGCGGTGGAGGGAAAGTATCCCCCTTTGTTTGATACAGAAATACTAGAAAGATTTCTTTACCATTATCTGCTCGAAATTAACAAACGGAGAATTCGACATAATGAAGAGATCCAAATGTAGACTCTTTTGGTTCTGCGACTCATGTAGTCCAAAAATCTTAAAGCCAAAAGAGAGAAATGACCTGAAGGATTTGAACGAAAAAGTGGAAAACATTATCAATTTTCTGGAAAACGACATGAATAACATGATCACGAAGACAGTTGAGAAGGTGCTCCAACTCAAGGCAAAGCCGACAGCGAACAAAGAAGATAATAAAAGGATAGATCACCCTGTGCCCAGACAGACACAAACTTTTGAAACACTACAACAAGGAAAATCACAAGAATTAAATATCCAAGAAATACCTACATCTCGCCAAGAGCAAAGACCCGAGCCAGAAAGAGGACTCGGGACCTATGCAGGTGCAGCCAGAAGCCCACGAAATTCAAGAGAACCCCAGAAAATAATCGGAACTCAGGACCCAGTTGAAGGAGAACTTCAAGCAGGTCATCGATATGCATTGCTGCACATTGGGAAACTACACCGTGATGCCGCAAAAGAAAAAATCGAAAGGCATTTACAAAATCTAGGCGTTAACGAGGTGACAGAGTGCGTGGAGCTATCAATATTTGGTTACCTAAAGGCCTTCCGCGTAGCCATACCAATGGAAGATCTAGAAAAAGCAACTGACGAAAACTTCTGGCCAAGAGGAGTTACAGTCACACCTTTTCGTTTTCGTCGGTACACAGGAACAAGATATGACTGGGAAGATCCCAAACCCAACGAACCAAAAGAACAAAAATTCACTAAAACTACTACTATGGAATGTTGAGGGACTAAAGAACTTAAGAACAGCAACCCCAACCAACTTTTGGAACAATTTCGACACAATAATAGCCACGGAAACTTTCCTCTTAGAACCAATCAATGATCCTCTCTTCTACAGTACACACGCACTAGCAAAATCAAAAGAACGTGGTAGACCAGAAGGAGGTGTAACCGTCATGTATAACAACACCGTAGGAAAACTCAAATTAAAACACAGAGAAGAAAACACAGTCATAATAAAAACGGTTAGACTCACTATCATAGGACTCTACACAAGCCTAGCTCAATCAGTTGAAGATACTGTTGAACAAATAATTAATGCAATTTCAATAACAAGGGAAGAAGAAAATGTGATCTTGGGAGGAGACCTAAACTGCAGACTGGACAAGGCTGACAAAAAAACAGCTCTGGTTTTGGAGATTTTACAGGAAGAAGGGTTCACCCTAGTCAATAAAAAGGAAGAAAAGACTTACATTGCACCCAACGGATCCAGTAAAATAGACCTGATATTCTACAGAGGAAAACACATTAAAATACAATCACAAGTAGTGTTGGACCGATCAACAGTCGCCCCACTGAAAAAACACCTTCCAGTCCACACCATATTTGCCTTATCAGAAGAGTCCGTATCAACGAAAACCTGTCACTCTCACATGATCTCTAGGAAGCTGAACAATGACACATTAAAAAAGGGAGAAGAACTTCTAGGAAATGTTCCTAGTCTAATAGAAGAAAGTCTGCTCCAACCTGCACTGGACTCCATGCTGTTGTATATACATCATGCACAATTGCCAAAGGAAACACGAACAGCTCAGCCATGGTTTGACGAAGAATGCTATCGTACGATCAAAGAAGCCCTTCGTCTCCTTCATAAGGCGAAACAAACAAATACACCCGACGATCTGAAAGCATATGCACAAAAGAGGAAAGAATACAAGAAGCTAATTACGCTCAAAAAAGCAAACTACACGGAAGCAGATGCTCAAAGACAAGCGGAAGAAGCTCTAAGTGACCCCTTTATTGCAATCAAGAAGAGATCCAGAGCAGGAGTGACAGGAATCCCAATGGATGTTTGGGAGCAACACTTCACCCAGATTTACAACAAGAACAATCTAGAACAAGTTTACGAAAAAGAAGAGACATCAAACTTAGAATTTGAACCAATAACCGAGGACGAAGTAAGATGCACAATCCTTGACACTAAAAAAGGAAAAGCTACAGGACCAGACGAGGTGTTCAACGAAAACCTCCAAGACACTCTTGAAAAACTCGCCCAGCTGTGGACGAAAATGTTTAACAAATGCCTTACGTCCGGAAAAATAACAGAGGACTGGAGAAAGTCGTACATCATCTTGTTATACAAAGGAAAGGAAGACATAGAGGACCCCAACGCATACAGAGGAATCGCACTCGAGAACAACATCTTTAAGATATTCTCCAAACTCCTGACGAAAAGACTCTACTCACTCACAGACGCCTTCATACCGGAAACACAGTTTGGTTTCAGGAAGGGAAGAGGAACCCTCCATGCGGTTGGCAACCTCCTGGAAGATATTCAAAACGCTCTAAGACACACTTCTCGGAAATTCTACGCAATTTTCGTAGATTTTACAAAAGCTTTTGATCTACTGAGCAGACAGTTACTCATGAAGAAACTTGAAAATATGACAGGAAAGGATAACCCAACAACAGCTGCTATCAAAACCCTGCTAACTTACAATGAAATCATAATCAAAGATGGCGTATCTACCTCAGGAAACATTATACAGACCAACGGTGTTTTACAAGGAGACCCGATTAGTCCTACCTTATTCAACATCATCATGTCTGACGTCACTGACATATTACAAAAGGATTCAGTGAAAATGTACCTCTATGCAGATGACATAGTACTAGGCTCGCATGATAGGAAGGCCCTGCAAGACACTCTAGATAGGTTTCAGAAAAGGGTCGAGAATAACCAACTCCAGCTGAATACCGACAAGAGAGTGCAAATGATTTTCAGAAGGGGAGGAAGATCATCTGTAAAAGCCAAATTATACTACAGAGCAGAAGAGCTAAAGATTGTAAATTCCTTCAGGTATCTGGGAATCACTCTACAACCATCAGGTTCATCGTACAGAATTCACATACAGGAGAGGGCAGCAGCTGCCATTAAAGCTATCTACGACATTAAGAATCCGACAAGACTAGCACTAGACACTGCAATAACACTTTTCTACGCAAAGATAATGCCTATCTTGACCTATGGCATTGAACTAATATGGAACAACCTGACAAACAGAGACCTACTGACCCTCGAATGTGTTAAAGCAAGATACCTGAAGAGAATTTTAGGCAT
This sequence comes from Meconema thalassinum, assembly GCA_946902985.2. Taxonomy (NCBI): domain Eukaryota; kingdom Metazoa; phylum Arthropoda; class Insecta; order Orthoptera; family Tettigoniidae; genus Meconema; species Meconema thalassinum. Next base: position 29,849 of record CAMPQE020000108.1, on the reverse strand, counting down.
ATCAAAATACACTCCTTCAAGACTGGCTTATGAGCTTGCAAAAACGTGCTTCCTCATAGAAGACTTGAGGTTCCGAAAACAGCTACCAGCGACCAAACAAGAGTCAGACCTACTTCGGGACAGACAAAGCAAGAGATCGGACATCTGGCTCGATTTCTACACAACAGACGCGATGCTGGATAGGAACTGGACGGGAGCAAACAAGGAACTACGAAGCGCCATAACTAGGCTCTCAGTGCACGGTTTCCATCACAAGTTATGCACGAGAAACAGTTTTCAAGATCCCTCACCAGTGTGTGTATGCCTCCTCTGCGGGAAGGCCTGTGAGCGCTACCATTTCACTGTGTGCCAAAAGTGCCCAAAATCACTGAAGGAATACAGCAAAGAATATTTACATGCACATGTAATCTAAACTGTTATACTCTATGGTCGTTCGACTGCAAAAAAGTTGTATTATATATATAGTTTGATGCTAATTTTGAATCAAACCAATGTGTATGTACAGCACAGTGTCAACTGGCTTGAAGGTATTCAATTCCAATGTAGAACTTGGCAGAATTTAACTATCGCATTTCTGTTGATTTCATGGTAAATATAAAAATTGCAAATATGCATGCTGCAGGATAATTTTTGGCATGGTCGATGGGTCTCTCTCACACAGTGAGCTGGCTGGGAGTAGATGGCTCACTGACAGAGCTACATGTTGCATATTTCTAGGTGTGTCACCCATCTTAAAAGTGTCTTTAGGACCAATCTGTTTGTGTTGGCTTTGCTGCGAGTGATATTGGGCGTTTGTAACCAGGTATAATGAGGAATGCTCACAGTCTTGTCATCTTTTGATGATGATTGTAGTTTTAAGGGGCAGAACAGCAAGGTAAGTACCCCTTGTGATCGTTTGTAAAATTAGAATGGACTTAAAGAGTGATTTTCTTTGAATAACATTTACCCTGTATAATTGTTTGTAAAGAAGCCTCCGTGGCTTAGGCGGCAGCACGCCGGCCTCTCACCGCTGGGTCCGTGGTTCAAATCCCGGTCACTCCATGTGAGATCTGTGCTGGACAAAACGGAGGCAGACAGGTTTTTCTCCGGGTACTCCGGTTTTCCCTGTCAAAATTTCATTCCAGCAACACTCTCCACTATCATTTCATTTCATCTGTCATTCATTTAATCATTGCCCCAGAGGAGTGCGTCAGGCCTCGGCAGCCGGCACAGTTCATATCCTCGCCGCTAGATGGGGGCTTCATTCATTCCATTCCTGACCCGGTCGGAGACTGGAAGCAGGCTGTGGATTTTCAATTGTTTGTAAAAAGAAGCATAGTGAAAAAAAAATTCCCATCAATTCCCAGGTGTGAGAGTTCCACACAGATCCACAAGTCGTAAGATGTTTGAATGTTTGAAATTTGATACAATGAGTTTGTAAAGAAAAACTGGGGCACTTTGCAACGAGAAACCACAGTTAAAGTGCAAACTTCTTACGCAGGAGGTGGATGAAATCTGAGCTAGCTTCAATTGTTCTCCTCAGAAACCAATCTGGTGTACTGTTCAGCAGAGTGAAGTACTGATCGAGTTTAAGCTCAGTGAACTTGAGGGGTGAGGTGACGCGGGAGGCGGGAAGAGTTATCTGGAATTCCTGTCTATTTCAATACTGCTAATATAGGGCCGTGGCCTAAACCACTGTGGTGTTGCGAATGAGTGAGTGAGTCACTGACCAATATATTTGGTTCTGTTACTACGCATGGACCGGGAACCCCAACCCCGACATCTCTCGTCGTCGTCCGCGATCCACATTCCTCTCAGGTTCACGGAGCTTGGACTCTAGCAGTAAGTCCATCATCTGTTTGAACTGCCACATTCATCACGCAAATCTAAAACAGTTTTGCTCAAGTTTTCAAAGACAGATAAATTACGAGTAAAATGTAGCCAGTTTGTTGTGAAGATTAACGATGTCATTTCCACCTCCAACATATTCTGTGAACTGTAAGTACCGGCAGCTGACAGCTGGCAGTATGCGTCGAGTAGCTCGGTCGTTGAGCGCCAAAGTCCTGACCAGCAGGTTGCGTGAGACACGTCAACAATCACCCTGAATTAGTTTAATTCTTCTGAAGTCAGTTAAAGCTGGAATAATGGTCAAGAAATCAACAGTAAAACTATACTCACCTACACAGAATACATTATTAATAATATAAACCATTCATTTTCAGTCTTTACCTAAAAATAAAGCAGTAATTCTATTTTACAGATATTCAATCCAAATTTCAAGTATGCCACTAAAAAGCCAGTGTGATTCCACTGAGTATAAACTAAAAACATTTACAGTGCCAATATCTATCCTGCACAATAATATTCCAACTGTGCCCATGCAGCAAAGTGCATGTATTTGAACAAACATCATAGTGAGAAAAAACTAAAAATCTCTTATTTTATTATTAATTTAATCTGCCACTATGAAGTTTGTTTGAACACATACACTTACTTCAGTTATCCATGAGTACAATGCCTTTTCTTTACTGCCAAATTTTTTAAAATCACCTTGAACAGAACCAAGAAAGTTTGACTTCCGAAGAATCTTTAACAGAGGAATAAATGTAGCTTTAGTCTATTAGTTAACATTTCAGATTAATTCTGCCATGATCTTACGGTTTCCTTTCACAGATTCTTCATGGGCCAAACATTCTGTGCGATGTGAATGCACATTTTTTAAACTTATTTACACAGGTGCCAATGATCCTAGACTTATGTTACATAAGGTGTACCGATACATAGTAAAATGCTCAAAACAAGTTTTGCATTACATAATATTTCTTTTACATATCGCTGGTCCCATGCCAAAACCTCGAAATGTACAAAATAACTTTTTTTTAGCTAACTGCAGTTTTGGAATGACTGTAAAGCTGGTGCCATACAGTGGCCATTACTCTAAACTGCCTTTTGTACCATTGAGGCCTTAGTGTGTTTTGAGTAGAGCAAACATGAGGGCGAGTGATCAAGTGACTGCTAAATACTATGGAATCAGACCACTGTTGGTGCACCGAGTGCTCACAATGAAAAAGAGACCATACTGCACTTATCAAGGTAAGCAAACTTTGCACACATCGCCATGGATCAACAATGAACCTCGGAAAGTGTTTCGAATTCGAATAGTTTTTATGAAATATACTATTCTAATAAATCATTCGAAATTTTGACTCATAAAATAATTGCCTACATTAAAAGAAAATTATTTGATATTACAGTACAGTATTTAGAGAGATTTAATCATATATAATAAAGACAAAAATGCATGAATTTTAGGTAAAAATTGTTGTAACCCATAATATTAATGGCAATTTGAATATTGTTTTATCCCTCTGTTGGGGGTGGGATAAACAGAGTAGTGTAGATGTGTTAATTTAAGGGATGTTTCCGAATGAGGGTAGTTTCCCGTAATTGGGGGAGACTACCAGTGTAGTGATTTGGTGTGAGTACGTAATCTATTGGGGGCGTCCCTACAGGATGCGTTTACCTGCTAGGAGATGAATGTCTGTGGGCTGCTAATCTAGCCTGACAATTAAGTAGAGTGAGCGATTCAGCGAGCGTGCAGAGTCGGTGACTTGACACTCTGCAGTCGGGCCGCTTGCTCGAGTACAATAGAATTCCTGACGATGCAGTTCCTGGTCTCCACGGTCAGGGGCAATTATGACTAAGGTCAGGTTGGGTGTAAGGATGTAAAATGGGGTGTAATTAGTAATAAACGTGTGTGTTTACTGACCAAGTATCTGTTGGCCAGTAACTGTGTTGTACTGTCCCTTTTAAGTGTTAGACAGATATAAAATGAAGTACGAAATGTAAAGTGCACAAATGTTCAGGGTAGGTGTTTACAAAGATAAGGAATCTGAGCACACGGCTAGTTCTCACCTGGTGAAGAGCTGGAACGGACCTCGTAGGGGCAGAGCCGCTGGCCACGAACAGATAATGGGGCTCTTCTGGGCCTAGCCTTTAAGGCCTTCTCCCACTGCCTGGTCAGCGTTTCCTCATTGCTGCCGCTCCAGTTACTGTGTTTGTGTTTGTATTATGTAAGCGTGGCTGTCAGCAGTATGCCATGCCTGCTTGTGTTTGAAGAAGTACATGAGGCTTATGGTATGACTATGAGGGTGGTTTTGATGAAAGATGGAGGGGTGGGTCTTAGGGGTACTGCCCCTGTGCTGTACAAGACCTCCTCGTCCTTTGTTCGCGTCCTCGCGAACGGGAAATAGAGTGGGCGTGTTGTTGTATTGATTCTTCTTCATCTTCTTCTTGTCCCTCGTCTTCTCCTTCTTCGGTGTCGTGTGGATGTGTCGATGTCGTGTTGTCCTGGTGGTGATGTGAGTTTAGCGTGTGCTCAGAGGGGGTGGGTTTTGGGTATATACATAGTTCATTATTCACATAAAATTAATCATTATAAAACTTGACATTGGAAAAAAACCATAAAAATACATAGTTTACAATACATGGTGTGGGAAATTATTCATTCATGGTTATGCAGAAGGGGAAAAAACATCTGTGGTTGCTGTGATGCTGCTTTGCAGTCTGATGAAAATATTGCCTTCTGCGTGAGGTGTAAAATGTAACCATAAAAATAAAGAGATAGTGTAGAGAGAAAGAAAAAAAATGTCTTAAGGTGTGATTAATGGTTTAATATAATGTGATTTTATTGCTCGAGGTGAAGTAAGACATTTTTACAAAATTTAATTTAGAAGCGTAGAAAGGAAAGTCAATGTGTACATGTGTGTGATAAATAAAAATATGTGTATTTACAATGTGTGGCATCATTGGTAACAAATTTTGTGTGAGGTGCCTCTTAACAGTATTACATTATTTTCTTTTACATTAGTCACTTATATCTATCTTAATTATTTTATACCTAGACGGCCGTATCTACTGTACCTTGCGTGCACACTACCCTTGTATTCATGTGCCGTCTCACGGCTAATCCTGTCCGGCCGTTTCCGGTGCAGTTTAGTGGTCGTGCCGCTGATATACCCCTATCCTGTGGATCATTCTCTGTGGGCGAATGCCTCCACACTTGACAGTGAGAGTCGCCACCACAAATTGGTTGCGCCCTCATTGCCGTATGTTGCGTCACATGTTTGACGCTTTTGTGTTTTGTTGATCTATCAGTAAGCCTGATACCCCACAGGTATCAACCCTGCTGTTCAGATTTCTGTGTTCTGGAGTGTAGCTGTAAAAGAATGGTGGTGAGTGTGTTGGATTGTGTTAGAATGAGTACAAATTAGCGAGTCAAGATGGTACATAATAATAGCATGGCACAAAAAACATGTTGCTGCTGTATGGCAGTGAAATGACCGTCACCAGTGTCATGTATCTGGTGGCGCCGTCTGTAAACTGGAGAAGTAAAAAATATAAAAACATGTAATCATTAGCGTAATCTCCATATCGCCTCATGTGTCGTCGTGTATACTTTCTGAAATCAAAATTACAGGTGTTATAGTCTGTCAATGCACTCGTGTCGTCCGTCTTGTTCTTTGTCTGGCGCCTTCTTATCTTACCTTACTCTATACCTTCTTATGCCGGCTATGACTTTGTGTGTATTGTTATGCCTCCTCAGTGTATAACAGTGTATGAATGTATGTTTGTTCGGTGGTCCACCTTACCTTATACCATGATCATTTTTGGGTTCCACTCCTTGGTTCAGTGTTGGAGCTCTTTTGCTGAAATATAAAAACATGTTAGCAATACCCTTGGCCAAATATATATATTGCGCCCCTATCGCGCAGCGCCGTTTAAGGGTCGGGTTGCGGTACTACCGCCCTTGAGAATTCTTCGGCGTCTCGTGTATTATCGAGGGTGGTCATCTCCAGTGGCTGTACCGTATACCTCGCTGGTGGGTCGGACGGCTTTAGAGTCTCCACCCTGTTATGTTTTTATCGGTAATTTATCGATTATCGGACTTATCCTGGCAACGTCTAGCCGCCAGGTGCCGAACACCATATGTCGTGTTCACGTCGTACCGTCAATTAAACCTATATGGTGTCGGTCTTACCCTATACGGTGCCGAGCGCCATATGTCGCGTTCGCGTCGCATATGCCTGTTTTTGCAATGTATTGTCGGTCTTACCCTGGTAACGGTTTTAGTTGCCAGGTGCCGAACGCTCTGTCTTAATTAGAAGTGCTTAACCTAGATTATATTAATTAATACTATATAAAAATTATTTGTTTTTACATGCCGAGATATTCCTTAACCTAATGCCGAAATATGTTGTAGCAACTGTTTTACAACAGTGCTTGTTAAATTTGCTTAAATCTAAGTTGCCTTTCAAATGCAACTGCCTTACATACTAGAATTTTGATCGGCGCGATCGCCTGAGGTATGTCGCCATCCTCAGGGCACCACACGTGCATATTTTTGGTAGAACCGGTTGCCTCCAAAACTGCCAGGTAAAATACCCTTTTGCATTCCCCGCCCTTAATAACAAATTGTCGTCTTCCCCCTCTTAATAACTAATATAGGCCTGTGCGACTGCGTTGCTAGGGAGCAATATCCTTTCCGTTGGTCTTATGCATGCTTACCTTGGCATTATTCGCCATTTGGTGTTTATTAATGTTTATTACTGGGTTGCCCACCAAACCCCTTTTGGCAGCCCGTTGCTTACCCATTTAATATCTCTCGCCGCCCGTTGCGTTACCATTTAAGCTCTGGAGACTCGGTGTCATCCATTTATGTGGGCACGGGTCCGAATGACCGCATTCATTCCATACGCATTGTTTATCATTCATTGGTTATCATTTGTTAAATCATCTTCACCTCATCATCCGGGATAAGGAATTGGCGTGCCTAGGATTGGTCCCGTTGAATCCTGAGGCACTGCTTCACTTCACGCGAATGGAAGACTTGTTCCCCGCCTTAGGAACGCTACTTATATTACACACTAACTAAAAGTCTAGTCCAAGTTTGTCGTCTCTAGGTTCGTCTCCTGAGTCTAGTATGGAGCTGGCTAATTCTCCTACTAGCCGTCAAAAGTCTCCCCTGCAGGTCTGGCCTCGACGACCGCAGTGCATAATGTGTGTAAGTTTCTTCGTCCCAGGGAACAGGCTAGGTTTCCCAGGATTCCGAATTTTGCCCACACCGAGTCATCGGCGCTTCGACCTTGCGTCCATCTGTCATTAAACTGGGTCAGGATCTGTTGGCGTTTTGCCCCGTCTCTGCCCTTCCGTTGAGCTTCTGCTCCCTCCGTTTACCTTCTCGTCACCATCTAGTGTGATTTCAGATTCCTTTAAAAATAAGTGTGATACTGTATAATTATGTAATTATGTAAAATTTCTAGTGTTTTGGGGTTGTAGAGTCTTCGAAATGCAGTGACTACTTTAGGCCTGTTATTGCCGTGTCGGATTTCCAGCGGTGATGCCTTGGTACTTTTCTGGAGGTATTAGTAGGTTTATAGGGCGTTTTGGTCCCTTGTTATTAGGATCCGGGGGTATTATTTTCTGAATGGGGTTAAAGCATGGTGGGAGGGGGTCGTGCATCGTTGGACTCCATGTTTATGGTGGCCGGGAGCCGATGATGCTGATAGGAGGTATTTACTGTGAGTGGATGGGGTGGTTTTTCCCAGGTGTGCAAAATTTGAAAATGTCATGCTGGTGTAATAGTAATATAATCCCTGGTGTGTGGGTAGGAAACCTCATGCAGTGGGATGGATATGAGGCGTATCTGCTCTCATTTGAGGATAAGGCGTGTGCTAGGATACAATAAGTTTATGTCCCTTGCATGCGGGATTATTTAATAAAATATTTGTTAGTATCAGTATGGCCTCATCTCTCTATATAGAGATGTGCATTGCCGCTTGATATTTGTTTCCGAATCACCTCTAATACTCAGGTGTAGGCGTTCGGGTCCAGGGTGTAGCAAACCCTAATTTGTGAGAAGCATGAAGTCTATCAACCCCGATGTATACTTTGCAATGTAGTGTAGGTGTTTTTATGTATCTGTATGTCTGTGTTGGATAGTGTTGTAGGTAATAGGGTATGTAAGAAGAAGTGTATGGGGATGGTAGCCCGTAGTTGGTACCATGGCCATCCTGATGGCATTATCAACCTCTACTCCTATTGTAGTGTGTCATCCTCTCTTGGTCGCTATGTGTTTTCTACCCGCTCTTTGGGATTTACGGTGGCTGGGTTGAGATGCCATATAGCACCTAGTATCTCCTAAAATACTAGTCTGTGGAGTGCCCGTGGGTCTGTGATACCTACGTCGTGTAAAAATGTTTGTGTCTGTGGGCACCGCCCTCTGGCTGCCCTTAGGATGTTTAAGTGTGGTGACGCTGTGTCATTCACGGCCTAATCTGGTCCCCTGTTCATAACGTGGGATAGGGTAGCATGTGACTGTGAGTATAAATCGGCATAGCATACTTGCCTGTAATGGATTTTAGAGAAAAAAAAAACAAGAAAAGAAATTATTAGGGGGGGGGGGGTTGTTCCCTCATGGAATCTGTCTGTATCCGCCCCTGTTATGTTTTTATGTTCGCGTGTAATTGCCTGTCGGCCCCTAAGTGTTGGGCGCGTGTGGGGGGAGAAAGGCGGCCGTGGCTGTAATTGGTGCGCTCTTGTCTGTATGGAGCTGCCTGCTGCTTACTCCTACCGGCGCGTGTGCCGTTATCTGAGAGAGCATATCTTGTTCCGCTAGGCTAATTGTCACGCGCCATGTACTTTGTGTTATCACCTTTGTATACATGTTCCTAGTGTCGCTAGTGATAGGCGTATAGTATTCTGTCTTCCGAGATCAATCCGGTCCACAATATTTGTGTAATATTGGATGCGGAGCCTAATGAACTGCCGCTCTCACTTCCTGTATCAACATCCGTGTTTTTACTGTATATCTGTATTGTTATTGTTTTTATGTTAGTGTCATCATGTCTGTATGTCACTGTCACGTCTTGCTGCTACAAGAATTCCTTCCGGCAACAGTGTGTGGCAACGCGCTGGAATTCGCTTATTTGCAGCGCAGTGTTTTTTGTATATTTGTTTGGTGTCCTTGGGTACGGAAAGTCTTCAATGATATGCAGGAAGGCTAACAAAACGTGACTTCCGCGACTGTCTGTGTGTTGACATGTGTTTGCATTCTAGAAAGGCCAACGCGCTAACTTGTCAACTTTTTTCGCCTACAAGCTTGTTTGGGAATTTTTTTCCGTGATCACTTCCCCATTGTGTCTTGCTCTATTATTTTATGTCCGGGGTGGGTAGATTATTGGCTGAGGAATAACCTAAACACCAAGGGAAGATGATTAAGAAAAGGAGGTAGGTTTCGGACTGGAGGAAAAGGATAGAAAAATAGGAGGAGAGTCCCACAAAAGTTATGAATTTAACTTTAAATGCACTTAGAGGTAGTTGCCACTGCAAATCCGTTCTCTGATACCTAAAGTGGGTAAGGACTTGGTCTAAGCTGACGGGAAACGCAGCTAGGACTTGGGCGGTTTGCAAGAGAGTGGCTTTAGTATATTCCCTCTCAAGCATGCATCTGCTTACTATGGGGAAGTGTGATGGTCTGGCAAGACAGAGGGTAACAGATTTATTGTACGCCTGTTCAAAAAATTCGTTTTTGCAAAGTAATTCGAAGAATGCCAATAATTTGAATCAGGTTTGGTATTTCTAGTTTTCGAAGTTATAGAGTTCCTGAAAAAGCGACCAAGTGCCTGCAAGAAGGATAGTGATAAAAAATTATACCTTGGGGAGTAATTTTGGTAAGTGAACCAATGGTTGCATTTGGAAATGGCTAAGCTTTTACTCAGCAAGGAGCCGGCTAAAAGTTTAGACAAAGAGAAACACTTATCACACTTATCTTTTGGAAAACCAACCATAAGTTTTCGGAGAGGATCTCCACAAGCAGGTAGCTGGCGTAGCGAGCTGTACTTGCCTAACTGGCCAGTTAGAATTAGCTATTAAAGCTACGAGAAACTTTAACGAGATTAACACTAAGAGTTCTTGCTCAAATGAAAATCAATAGATTTAATGGCATTGAGTAGGGAGAGCCAAGGGAGACAGGATCTTGCCTAACCGTTGTATTAGAGAAATGATGAGTCGAAAAGGAAAGTTTGAATTTATTTAACAATGCAAAAAAGTCTAATAAATTTGACAAGTATACAGTTTCAATTTTTAGTAACAATTTGGGGTCGCAGACCTCCTAACATTTAAAGTTTGCTCCAGGCAATTAACAATTCTTTAGGTTTCAAACCTTATATATTTACTAAAATCTTTGTAAGATTTTAAAAAGACAAATGAAGTGATTAAAGTTTAAACATTAAATTGAGTACAAGGAGTGTACTTTAAGAAATTTCCAAGTACCTATTTTAGAAAAAGTTACAACTTCGAAAATAACAAAAAAGAAAGCGAGTAGAATGAAGGAGAAGTTCCTATAACTTCTTGTATTTATACAGAATTACTGTTGGTTATTATACAAATAAGGGCAGGTCACTTACTGTGAAACCTGAAGAGAAAGTCAAAACGAAGGTTGTCGACCTCCTATGTTTAAGTAGGAATCACGAGCCAAATGGGGCAGTTTGCCTTTCGTGAGACCTAGAACTAACTCACTCATGAGTTGAAAGAATTGTTTTCCCTGATTATAAGGTAGAAACAATTTAAGCTTGAACCGTGTATAAAACACGTAGTTATGCAGAAATTAATTAATGATAAACAAGCAAGATGGAAGGGCACTTCGTTAGAGTGACACCTCATTGAAAATGATCTAGAGTTACAATTTTATTAATATGGTTTGTTAGTTGAAGGATTAGGGAAGATCAATTGGGATTTAGGATCAATGTTCATGGCCTTATTTAATGTAAACGGACGATTGCGACGCGGTAGAAAAGTTGAACAAGCACTAGTTTTCACTATAGTCTGTTGAATAGATGAAAAGTTCACTGTAGTAACACGAAAGTTTATGGCAAAGAAAGTTATTGCAATAATGAAAAAGGACTGGTTGCACTAGATAGGCGAAAGTCTATTGCTTGAGAAAGTTGCGGATTACAATTAAATGCGCCATAGAACATTCCAACGGTGGAAGAAAATTCGCTATTGAGCTTTAATTCAGAAGGAAGAATCTTCAATTTTAAATAGTATTCTCACAAGTGAGTGAAAAATGCATGACGGCAAGACTTGTAGATAAAGTACAGGATCTGGAAGGTTCCAGAACGATCTTAATAGAAGAATGGGGCCAAAGTTAATCCAGCGGAGGTACTAGCTTGGTATTTTATAGACAGCGGGTATTAGATAATATCCCACGTGGTGAGAAGATTTCTCATTTAAATAGCTTAAGAAAAGCTACTTTCTATTAAGGTTGGCTTAAACAGAAAAAAGCCCAACATAGCAAATTCCGCGAAGGATGATTTTTGCCCCAAATAGTAATCTCACACTGTCTATAAAATGATCAATAAAAGCATGTAGATAATAAAACTGATGAAGATGATGTTAAAACCTTAAGTCTGTACTTATCTTGGTTGCATGTCGAAGGTGAAGTTCCCTTTGACGGATACCTAATGTGCCAACATGGCGTAGAATATAGAGAGTGCCTCTTGGTTTGAGGAGACTGGCTCTAGTTGAGCCTTGACTGACCGAGTCAACTGCCGACTTACAAGTGAGACCCACTCAGCGAAGCGCTGAGGGTCCAAGGAAAGGAAAAGAGTGGGGGTAGGAGACAAAAGGAGAACAAATAAGCATGACCAATATTGTAATCTTAAATTCTCTTGAGGAAATGGTCTTCAAAGAGTTGATAGCAGGCGATACTAGCACAGCCTGGTGGGTGAAAAAGTAGACGAAGTTCTCTTGATCACGGAGATAATAGCTGGCGATGGCAACGAGATCTGGTGGCCAGATGGAAAAGGAAGTCCTCTTGCACCAGGAAGAATTGAGGAGCTTCAGAAATTCGCAGCTAGATGACGCTAGGTGGGTCATGGAAGACATATATCTAGAACAGACTCACAATGACATAAGAGACATGACCACCAACGAGAAACTAGGAGATCACTGTTGGTGTTTAATAAAAAGGATGAAATGAACAAGCAAAGAGCATTAAAATAATACTCTATCTTACCGTGTATTCCAAGAATACACCACGGGGTAATCTACATTGCCATGATTTTTTGCCGTAGAGATGTGGTGTTACCTACTTTGTGTGAGCGTTTGTCTGTGCCCGTGGCGTCCCCCGTATTCAGATTTCGGGCGCTATGGTCCAAAAAAGTATTTTGTGGTCTCCATGGAAGCCTGGTGTTCCCGGTACGTCCCCTATTGGTAGTCCCGGGGTCGCTAATGCCCTAAGTAGGCTACTATAGCGAGTACCTTAGAACGGGCCTACGCCCCTGTATGTATGTCCCATGTATGTCGTCAGTACGAATTTTGGTTAACCCTGGATTTAATTTGTGGGCGTAGTGTGGTTTTGATTCCCCTAGTGAATGATATTCTGTCGCTTGTAATCCCGGGCTGTCTGTGAGTGCCTTCAGCCGACGAGTGTGTCACGTATTCGCGCTGAGCATGCAAAAAGTGTCGGGTTACTTCATGTGATAACACGCTGCCGGGACCGTATGTCCTGTCCGGCAGTGAACAATTGATGTGTGCAGCATTCATGCTGCGACCCTGTCACGAATGGTGTGAGTGTTTCCAAAATATGTTTTCAAGAGGCCCTGCGTGTCTTCATGATGACCGCGCCTTATACTCTGCCCCACCATTGTGGTGACGCTATCTGTGTCAGACTTGTGTAGTTTATGTGCTTATACATGTATTCCCCGTATGTAAAAGAACCTTCCTGTGTTCATGATTGTGTGGCTCAATCGTTTTTGTGCTTGTGTGTCCTGGCCTCTGGTTGCATGTGTGGCAGCTAGATGTCTGTGTTAGGATCGTATCTACCTTGTAAAGGAACCTTCCCGTGTTCATGATTGTGTGGCTCAATCGTTTTTGTGCTTGTGTGTGGCATTAGTGCAATTCATATGCCATCCCTAGAGTATGATTAAGATGTGTACACAATGATAATATGCCAGTCATATACATATAATATAAACCTTATTATGCATGCCTTAACTCTTAGCTATAACTCTATGGGGTACAGTGTCTATATGGGACCCTATGGCTTTTCTATGGGATTGTGTATTCATGCTGTCTGTGCGATGCTGCCCGTGTGATTGTCTGTCCCCGTGTCCATATTCCTGGTTTAATTTTAATGTACTTGCGAATTGCCTTAATTTTGGCCAGTTTTTGTCTAGTTGGGAATGGATTTCCCCTGTAAATGTATTTATCGTCGCCCGAGCGCTGTCGCTCGACGGGGTGAATACCTTCGCCCTGTTATGAGGGTATAGGCCTCCGCCTCCCATTGAGGTGCTTCTTTACTATTTTTCAGGGGTGTTTTGAGTAAAGTAAGCCTAAGCCTTCGCTCACCGTAATGCCTGTTAATAGGCGTAGGTGTGCTGGCGCCTGAAGGGCTGTGTTGGCTCCGCGCTACCCTATCAATGTCTGTAGGCATGTATGCCCTCCTGTCTGCCTGGCCTCGTGGGGTGGGCGGTAAAACTTCCCTTATAACCCGTGTACTTTGTTTTGGAGGCAGGATAGTGCGTGCAGGCGTGTGTGCTACACCCTGGTGAACTGTAAGCAATCCCCCTGTATTTCTTTGCACTGGGGTGCACATGTTGGTGTCCGCCTCCATTCTGGCGAAATCGCCCTCTGAACTGGCGGTAGGGGTCGTGTAATTGTCTGTGAGCGCCCTTGCAATGTATTGGAGGGTGTCTGGCAATTTTCAGGGCTATGGCCACTGCAGACTCCTTCCTTCGCGTCTGTCTATGTGTGTAGTACGTCTGTATGGGCTTATCGTGCTGTGGCACGTTCGTTACGTCCTCAGCCCATGATATATTTTCCTCCAGGTTCCTCTCTGTGTTGTTGTGTGTGTTTGAGAGCCCTGGCGTCACCTCCCTCTCGTTCATTCGTTTTGAGGAGGCTGGCGTATGTTTTTTCCCTCGGTCTGGCAAAATTGCCTCCCGGACCGGAGCTGAGGGACGTGTGTCTATGTGAGTTTGGCCCTGTAGTGTATTGGGGGCTAGCCTGACCGATTTCTGGCCTATGGCCACGGTAGACTCCTTCCCTTGTGTGGCGGTACGTGTCGAGAGGGACGTCCTCGCGAATTGATGAATTAGCGCATCTACGCCTATGTCCTCTCTTGGCTTCGCTGGTGGCCCTGCCGTGAACTCAAAGATGGCCTTGTTGGCTTGGAGTTCCCGGTATTCTTCCCAAATTTGGGCGTACTGCCTATTGAGGCATAAGGCCTGTTCGGCAACTTTGGTACCGCTAGTTCCTATCTGTTTATGTTCTTGGATGAGTGCCTCCCATTGCTGGAACATGACCTCGTGTCGGCAGTGTAGTTTCCAGTGTGCTTTGTTGAGTTGTGTACGGAGGGTGGGGATTTTCGCCCTAGTCTTGCGATTCTTGGCGCTGCGAATTGGCCGGACAATTGCCCTTATAATTCTCATATACTGGGCGTGCAGGAGCTGCTGATACCTCCGGAGGTAGTCCTGCCTTGTCTCAAAGACCTTATGCCAGGCAATTAATTCCTGGTAATCCCCAATGTTCCTCAGCACAGCTAAACGGTATAGGGGGGCCATCCTAAGCTAAGTGTGTGTATAAAAAGAAATGTGTGCGGCTTCTAATGTATTAAATTAGCTGATTCTTCCCGGGGGAGGGGGGGGGGGGGGGGTTGGCTAAGATCTCCCTTGTGTTCGGGTATGTGTATAGTTATGGACCTGTTCGCAAATTGCTGCGTTGACATGTTTATGTCTTATAGAGTTCTGTGGCCGCCAACTGGAGGATCGCCTGTTCGCGAATAAGCTCCCTGTATTGGGCATATAACATTGTGTAGTGCACCGTTATTCTCTCTGAGGTTGTGTTATCCGTGTAGTGCCATGTGTAGTGTTTAATCGGTCATATATCCTGTTCCTTCGGACATGGCTCCTGTTGAGGTGTTCGTGTATGTTACTTAAATGTTTGTGTGCGCGTCTCAATTGCGCTATCTTACCCTCTGACGGGGTGCATGGCTGTTTGCCCTGTATTGCTCCAACCCTTGTCTGGAGTGCCCGTATTTGTGCCTGTCGCCTTTGTATATGCCTCTGGCACCTTAGTAATAAGGAGAATAATACTGGTGTACCCCTATCGCCTCTATGGCTTACAACCCCTGTTGCTTCTGCATGTGGTGCCATTCTGTATAGCGTAATTTTAATGTAATGCTGTTTTAAGTGTAGTGTGTCCTGTCGGGATTAATGTATTTCTAACAGTCTTGGTTATAAAGAAACAAAAAAAACTGCCGCCCTAGTGGGGGGGGGGGGGGGTGGCTGGGTTAAAATTTCCCTTACATTCGCAGAGAGGGGAAAAAATAATGCTTCCTCTCAGAAAAAAAATTTCAAATTTCGCTTGGCTGCTTTCGGTATGGATCGCTCTACCACGAGGGCTCGTTGTTTGAGTCCCTTACCCTTATTTTGCGTGGTAGCGGCGCCTCCACCAAATATGTTTTATCCCTCTGTTGGGGGTGGGATAAACAGAGTAGTGTAGATGTGTTAATTTAAGGGATGTTTCCGAATGAGGGTAGTTTCTCGTAATTGGGGGAGTAATCTATTGGGGGCGTCCCTACAGGATTCGTTTACCTGCTAGGGGATGAATGTCTAAGTGTGGGCTGCTAATCTAGCCTGACAATTAAGTAGAGTGAGCGATTCAGCGAGCGTGCAGAGTCAGTGACTTGACACTCTGCAGTCGGGCCGCTTGCTCGAGTACAATAGAATTCCTGACGATGCAGTTCCTGGTCTCCACGGTCAGGGGCAATTATGACTAAGGTCAGGTTGGGTGTAAGGATGTAAAATGGGGTGTAATTAGTAATAAACGTGTGTGTTTACTGACCAAGTATTTATTGGCCAGTAACTGTGATGTACTGTCCCTTTTAAGTGTTAGACAGATATAAAATGAAGTACGAAATGTAAAGTGCACAAATGTTCAGGGTAGGTGTTTACAAAGATAAGGAATCTGAGCACACGGCTAGTTCTCACCTGGTGAAGAGCTGGAACGGACCTCGTAGGGGCAGAGCCGCTGGCCACGAACAGATAATGGGGCTCTTCTGGGCCTAGCTTTTAAGGCCTTCCCCCACTGCCTGGTCAGCGTTTCCTCATTGCTGCCGCTCCAGTTACTGTGTTTGTGTTTGTATTATGTAAGCGTGGCTGTCAGCAGTATGCTGGGCCTGCTTGTGTTTGAAGAAGTACATGAGGCTTATGGTATGCCTATGAGGGTGGTGTTGATGAAAGATGGAGGGGTGGGTCTTAGGGGGTACTGCCCCTGGGCTGTAAAATATATAGAAGACATATACAAACAAAATAATTTATTATGTTTGATGCATGTTGGTTTAATGATGGGATGACTGGTACAGGGTATCTTAGTACGTAAGTAAACAAGACTTCCTCTCCAATATTGTTTTATTAAGTATATTTAGAGATTATGTTTGCAACGCGCTGTTTCTTTCACAATGTATGAATGTTGTTGTTTGAGTCTTCAGTCTTTTGACTGGTTTGATGCAGCCCTCCATGCCTCCCTGTCCTGAGCTAATCGTTTCATCTCTACATAACTACCACACCCTACATCTGAGGCAATCTGTTTAACATATTCTAACCTTGGTCTGCCCCTACAGTTCTTGTCCTCGACCCTTCCTTCCATAACTAAGCTTGCTATTCCTGGGTGTCTTAGTATGTGTCCTACCAACCTATCTCTTCTCTTCATTAGCAGTCGCCAGAAACATCTCTCCTCTCCCACTCGTCTTAATACCTCTATGTTTGTATCCCTATCTACCCATCTGATCTTCATCATTCTCCTGTAACACCACATTTCAAATGCTTCTATTCTCCTCTTTTCTGCTGCACCAATAGTCCAAGTTTCACTTCCATAGAGCGCCACACTCCAGACAAAGGCTTTCAAAAATGACTTCCTAATACCTAAATCTATATTCGATGTCAGCAGATTCCTCTTTTGTAGAAAAGCTTTCTTTGCCTGAGCCAACCTACTTTTTATATCCTCTTTGCTTCGTCCATCACTGGTTATTCTACTTCCTAAGTAACAGAAGTCTTCTACTTCCTTCAGCTTTTCACCTGTCAATTTGATCTCCATAGAGGTTTCTGATTTATTTCGGCTGCATTCCAGTATTTTTGTTTTACATTTATTAATTTTCATCATGAATTCTTTCTGTAAGACTGAGTCCATACCATTCAAAAACTCATTCAAATCCTCAGGCTTGTCGGCCAAGATGACTATGTCATCAGCAAATCTCAGAGTTGAAATTATTTCTCCTTGAATCTTCACTCCCACTTTAAATTTTTCTCTAATTTCCTTCATTGCTACGTAAAAATAAATGCACTGTGTAAAATATGTTTGTTGCTGTAGTGGATTCATATAGGGGGCTTGTGACATCATGGTCATATAGCCCTATGTACTTGGGAAGGTGTGTAAAGAATCTGTATAATGACCTGTGTCATTGTGATGGCTGTACTAGGATGTGCATTTGTAATTGAAGCTAGGATTTAGAACCAGGCATCCATGGCCCTATGTTAGGAACTATCCCAACATTTGCCTGGAGTAGATGGGGGAAACCATGCAAATCTACTTCCAGGATGGCTGGGGTGGGAATAAACCCACCTCTTCTCATTTTGTCCCATGACGCTAAGTGTACCCCGTTCCACCAGGGCAAAAGTCAAGAATTCTCGCCACTACTGTATGAAAAAGATTTAATATTGTAATAGACAATTAACGAGAAGTTGATTATGTTCAATGGAAACTACAATAAATACACTGTATAACAAAAGGAAACGACGCACCGGGAAGGCGTTGTACGATTGTAAGGGAATTACGTATGCAAAGACATTTGGACCGAACATGCAACTGGTTAAAGCTTAGTGTCCAATGAATGAATAGAGGGAGCTCCCGTACATCCGAACTGCGCATGCAACAGGTGTATATAAGGTGCGATTCTGAAGCATATGCTCAAAGTAGCTGTTGAATTTGACTGCGATATCTGAACGTCGGCTGTAAGAATGCCACTTCGAAGGATTCGTGCTCATTACGAGCAGATGTCAGAGTTTTAAAGAGGTCGTGCGATCAGATTGAAAAGAGCTGGTTGGTCTAATCGAGCTGTCGCTGGACATTTGGGTCAAAGTGATGCAACGATCGGACGATGCTGGCAAGTGTGGGTCAGCAACGGCAGGCATCAGCGTCAGGACGGCAGTGGTCGACTGAGGGCCACAACTGCACGGGAAGACGAGAGCGATGGTTAGAACAGCTGTCACAGCACCGGAGTCATCATTATCAACGATCCAGCGTGTGACCCACACACGTGTCCACCATGACCATCAACCGACGCCTGAGCGACAGGAATATGCTCTCGCGCCGCCCGTTACGCCGCTTACCACTCATGCCTGTTCACTGTCAAGTCAGATTACAGTGGTACCGCGCTCGAGCAACGTGGAACTGCGCTGACTGGGGACGTATAGTCTTTAGTGACGAGTCCCGTTTCCAACGGTGCCCTGTCGATAACCGCAGACGTGTTTGGAGACGTCCAGGCCAGCATGGGGATCCTGCTTTGACTATCGCACGCCACACAACCCCACAACAGGGCGTGATGGACTGGGGAGACATCTCCTTTGATAGCCGGACCCCTCTGGGATTATCATTCCTGGCACTCTGACAGCACATCGTTATGTTGATGACATTCGACGGCCGGTCGTGTTAGCGTTCCTTCAGCGACGTCCAAGCCTTACTTTCCAACAGGATAATGCCCGGCCGCACATGGCACGTGTTGCTATGTACTGTCTCCAAGCTTGCCCTATCCTTTCTTGGCCAGTTCGGTCGCCTGATCTCTCTCCCATAGAGCACATTTGGGATTTCATGATAAGGCGATTGCGAACGTCGCGGAATGTCGCCGATTTAGCCCAAAAGTTGGAGACCATTTGGCACGAAATTCCACAGGACACCATCCGGGAACTTTATCAGTCCATGCCACGTCGTGTGACAGGTTGCATCTAGGCCAGGGGTGGACCAACACCTTATTGACGTCCTCACTTTGTAACGCTCTAACTCTGCAATAAATCATTCGATTGTTCTCCACTTTTGATCATTTGTTTGTTGTTCTATGTTCCTCTCATCCACCGATTTTTATCGCCATCGGACAATTCATTCCTGGTTTGTCTTTGTTTTATACGGTGTATTTATTGTCATTTGAGAAAAAGAGTATGTGTATAACTAGGCACAGCTGTTCACAACCAGAAGGCGAAATTAAAATCGTCCTATCAGTAGATCATCGTGATATCACTAAACCATGTGTGGAGCTGTGTGTCCATGTCAGGACCCTTCTTTATTGTAACTGGAAAGGAATTTCTGAGATACAGGCAAAATTGTCAAAATATTGGTGGAAAATACAAGTCGCTGGCATGCTGCTCAAATGGCAATATGGAGACTGAAAAGGAGGTATTCAAGATCAGGACAGGATATACTGTATGACTCTTTCTCAATCATAATCTCCAGGCAGTTTGATCATAAAGTGTTATATTTTACAGCTTATGGCTTTGTTTTACCCTTGTTGTGGGGGTAGTAACTGGGGGTGAGTAGGTGTCGAGGGTGGTACGTGATCAGGGGAATTCTAACGGGTGTGATGGATTGTCGGGCGAGTGTTGGAAGGTGTAGTGGGTGAAAGGATGAAGATTTAAGAATGGGGGACCACGATCAAGGGCTGCTCCCTAGGGGTGAAGGTAATGTTCTTTCAGGAGGACGATTGACAATTCCACGGCAGGACCGACTTCACCCTATTAGAAAATACAAAACTTGTAAAATTGCTCCTTGGAAAAACACAAAAAAACTGTTATGAAAAGCTATTAGATGATTCTTTTTGACACTATACTAATAATTATTATTAATATTACCGTATATTTAACTTTTACATCATCAATCTGCAGTTTACATGGCTGAGCAGTGGGCGCTTGTTAGGTCAAGTCATTAGTAATTAATGTAAACTAATAAGTGATTTTACATTATTGACAAAGGCTATATATTTCCTTTATTTGAACATTATTTATGATACAAAAGTTATTTTGAGCAGTATAGTAATGGCTAAATTCTTAAGAGAGACTTGCGACCACATATAAACAACAGGACCCGTACAGCAATCTTTCCTTCATTTATTGGCAACATACACCAAATCATTTGTCAATCGTCTGTTGTCACGTAATCTCCTGTATCTTATAAAAGTTACAATATTTTCCTGCTTGCCACAGAGGCCATAGAATCATTAAACACTGTAGTTCTGGCAGCTTATACACTGCCTACAAAAAGTTTGGAATATTGCAAGCATTAGCAATTTACAAAGTTTTGAGTAAAGACGGAACAGCACACATTGTTTCTGAATAGGAATTCACTGGTAAAATAGAATATGCAATGAAATTAAATATGGGCCCAGTCCATGAGGATTTATACTCTTCAGACCATTATGTGACCGTCACTATTACTCGCAAATGACGTCACGAATTTTCATAAATTCATCTGCATTCAAGAATGTTTTTGCTCAAAGGAGGATATCCAGCAATTTCAGGACAATGCACACATTTTCTCATTGGTTTGCAAAGTCCGAAATTGTGGCTTGAGAAACTGCAGAACAAGCCCATTGCTACTCAACTGCTATTCCTCATTCTTACATTTAGGTAACAAATTTTGCTTTCCACGAATTTAATGCACACATTTTTTAATGAGAACGAACAAAACGTCCACAGAAAGAAATAATTTTATATTCTACCAAAGAATTATTTGATTATGCTACCATGACAGTAAATCCCCTCACACATACAGGGTGTTTCTAAATTCCCATTACAGACTTTGAGGGCTTGCAATGGGGATCAAAACTGTTAAGTTTAGCATAGTAATTTGTGTCCGGAAATATACAGTCTTCCAGCTACCCACACACCACCACCACAGCATACGTTCAAATCTCCTGCATCCTGTATACAGTAGACGCTAATTAACTGAGCCAATGGTAAACTGGAGTAGCCGTTCATTTGAGTTGAACCTTGAAAGAAGGGTCTTCAGGCAGATCTCAACCTCCTAGGAAGTGTTCCTTGTAGTGAGGTGGCCAGTTCCATTCTGTTCCTACATCCCTTCCCTAGCAAAACAGTACATGGTCCCCCAGAATCAGTCATTTATCCAAATTCTGCCATGACTAATGTTGCTTAACTTCACAGATCTGATGGGATCCTGTGTTTCAAGTTGGTTAAGCTATTAGAAGAACAAAAACCAATCAGTATAGTAAATTTTCTTAGTTAATTAGGGCCATTTTGCCCCTTAATTGGGCCTGTGAAGCCAGTCAATTTTTAGCTCATGAAGGGTACTCGGCATATATTATCTATGAAAAATATCTTCGCAGGCCCAACGGTTACAATTTTACAGGCAGTGAAATTAGTTCAAGAATAGTTAAGTGGAAATTCCAAATACAACCTCTAATAAAGTTGAAGCAATTTTGATTGTGGTACACTTGTGAGAGTTTGAATCAAAAAGAGACAAAAGAGATGAGGACTGTGCTGACCACAGTGGCTGATCACAGTGTCAGAAAGTGTATTGCTGAATTTTGGTCTAACTTCATGAAGGAATGGATCGGAGTCTACTCCATATAACTTTCCAGAATAATCATTAAGGACTGTATGCTTATTTGCAAAGCCTACCGTGTGTATTAGAGCACCAAGGCTAAATTTTATCCACTTTTTTTACCATTCAAGTCAATGCAGCTTGTACTGTTCCACTGACTAGGAAAAAAGATATTAAGTCAAAGCTATATTTTATAGTTCACTTAACATATTTGGGCCAAAGTCTACGAGGTCTCATAAGGAATAATCAACTAAAATTGACTATATTAAGTTCAAAATGGTTTTGAAAGATAGTTTCCTCTAGACCGACATATCTGATCAAAAATGTACTGTGGATGTGCTGGGGACTGATATTCCACACTTTTTGTAGGAAGTGTATACTTTCATTCAGGAGGAGAGGGCCTGTCACTCATGCCGCTCATCCTCAGTGACATTTTATGAGGGAAGATTTCTCGTTACGGTATAACTAATATTGAGTGGTTCTCTTGCAGTATCTTTTGTTTGTCCTTTCACAAAATCTTGGTGTCAGCTAGGATTGTATTAGATTTATGAACTGGTCTCGGAGTTCACTCGTGGTTGAAAGTACTGTATAGATCTTCCCAGTTCCTACGCATCTCTCATCTCACTTTAATACAACACTTAAGTCTTCAAGTATGTCTTCTGTACCACATCCTAAATGTTATTTTGCAAGTCTCTCAAACTGTAGATACTTCAGTAATCTTAGCTTGAACATATGCTTAGAGTGAACAAACCCTAAGAGCTATATGTGGGTGCCTGGAAGGCAGAAGAGGTTCACCAAGTTTGTATCCCCTTGAGATATATTTACTATCTGTTGCACTGAGGTGTATATACAGTATATGCTTGTCCTGGGATTTTATATTTTGTGAGATCCAAAAGTCACTTCATGTGTTTTTTGTCCAGTTATCCTGTAAGCACAAATTTTGAACCCAACTTCCTAAGATGACTAGGTAGATACACACTGTCACCTAATAGTTTCTCCCACTCCCATACCACGCTCCAGTTGGAGGCAGATGACTTCGATGTTGCACCTCTTAAAAGACCAATCACCAAAACTCCAGCTGAACACCTGCGAATGCAAGACTTGTCCCATCCTCGTTGCTGGTTTGATCTCCCCTTGTCACAGATGCATATTTCTCTCTAATTACCTGAAAATACAAACAGGAGTTAACAGCTGCTCATAAAGAAAAGAAAAACTGTATGGAGAAAATGTATATGATTATTAAATTAATAGCATTTCACATCATAGTAAAGCTAACATCTAAGATTAACAATACACAAATATCCAGTTAGCCTACTTGTTGCAAATGCTACAATAAAGCAGCACATAATAAAAAAAAATTAACTTCCAAATCGATCAAGTAGCACATTCCACAGACTCCACTTAGGCTATAATCAACACTGAATATTTGGCATTGTGGAAATAATTCACCCTCCTGAAGAAGTCCAGCAGACAGACTTTGAAAGTAGCAGCAAGACCGGATACACACAACATGTTTCAGTGAATTTGTTAGTCATCAGCCTCATATATTGATGTGTGTGTAACTGAAATTATTTGGATCTGAGATTGGAGTAGGTGCCCCAAGACTTGAAACAATTAACTATACCGACATTTCCTGGAGAAAGTATGGAAAAACCCAGGAGACGCAACTGGTCAAACTTTCCTCAGCAATCGTGCTGCACAACATACAGGCTGATTATGAAATCTGTAACTTCATGAAAATCCTACAGTTGTAATACTTAGAGTTGAATTCTGACAGTTCTTAGAGGGAGGTCCTTTTACTGCCTACCGGGGTGGGTTAAAGAGAGGTGGGGGTATGGTTGTCATGGAAACGGGGTGGGGCGACTGCGGTTGCCATGGAGATAAGCCCTCTGGCCAGCTCATGTTGAGGAGGAGTTTGTAGGAGTTGCCAAACCTCGCACTTCTGAGTTAGATCTTGTCACAAGCAGTTCAGCGTGAGTGTTATTCTATTTGTGTTTCTGTTTGGAGGCCGTCATTAAGTATCTAACGGTATTTTAAATACTAATTACGTAGACCTACAATTATTGTATTGCAATATATATTTCGAGCATTATGAATACTCCTCGAGGGAGAGGGAGGCCCAGAACTCGTCCAACTCATGAAAAAAAAAATACCTCCGGTCATGGTGTGACAATTCATCACCAAGGAAGAGAAATTATATGTGCCGCAAGGGAATTCTTTGAAGAGGAGGCTAAGAGTTTTTCGGAAAGGAATGTTCCTTTAATTCCATTCCAGAGAGTTCAAGAACGCACTGCGAAAGCTCTTAGAGTTAGTAAAAGTACTGTGACAAGAGTTAAGATGGAGAAATATAACAACTCAGAAGAGGGTTCATCTAAACTGTCCATGCCTGGAAAGAAGCGGCCTAGAACCTCCAGAATTACAAATCCGGATCAGTTTAAAGACGATGCTATTCGCCGGCACATATATTCTTACTTCACCAGGAGGGAACATCCAACAATTCAAAAACTGTTATTTACACTTCCGAACGACTTATTTAAAGGCAGTTACTCTTCCTTACTGAAAGTGGTTCATAACCTTGGTTTTGAATATAAAGCTATCAACAGTAGGAAGCTGCTGATGGAGAGAGGTGACGGACTGAGCCAGGTCGAACCTGCCAAGTTGAGCTCAGAAAGCCAGCGCTCTACTGTCTGAGCTTTTCAGCCCGACCTCTGTTAAAGAAAACCGAACATAAGACCAAGTCAGTCATGGTCTGGCCAGGTAGTCTACAAGAAAACACAGCGGTCAGAATGAACGAACAAGCCAGCCGGAAGTGAGAAGGGTAGGGTATGGAATGCAGGAATGTGGCAACCGCGTGAAATGGCACGCGCAATGTTCCTCCCTCCAGCACTAGCTGTCAGACGTCAACTCTAAGTATTACGACCATAGTGATTTCATAAAAAGCATTTAGTGTAGAAAGGGTTAGATGCATGAATGACATGTTCATTCATGAAGCGACAGGCCAATTTAGGCAGATGATTTAAGAAATTGTTTTACATCAGTCTCGTCACTCCATGAAGCTCCAGTGATTGGTGTTAGGCTAGCTCGTGAAATGACTGATGCTACAAAGCCATGCAGTGTAATGAATATTTCACCTATTGTCAAACATAAAGTAATGTTTTATATATGTACAAAATATCCGTATATTATCATTCTCAACATGGAACCAAACGCAATATGGCTACAACCACGATTAATTTAACATACAGAATTACAAGAAATTAATTAATGCATGTTTATTATGAAGTTCAAAATATTTCTGTGTGCAATCTTAAGCCTGGTTTGCACCTATTTATCCTATAATAAACTACACAGAAATTGTTAACTATATTATTGTGTTGATTATAGCATTATTCCACTGTAAGGCCCCGTTCATACTGTGCCCAACTCTAGGAATGGGTATTCCATGATTCAGACACCTAGATGTCAAGGGAAAGGCTACAGCCGCTTTTGAAAGTTGAGATATTTGAATATCGCGCTACATTGCTTCGAGAAGGAATTGGAAAGAATATACCGCTAAGAGCATGTCAAGTGACGTAGCGAGTAATAGCAGAGGTCGAGGCTATTTATTGATTAAATAGTTAACCATGGAGTAGAGACATGAGACTTGGATCAGATTACTGGCACGGCCAAATGAAAGAGAATGCAATTAGTATCAAGTAAATCGGACCAGGGATACCAGAGATATGAGGATTTCCAGATATCAGCTGATGCAGCGTGACCCTGACTGTTTTGAATAAAAGCCGGCTGGCCCAGGCATCAGTAGCTCACTTCAACACAAGCACTTGCCTAGCAAGATGCTGCTACGCTGAGCCAAGGCACATGGTTGCCGGATCTACGCAGAAGTAATTTTCAAAGTTGTGATAGTCACAAAAGTGCTGCGCTACGAGTGGAACTTAGTAAGTTTCCGGCGAAGGAGAATCACTAGGTGATTGAAAATTTTCTACAGACACTGGAGAAATATTTTTATTTCTACATGGACATATGCTAGACTTTGTCTAGAATTAGTACTTCATCACAGTCCAGTAATAACCTAATACTTGGATATTTAAATCCATTTCAGTCAGTTTTCATGTTTGTAACTTAATAACCACTTCGATCTATCAGTACATTGAAGACCAGTCTATCACGGTGGTGTTCATTAGTCTACGCAAGGGAAACTACATGTTGCTTCGCGCATGGTAGATGGTGTGAAGCCATGCCCAGGGAACGATCTTCAGAACAGCCGTTGATTGGTTAGACTGTCAGTGTTTTCTTGTGCTGAAAAGATTACCGTGAGTTATGTTACAACTGACATATCTAAGAATAGATCATTTAGATCTGACCCCATTTAAGCAAACTGTTATGGCTTTAACAGAAACCAATATTAAAATGGATCAACAGTTACTTCAAACGTCAATAGATACTACCACTATGTCTTACTAGACGGATTGTGGGTATATAATGGCGGCCGATACAAGGATTATACATGCTTGTCCGATAGGGCATGTCTATGGATAAATCTGGTACAGACCAGGTTCACTACGCTTCAAGACCATCAAGAAATGTAAGCCACATTTGAATTATATTATGCCTAGCTAATATTTTTCTGCAGATGACCAACACATTTTTTTCTTCGTATTTAAATCTTGCAATGATTTACGCAAGACTTGTTAGAGTTATTCTGAGTATTTTCAGCACTCAGAACAGTTTAGGATCGATGACCGAGCATTTCGAGCATTTATTTGAATATTTCATATTTTAGGGATATCACGGAAAACCATCGATGTAAAGGTTGAGTTAAATTATTTTTGTTGAGGAATGGATATTTTTTCCATATTCGAAGATTCGAACATGTGGATTCTCACATACTGAGATGATAATTAAACATATTTAAAATAATATAACAAATAATAATAATAATAATCCACTAATAATAATAACAATAATTTTCATAATTTTTCTAAATAATTTTTGGATCTTATATTTTCTAATAATCATGTGTATTGAGAGAGAGCCTATGAAGTAGTTTAATCATTTCTAGTCTGGAACAGGAGATTTTCCGCAGGAGAGTGGTTAGCGGAAGCCCGCATTCGACCAACATTTCAGTTCTGGTTGAACAGTTGATATTTGCAATGAGCAAAGTATATTTTTCAGATAACACGGAGAGGCATGAAACGGGAAGCAAATGATATTTGTATCAAATAGGATATTTTTGTATTTATATAAAATCATGACGTAAATACACTCGAAAGTGAAATAAAGATTTTCATAAGTATGGTAAATTCACGGGTTGAACTGAATGGTAAAATAAAATGAACTTGTAAGTTTATTAATCTTCCAGTGTTGATAACAAGCAGAGGCTTGATTTATTGTACACACATCAAAAAAAGTTTTGCATCACCTCGGTTCCCAGATCTCCGGCATATAGACGTTGACTGTGTATATTGTATCCAAGATACAGTCCCTTTGACTGTTCATAGATGTCACTAAAACTGCTCAAAGATGTAAACAACCATGCATGAGCAGGGCCTATTAGACGGAGGGGGTACGACAGCCGATCAGTTCCAGTCATTCCACCAGGACGAAGGTACGCTGCTCATGTTGTCTGTAGTTCTACCATGCCTAGAAGGTCAATACCGCAGTTCGATCGCGTCCGCATTGTTACTTTGTGTCAAGAAGGGCTCTCAACAAGGGAAGTTTCCAGGCGTCTCAGAGTGAACCAAAGCGATGTTGTTCGGACATGGAGGAGGTACAGAGATACAGGAACTGTCGATGACAGGCCTCGCTCAGGCCGCCCAAGGGCTACTACTGTAGTGGATGACCGCTACTTACGGATTGCCGCTCGGAGGAACCCTGACAGCAATGCCAACATGTTGAATAATGCGTTTCGTTCAGCCACAGGACGTCGTGTTTCAACTCAAACTGTGCGCAATAGGCTGCATGATGCGCAACTTCACTCCCGACGTCCATGGCGAGGTCCAGCTTTGCAACCCCGACACCATGCAGCGCGGTACAGATGGGCCCAACAACATGCTGAATGGACCCCACGGAATTGGCATCACGTTCTCTTCACCGATGAGTGTCGCATATGCCTTCAACCAGACAATCGTCGGAGACGTGTTTGGAGGCACCCTGGTCAGGCTGAACGTCTTAGACACACTGTCCAGCGAGTGCAGCAAGGTGGTGGTTCCCTGATGTTTTGGGGTGGCATTATGTGGGGCCGACGTACGCCACTGGTGGTCATGGAAGGCTCCGAAACGGCTTTACGATACCTGAATGACATCCTCCGACCCATAGTGCAACCATATCGGCAGAATATTGGAGAGGCATTTGTCTTCATGGACGACAATTCTCGACCTCATCGTGCACATCTTGTGAATGCGTTCCTTCAAGATAACGACATCGCTCGACTACAGTGGCCAGCATGTTCGCCAGACATGAACCCTATCGAACATGCCTGGGATATGTTGAAAAGGGCTGTTTATGGACGTCTTGACCCACCAACCACTCTGAGAGATTTACGCCGAATTGTCGTTGAGGAGTGGGACAATTTGGACCAACAGTGTCTTGATGAACTTGTGGATAGTATGCCACGACGAATACAGGCATGCATCAATGCAAGAGGACGTGCTACTGGGTATTAGAGGTAGTGGTGTGTACTGCAATCTGGACCACAAATGCTGAAAGTCTAGCTGTATGATGGTACAACATGCAATGTGTGGGTCTCATGAGCAATAAAACGAGCTGAAATGTTGTTTGTGTTGATCTCTATTCCCTTTGTATTTAAAGGTTCCGGAACTCTTGGAACCGAGGTGATGCAAATTTTTTTTGATGTGTGTATAAATTTTGGGAAGAAAATTTATGTGTGTGGAGTAGTTGAAATGCCATTCCCAGGTGCGCATGTTTAAGTCGCAGGAATGAAGAGGTTTTTTCGAGCATCAATCAAATAGCAGGTTCGATGGCTCAGGTTTATAGAAGGAGTATTGGAGCTACACTTTTCGTCGTATGAATGACCCGAAGGTTATTTCTTAGAAACCATCAGATCTTATTTCAACCTTGTTTACGAATTCCATTTAGACTTTGATTTTGCTAGAACCCGGATTTGTCATGATAGTAGTTTATTCTTCTTCAGAGGAAGACCTTTGCCGTTGTTGTTGTAATATTGTGTTCTTACACAAATAATAGAATGGGCCACTGCCAATTAAAAATAATTCTATAACCACGAATAATTTGAAGGATATTTTCAATCCTAGTGCCATGAACTAAATGAATTTATTATGAAGCTACAATTCTTATTTCCGCATTCTGTCGAAGAATTGCAAGTTGTGAAAATTACTAAAAAATGGCCATGAATATAAATATTTTTTATAATAATGATTCCAAGTGGAAAATTGAATAGTTGAATGGTTCAACAATTTAGAGATCAAGTTGATGATTCAGAAATCATATATTTTGTTAGGAACTTGAAGTTCATAATCGAGTCACTTCTCGAATGTTTAATGTCAGAAGAACAATTAATTTTTGTTGTGCTTCGCAAAGTTTTTCGATGCTATGCTCAAGGTCAAATACTTTTCAGATGATGTTATTAATATGTGTAAATAATTTGTGTTGATTCAGAAATAATAACAATATTTTTCGACGATATATTTTTGAAACTGGAAAAATAAGTGAAAGTTTAAAATTCTATGAACATTTATTCTACGAGTGTTAATATTATGTAAAAATTCAAACAGTGAACTACGATATTTCCAGTAGAGACAATTAAATTTGAACTGGATTTAATCATAAATAATTTTGGAACACAGTCTACAGGACTATTAATCAGACTTGTGTTTCCAAAAAAATAATTGTCAAATGTGTTTGGAAAATTTCTGTATATTGTGTAAATAGGAGTGTGGATCGCCACACGTGAGTGATGCTGCTTTGAGCATTTTTGCAGTCAATTTTAAATTCAAAATAAACTGAGATAATTTTACAGGATGTGTTATACCCAATTGAATCTCCTTCTATCCTTATTGTTGCATTGAGCCAAAAATCAGTAAAGCATTTTTTCATTTGATGTCGTTTTTGCGATTTGCTTTAACCCATCTGGCGCTCCGGGATATTTTGACTCTCGTGCTGACTGATTATTGGTAAAACGCATATGTGGTCGTGCGGACTCCGGTCTAAACGGGCACAATACTAAG
>CAMPQE020000107.1:0-58000 GCA_946902985.2 Meconema thalassinum | reverse complement strand
TGTAGCAAAAGGAATATCCACACTTATGCTTTTTAGATCTCGATAAAATAATATTACAACCTCTGCACTTATAAATTTCCTTGCAAACCTCAGTATGATTATTTAAACACTCCTGGTTATAACAATACCTATTACACTTACTACAGTGTACCTTATCTTTATCTTCAGGAGAGTGTGCAGATATCTTGCACAAGATACACACATTCCCCTTCCTCTTGCACTTATGCTGTTCCTTGTTGTTGTAAGGTGAGTTACAAGCATTACAATAATACGAGCTTCCTAAGAGAGCTTTCATACTGTTTATGACGTCAAAATGGTTCCCGTTTTTGTATAGATAAACTTTGGTATCCCTTTCTTTACCCGAGTATATAACTGAATTAAAATTTTCGGCACAGACAACCTTTATTTGAACTTGTAATCATTTTTCTACGTTCTTTATGTCCTCTAAAGTAAAACCCTCCTCGTTGTAATCACCGAGTCTTTTACACAATTCTAGGGTTAGTTCAGTTTGAATTTGCCTACCCATTCTGACCTGTTTAATATCTATTGCACTTAGTTGCCTACCGAGAACCTTATTCGAGTGGTAGGTTAGTGCTGTTACTGTGACTCGTGGGCAGCACAAGTTACCTTTGTTCTTTATTTGGGTGATACATCTCTTGGATCTCACATCATCTGTTAGATTTATTATTTTTGATTTACCCTGACCTCTTGGTATATTCAAAATCTTGATATTGAACCTGGTTTGGGTAATATTTAGGTTTTCGTTTGAAGATAGAATTTTAGCTATATGGTTCATAAAGGATCTAGCATTTACGTCTGATTGAACTACAGTTGAAATATCATGATGGAAATTAGGGTTGCATGCTACTATAGTTAACTTGTCTCCTTTTTTGTAGTTTCCTTTCTCCTTGGCTAGTTTAATCATTGCGTTGATGGCATTTTCAACTTCCATAATCTTTTCAATTTTAATGGTATAATCTACTTCTGTGGTATTAAATTTCTTAATAAATCTTGATGTGGTTTCTGTGATGGTGTATGGTGGTTTTCGTTGTTCTTTTGGTGGTTCTATCAATTCCTCGTGAAAGCTTAGCTCTTGAGCTACCTTATTTCGGAAGACAATGTCTTGGGTCTTTAAAATGGATTCAATAATTTCAGGTTTTCTCATCCTATAAGTTACCTTAATGTTTTGTTTCTTTCCAATCTCTTTTAGTTGTGGTACCGTGAGCCTTTCTAAATCGTTCTTTTTGTATAAAATATCATTGACCTTGTTTAAAGCTTCAATAAGTTGTGATTTGTTCCATTTAGAGAACCCTGTAAGGTTGTATTCTTTGGCTGCATGCCGCAGATCCTTACATGTTACATTATCTTTCTTCTGCTCCTCCTTCTCTTCATTGTTTGGGTCATTCTTAAGATGACTCTTTGATTT
Source organism: Meconema thalassinum (assembly GCA_946902985.2). Lineage (NCBI taxonomy): Eukaryota > Metazoa > Arthropoda > Insecta > Orthoptera > Tettigoniidae > Meconema > Meconema thalassinum. Next base: position 56,574 of record CAMPQE020000107.1, on the reverse strand, counting down.
TAAGTGTCTGGACCAGTTTTTATATGTGATATCCATACGACACTTGTTGCAGTGTTTACCTGCATAGTTATATTTATTTCCTTCCGACATAATTCTTTATTTACTAATTTATGTTATTAAAAAAATCATTTTTTTTATATGAGAAAAATCTTCCTACTAACTACCGCAAATATTTTTAAGATCTCGTAGACCTTAAAAACTGAAGGTATTTAATGAGGGTGCGTTAAAGTAACCATTAACTTTGCAAATTCTTGTTCTAAGAGAGACATGCTGTCGCCTATTTTACGGAGGTGCATGTCGTCGTCAACATGTTCCATAATAGTCAGTTGTAAGTTCTGAAGCCTGCTTAGATAATTAAAAACGATACCTTTTAGGTTTTCTGGAACCTTATTTATATCAAAAGGAAGTACTGCTGGTTTGTCACCACCTTTTATTATGGCCGTCATGCTACAAGGAGGTATTAACTGATTGTTCACAAACATTTATTTACTCAAAAATTAAGTAAAGAATATTTTTTATTATTTTTTTGTATATAATAAATGGAAAAGAATCAATTTCTCGAGAAGCTCAATAGCATCAACGAACAAAACCGTTTAAGAAGCTTAGTGAGCTAGATATAGGGGAAGCTTATATCATAACAGACGTAGAAGACATAAATACAAAATATGGATATAAAACTTTCCTAGAGCTTGATAGTAAATTCAAGGTTATATTACCAGACAAATACAAAAAGGTGCTAAGCTGGGGAGAGGAAAAAGAGAGAATGATAGGACTGAGAATGGTATACCATGGCACAAAAGAAGTCAATGGTGGTAACAAAGCGCACAATCTTAAATTTTCTTAAAAACGCAAAATTTATGGTTTTAATGGTTATTAACCATTAAAATCAAATACCAAAATTAAAGTAAAATTAAGGATTCCTTCGTAGCTTTATGAAAATTGTAACAGCTATCTATGTCATCACCATTAAGTTCAAAAAGATAATCTATACTATCCTCAGAAAACTGATTTATAAATACTTCTACATCTTCAGTAGGATGTAGTAAAAACAGGAAGAAAGAAAGGGTTATTCGCTTTACTCGGGCGTCCATTTATTTATACAGAAATATTACAATATAACATTTTCTTTATTAACCCAGCTATTGTGAGAATTATCAAAACCCAACCATTTGACATATACCCGATTTCCTTTCTTTCTTAAAACTTTTTCAACAAGATATGCCTCTGGATACTTTGTTTTCTGTAATTCTTGGGTGTAAAAGTTTCCCTTTATTTCTTTCGCATTTACATCTTTCAATTTGTACGTAATAGGGTCGGAATAAACGATATCTTTTATTTGAAATATTTCAGTCGACCAATTTCCTGTGTATCCTTTTTCGAATATACCTTTTAGTTTACTAATTCTGACTTGATCGCCAACTTTAAATTTCGCTTTTTCTTCCGCTCCTACGCTTACAGTGTAAACAGTTTTCAACAAATGTTCTTCATTAGCTTTGTTTACGTTTTTTGGCTTCATATTTATAGTTGTGTGCGTCGTATTATTGTAGCCATTAATTAACTTTGGTAAAATGCCAACCCAGTAGTAGTTTCCTTGAATATCAAACTGCTTCCACATTTTCTCTTTTAAGGTCCTATTGAATCGTTCTACAACTGAAGCTTTTACTTCAGTAAAAGTCGAATAATGATTGATATTAAATGTTTTCATCAATTTTGAAAATTCTTTATTGTAAAATTCTTTACCGTTGTCTGTTTGAAGATTTTTGGGTTTTCTGTTTTTTAAAATACCATCAAACGCTTCAGCAACACTTTTACCCGTTTTATCTTTGACTGGTACACCCCAGGCATACTTCGAAAATACATCAATGACTGTTAACAAATACTTGTAGCTTTTATTAAGCTTCGATATCCCCTTTATTTTTCCAGAGTCCATTTCTACCAAATCCGCTTGCCAAATGTCATCAATGCCGTGAGTTGTAACCCTCCTTCTCGGAAAATTCTTCCTCATGGGTTTATGAATTTCGTTTATAATTTCCTCTCGAATGCTAACGGGTGGTTCTCTAATTTGTGTAGAACCCCCTATTTCTACACTCTCATTAACTTTTTTTACACCGGCTTTTCTTGCTCCCACACTCGGAACATAAACCTTCGATTCTAGTTCGACCATTTTTTGTCGAAAGTGTGTGAGGATGCAGTGTTTGAGTAAACGTTTTGCACTTTAAACACCAAATGTGATTATTCATTTATTAACTAATTAATTAATTAAAATTAATTATAAAATAAGCATTGGTTTACTCAGACACCCAACATTAAAGAACGCAAACTAACTTACAAGAAACAAGGGTCTACCCTTTGTTGAGGAAATTAACTTTTTATATTTATATTTATATTTTAATTAATTAATTAGTTAATAAATGGAATCAATTACCGATATTCTAAACAGCAAACTTGTCTATAATAGCAAACAAGTGGTTATTGCTATTGATGAAAATAACGATTCATGGTTTAAAGCTAAAGATATTGCTTTAATATTGGAGTATAGAGATACAGATAAAGCAATTCGAAAACACGTTGCAATTGAAGACAAAGGTACATTCGATACCTTAAATAACCCCGCTGTTTTGGCGGGGTTAAAAAATATACATCCTCAAACCAGATTTATTAATGAATCTGGTTTGTATTCGCTTATTTTATCATCTAAAAAAGAGGAAGCTAAAAAATTTAAGAAATGGGTAACGAAAGAAGTCCTTCCATCAATTCGAAAGTATGGAGAATACAAAATTAAAGAAGAATATAAGAACCAACTAGTTGGGTTAATGCAGAAACTTCAAATAAAGGAAGCAGAATACGAATCTCTTACCCCATTAGCCACACCTCTTGCACTTAAAACTAGTAAGAATAATTGTCTGCTTATTATAGATAAGCATGAACCAAACGAAAAGTACAGGTACTATGCAATAAGGACGCAGAGACAACAGGTGAATCAAGCAATCAAAAAAATATGCAGGCGGCACCCCGATTGTGAGATAGTTTATGAAAAATATAATGATCCTAATAGCGTAAGGTTGTATGTGCTTATGAAAGAACAAATAAAAATTAGCTATTCGGGAAACCATTTCAACATTCCATTTACTCCCGATCTTCTTAAAGGAACAATAGAGATGTTGTATAAAAACCTGTTACATTAGACTGTTTTTAATGGATATTTTCTCCATTAAAAACTAAAACATTTTAACATTAGTATTATTCGACCGATTCATCAGGATGAGGTTCATATGCATCAAGTATTACTTCACCAAACATCGTCACACTAACATTTATTGGAAGTTTTAAAATTACGCTGTCCATTTTATTTTTGAAGCATAAAGTATCACCAGATTTATCGTTGAAGGGCTTACTAGTATCTACCATAATTTTTTCTTCTTTGGAACGTGCAATATAAACGTCTAATACTGTTTTAATAGCGTCATCTGTATATGAAGTAAATACTTTATCTGGGTCTACGATACGAACAAATATTTTCCTAATCGTTGCGATGTATGTAAAAATATGCTTAATTTTATCTTTCTCTGCAAAAAGGTCCTTTTGTAATATTATCCTATCAAACACCTTTCTTTCTAAGTTGTCAACCTTTTCTGTTAATGTTGCTACTGGTGCAAGACAAGTAGTGGCATATTCCGAGAACAATTTTTCTATTTCTTCTTTCGTGAAGTAGTTATCTTTAGGAAAATCCCCTTCAGTAGTAAGTGGTTTTAGCTTTTCTAAGAGATATTGCTTATTAACGACATCTTTATTGTTGATTGGATCTTCAATATTCGCTATCCTCTTTCCCTGAAAATCAATCCATGTTTTTGAAACAGAAAAAAGCTCACTAAGGCGTTTATTTAGAACCGTAACTAGCCTCGAAAATCGTTTTTCTAAATCATCCTTTGTGAGAGCTTTAATATTTAATGAACTACTCTCTCCGTTTATAATTTTATTTCCAAATATGTCCATTTATTAAATCTATAATTTCGTTAAAATTAGCGGGGTTAGGGGAACCCAAATTCGAAAACAACTTTAAAACAAGGACACATAAATGACCACATATATATTCATCAAACATTTGAATTCTTTCGGCGTTATAAAATAGGTTGCTAGCTCCCAAATAATTTACTAGTTTTTCAGGAACATCTCCACCGAACGAGTCAAAGACGAATTTTTGGTTACCCTTTTTAAAGTAACAAATCCAATGAGTACCTGCATGATCCGACGTATCCAAGTTTACAATTCCTGATTCACAATCATTAGGTTTTGTAGGCAGTTCATCAATCATAAAACATTTCGAAAATGCTTTATGTTCATTTCGTGTATTATTTTAAGAATATCGAAATTACCTAAAGGGTGCTTATAGTTGGAAAGTATATCACTCAATATCGATGAAATTTCTCTTTTTTTTAATTTTAGTTATTCCCAAACAACCTTGTCCAGTCTTTTTTTCGATCACCAGATTATGTCTAATTTGTTCAGCCAATTCCGCATCTTCTTTTTGCTTTTTATGAACAGCGCTTGTAATGGCTGCAGCGCCACCTGCCAGCGAACCAATGGCACCCAATGCAGCTAATATTAATGGCAAAAATCCTCCTTGGTGTTCATTAATTCCAGAACCTTCTTTCTTCCTACTGAGATATTCGAATATTTTCTTTACAATTGGAATGGACAAACTTATAAGTAAGCTACCACCTTTTTGAATTTTTCTTGCTTTCTGCTTCTTTTGTGTATCTGTCAAGTACTCATCTAGATAGTCATGCTTTTTCAGATCTTCGTTGGAGAGTTTTATTTTAATAGCTTTGGGTTTTAGTTTCCCTTTTTGGGAAACGTTGTAATCAATACTAAATCCTTTCATTTATTTAATGAAAAAATCATAAACAAAAATTTTACAAATTTATACTCAAACGCCCCAACCATTTTCATCTAACCCCATTCCCATTTTTCTTTTTCCATACATTATTCCAGTAACGGCTGTAGCTGCTAGTCTCTCACTCAAGTTAGCATCTTTACTGAATATTCTCTCTTTTGCAGCCTTTTGTAATTCTTTATCTGCTTGATGTCTGTGCTCTAATTTTGTATGGTCGCGATATGCTATATCATGTAATTTACATGCTTCGTCTAATGGGTTAGAGCCCTGAACACCTTCGGCTAGTTGCTTGTCTAATGGATTACCAGGACCACAAAATTTATATCCCGGGAGTGTTAAGTCAATATTATTTTCACCTATTGTATTTATCATCCAATTAACTAATCCTTTTCCATGTTTTTCAGATTCCCAGAATGTATGGGGAATGTTATTTAAAAACCTAATTAGATATGGAATACCTTTAGGATTATTAACAATGAAGTCATTAAACTTACTCGTAAGCATCTTCGTTATTCCAACCTTTTCATTGTGATAGACGTTGTTTCCAGCATTTTCTTCGCCATGAATTACCATTAATCTGTCTATTAATTCCCTTACATCATCCATCCACACATATTCAATCGGTGCTTTTGAATATTTTTTTACAAAACCAAATCCTGATTTAGGAGGAGTGGTTAGAGATGCAGCTCTTTCTTTTCTATTAACTTTTTCTGAAAGCCATATATCCTTTATCAACATATTATATTTTTTGCCAACACTACTTTTAGGTTTAGTGCTATTTGGGTCATTGTTTTGATACATAGCATTTGTAATTTTTAAAATAGTCTCATATGTGCTGCGGTCTTCGTCTGTATACTCATTATCGTTAGGTATATCATTTAAGGTTAAAAATAGCATTAAACCCTTTGTAGCTTTAAAATTCTTACCCTTAATTATAATATCGTCATTACTGAATTCAACTTTTGAGTCACCTATATAATAACCCTGATAGTTCTTATCATACCTTATTCCAAATTTAGGGTCACTAATTCTAGGTAAATATTTTGAAATTATTACCCCTAAGTGGACCGTAGAATAATCAGTTATGCCTTTCCTCTTAACATTTTCTTCACTTTTATCATACTCTTCATCGGCCTCTTGAAATAAACTCCTCCCCTTTTCTTTCTGAAGTTGCGACTCTAAATTCTTTCTGACCTTTCTTGCCGATTTTAAAGCATCTTTTTGCTCATCAGTGACATCAAATTCATCCAAGAAATAGGAACCTTCGGAATCTGAAGGAAAGTCTTCTTTATAGTCAATTTTGTAAGGAATTAATTGCTTCTCTACTTCTCTATTTTCTTCTATAGCTTTAATAACATTTTCACCGATGTCATTTAACTTGTTGCCTAAAACATTAACAGCATCGATAACAGGTTGATCTTCTTTTTTATACTTCTCGTATTCCGTTATAGGCTGCTTCTTCCATATTCGAAATTCGTCTTTTAATTCTTCAAATTTCTTCCTATTCCTTCTTGCTTGTTGAACTACCTTTTGATCGTATTTCGCAAACATCTTTATTATAGGTGAAATTTTAAAAAATAACGTTTGATGCTAACATTGACGTTTGACATTTGACGCTGACATTGACGCTGTACGTTGTACGCTGTACGTTGACGCTGACGTTGTACGCTGACGATGTTGGTGTTAGAATATTCAACCCAATACCTGCCAATACCCCTGGAGTAGTTACCCAACATTTAGAAACGTTTTAATTTTATTACTATATTTACCATCGTTAGCTTTGCGATTCATATCAATAGTAATAAAACCAAACTCCTCGTTCCAACATTTGCTGCAAATATTCTTAAAGTCTTCAAATTTCATATCGCCACCAACAAATTCTTGATAAATATGATTTAAATTGGTATTATCTTGCCTAAATATGTTTAAGAAATTTAAGTTATCACGAACTAATTGTTTTGGTATTTTTGAATACGTTTGAGCTAAGTAAAAACAGTCAATCCCTTTATGTCTTCCTCGTGTAAAATATTCTCGAACTATGTCTTGGTTTTCCAGTATGAAATCGTCGAAAATTACAACTGACCTATATTCACATTTATCCAGGGGCATTATGCTTTCATCGTCATGAATAAATTGTGCAATGGACTTTCCTAACTTTTCTTCGATTTTATTACATTTTTCCATAAACTGTTGATACTTAGATTGATCTAAACTTTTAGAGAAGATGTAAAGGTTGTTTATTTTTTCCCAGTTTAACCATCCAGGTGCCAAAATATAATTGTCAATCATTAAGGTTGTTTTACCACAATTACTGGGGCCTATTATAGCACAACGAATGGAATTCGGTAATAATTTGCCATGTTTGTTTTTTACTTGCTTTTCTACAAGTCTTACTTGTGGGTCCCAATCTACAACATTTCGTTTACTCATTTTCGTTTATTTTATTAATTAATGAATGCATTAATAAATGAAGAGAATTTTTGAACTAAGTGGTAAAACTTCGGTTTTAGAGAAAAGGTTAAAGGTTCCATTGCGAGATGAATTTAGAAAAGTTGGATTAATAGGGTTTTACTCAACCTTCCTAACACCAAATATTACAACAAAATACAATAAAGTACACTATGAAAAAGTATCAGGTACGATAACTGAAATGTTTATTCCACCAGGTCAATATAATGTAGAAAATTTACAAAAAGCTATTCAAAGTCAAGAACCTAAGATTAGTATTGAACAAAATAAAATTCTAAACAGATTGGAAATAATTAGTGATTATAAAATATATTTTGACCAAGAAGAAAGTATTGGTTCAGTTTTAGGTTTTAATAATCAAATTGTAGAACCAAAAACCAAAACACTTGGTCGGAACTTACCTAAAATAATTCCGTTCGAAAATATCCGCGTTCATTTCAATTTAGCGGATGGAATGTTTGTAAAAGACTCTGAGCATTTTCACCGTGAAAATAATATTATTGCATCATTTAAACCAGCCCTAGAATTTAGTGCTCCAATAATTTATGAGCCGAATTATCCTGTATTTTGCCCAGTTTTCGAAAAAAATTCAGAATTTAAAAATTACTGTGACCAATGAGAATGACGAAGTAATAGATTTCAACGGCGCAACGGTTACTGTAATTTTAGAGATGAGTTAATTATTTCCTCTTCATTTAATTTTCTATTATTTTTCTTATAATAAATGAACAAAGTAGAAAGTTACCAGTGGCAGTCTTTTCCTGTAAATGAAAAGACTAAAAACAATTTAAATTTGCCAAACAAGGACGTGGAAATAGATATTAAAGTTGGAGATGGTTGGATTGATAATAATGCGCACCTGTATATTACTTTCGATGTAACTCATGCTGATGGAACTGATTATACTAACTATGAAGGAAAGTCAAATGTAAAGCTAATTGACAATTACCCCACTCAATTTTGGAGCACTGTAACCGTGAAAAAACGAGGACACACTATCTATCGAATTGACCATCCAAATATATCTTCAACGGTTCTGTTTAATTTAACAGCCTCTTATAGTGATAAAATGATATATTCAGGTAATTTTCTTAATAATGGTAAATTGCAGAAAAAATCAAATGAGTTAAGGTACCCTTTAAGTCTTCTTGGTGGCTTTTTTAAGGATTTTAAAGAGATTATGTGGGAAGGAGATTTAACTGTTACATTTACATGGAGTCAAAATGCGACCGATGCTTTGTATAGATGGTGGACTAAGAATCCCGATGGGGGCAATGTTGCTGGAACTCTCCCGGAGGAAGGAAAAGTTACCGTAAAGTCAATGGAGATAAAAATTCCTGTTGTTAAATACGAACCAAATTATGAGCTTGAACTGAGAGAAAAAATACTAAAAGAACCACAAATACCTATATCATTCTTTGATCTTCAAACTCAAGAAATTTCAGGCCTAAGTGGTAAAAAGAATTTTGAAATAGATATTACTAATTACTACAATTCAATGGAGTTTGATCTGCCATATTTTATTTTTGTTGTGTTTCAAACTAATAGAAAAAATAACCAAGATATGAATAGTTCCAAATTTGATCATGTTCAGCTTCAAAATATTTACATGAAAAACGGAAGAAACGAAATGTTTCCGGAAGAAATGTGGAATATTAATCCTCCTAATACTTATCTAAATGCCTATTATGCTTTTAGGGACTTTAAGCGTATAACTGAGCTAAAGTATAATGTTGTTGTAACCCCCACAGAGTTCATTGCTTCTTATCCTATTTATGTTATCAATATAAGTCGGCGTAGAAATGTAGTAACACCTCAGAAAACCAGTATGAAATTGGTAGCAACATTTAATGCCAATATACCTGAAAATACGCTTGCTTATGTAATTATGTACGGTAAAAAGAATTTAACCTATGATGCTAAGCATGGAATAGTTACTGAAAACTTTTAAATGGAGAAAATAACCTTTTATGTTCCCCAGAACGTCTTTTTAAATCTATGGACTTTCCATATTTTAAAACATAATCTTTATTAGAATATGGTTGTAATATATCTTTAAAAATATCTGATTTTTTAAGGTCTTTTACGCAACCTAAATTAAATGCATATATACATGGAGTGGAGGTTACAGAACAACCTAAGACATCACTTATAGATTCTGGGTTTGCACCTCTGAGTACACTATAAGACAATTCTTGGCGTTGTTCAGTTGTTCCCAAATGAGAGGTATAAACAACCTTAGTTGCCCATTTTCTAAATTTTTGAACTACAGGATTTCCTCTAGAGCTATAAATAACCTTTAATAACCCTTCATATGTTAAAAATGTTGAAAGTGAACCGTTTTTTCTGTTATCCATCAACTCATTATCAATTAAACTATCAATAACAAAAGTTTTATAGTGTTCTGGTGAAGTATGAGAGTAGTTGTTATTCATTTTAATAAATTAGTAAGAGTTTAGTTTTTAAGTTCAATTGAACTTAAAAGCTAAGAATTAAGAAAATGATATTTTAGGTGAAAAGACAATTAAGTCTGCAAAATTTTGTTATTTTTAGATATAAAAAACAGTTAATAAATATGGAACCTGAATACGCCGTTATCGTCCGTTGCGTCGACGTAAATAATGTGGCTGAGTGTATTAAGAAAATAGTCTTCGATTACTACCTCAAGCTGCAAAATTTGCAACTAACGATCTTAGCACGCGTTAGTGATGAAAGTGACTGTGTAGAAATTGGTGAGGCATTAATGGAATTAGAAGAGCAAGTAAAGAAACTAATAGTTTCGGCTGACCACAGTGCGAAAGAATAGTAGTTGTTATTTATTTTAATAAATTAGTAAGAGTTTAGTTTTTAAGTTCAATTGAACTTAAAAGCTAAGAATTAAGAAAATGCTATTTTAGGTGAAAAGGCAATTAAGTCTGCAAAATTTTGTTATTTATAGATATAAAAAACAGTTAATAAATATGGAACCCGAATATAATATAATGCCTTGCAGCCTGACAAATATTTTAAAAGGGGGTTGTGTTTCAAATGCACCCACCAAAGTAAATAATGTGCCTGAGTGTATTAAGAAAATAGTCTTCGATTACTACCTCAAGCTGCAAAATTTGCAACTGACAATCTTAGAACGCGTTAGTGATGACAGTGATTTCATGGAAATAGGTAATGCCTTAGATGAATTAGAAGATCAAGTGGAAAAGCTAATAGTTTTGGCTGAGCACAGTGCGGAAGAAGAAGGAAGAAGTTAAAAATAAGTTATCAGTGAACTTGACCAGGAAACTCCGTTTGCCTTGATACACTCTTAGTCGATAAGATAACCTTGCTATCACTCTCTCAGTTCCGTCCGCTCGCTCGCATGCAAGTGATGTGCTAAATTAAATATTACTTAGAACCCAGCTGTTAGTCTTGTTAAACCGGAAGTACTAGTAGCAAAGCAAGAAACTACGTAGTATGTATGTGTAGCGCAATCTATTAGCAAACAATAAAAGCTCTTCGTAGTGCACTTCTCGTAAGAAATTGCACCACATAAGCCCGCATACACGCTTTTTAATCGCTTTCCTCGTAGCTCAGGAGGACAAGTGTTTGGTTTGTTGAGATTTGTTCGCTTAGAAACGGAGGCGCCCCGTTTTCTATGGTTCGAATCCCACTCAATCCTTTCAAAAAAATAACTGAGTCATTAATGGAGAGAGAAAAGAGGAGTAAGGAGCAAATGCTCTCCAGGCACATAAGGGAGACTGAGAGATGCAAAGTAGATGGGAGTGGCCACTCAAAAGGAAAGGAAAGAGAAGTTGGAAGGAGAAGCTGAAAGAGGAGAAAAAAATCCCTAGGGGTGTCGACGAAGAGAAATTAGAAAACCAGCGCTGGCTTCAAAACACCCCTAGGGGTTTCTCCGCAAAGTCGGAGTTTTGCAAAATTTTAACCATTATTTTATCCATAATTCTTTAAAAAGTTAGTAGTTCTTCTGTCCCAACTAATGAAGATATCTTGGAAAATTAAAGTAGACAAAGACCATATCCTACAGATAAGTAAAATAATGTTTAAGGTTAAATAGGAGCATAAAAAATAAATAAAATTATGGTTAAATTTAAACCTTAAAGAGAGGGTGTTCCCAACTACCCCATACGTTATAGGGCGTCTTCTCTTAGGACAGTAAGCTTAGTAGTGACCATTATTTATGGGAAAAGTCGTTGGAGATAGTATGCTTAGTTTTGGCCATTAAGTCGTTGGGAATTGTAGCCTTAGCTTTAGCCATTATTTACGTAGAAAAGTCGTTGGAAATTGTAGGACTAGTTTAATGCTTTTTTTAAGCATTAAAATTTGTAAGTGTTCTCGGTAGTAAAAACGTTTTTTTTGTAGCTAATTAAACCATAAAATGTGTGTTAACGTTACGGTTAATTTTGAGCACAAAATCGATTAGTGTTTTCGGTACCTAAAACATTTATATCATGGTTGATTTTGACCATAAAATGTGTGTTAATGTTATAGCTAGTTTTGGCCATAGAATTTGTAAGTGCTATCGTTAGGGTTAAACTAGCCATAAAATTAGTTAGTGTTATCGGCAAAGAAAGATTTTTTATTATGGTTGATTTAGGCCATAATAAAAATGTTAATATAATGGTTGGTTTAACCAGTGCTCCCAAGTACCCCTACAAAAAGTAGTGTTAATTTTATAGTCCAAATTAACCTTAAAAATAAATAGAATTATGGTTAAATTTAACCCTAGAAGAGGGGGTGTTCCCAAGTTGCCCACTTACTACTCTTCTAGTAGTGCCCTTTATCACCGTACACAATTTCAGGGCAATATCGGTAATAGTTTCGGAGATATTGAATGCTAGTGAAATATTTCGCACAGCCGCCATGTTGGATTGGTGAGACGTAACAAAATTTGAAGGGCACGGTCGAGGTCGCCGGGAATAGTGCTATGAACTTACCGAGTTTCATTGAAATCGCTCCAGCCGTTTAGATTTTATTAGGGACACACACACACACACACACACACCTCACACACACACACACACACACACACACACACACACACGGACAAAAGGTGATCTCATAAGCCTATTTTTTCAAAATTGAAAATAGGCTAATAAGAAGACACTTGTCTGAGGGTTTTTCGATGTGGTGTATATTATGTGGTGAAAGGGGTGAAAGGTAGGGGTTGAAGGATTCCTAACGGAGCCGTGTATCTCTTTAACGACATAGGCGAGGAGTTTGAAACTCAGCGGAAAAAAATCAGCTTAAAAATAAGTAAAAGGTGTTCGACCGATTTTTTTTCATAAATCCAATTTAAGGGGTCCATGGGGGGGGGGTGAAATTTTGGAAAAAAAAAATCCCAGGAAAGATAGTGTCCTAACCGATTGACTCACTCACTCTTCAAACTCAGGGGGAAAAACTGCTTAAGATTAAGTAAATATGTGTTCGACAGTTTTTTTTTCTTAAACCAAATTTAAGGGGTTCATCGGGAGGGGTGAAATTCTGAAAGAATAAAATTGAAAGAAAATGTCCTCTCCCTCACTCATCATCGCCCAGCCAAAATTATTGACGTTGGAAACATGGCATTTTGGGTATATGTTCGTTGTATGTCAAAACCGTACACTAAGGGAGGATTTTTGGATATTCAAGTTCTAAAGGGGTCTTAAGGGGGTTAAACCTGCATTTCATTGAATAACAATATCTCACGAGTGGTTTCATTTGTGGTAGTGATACTCGGCATATAAACTAATCATTAAAAAAAGCAGACATGTGTCTATGTTTTTTTTGATATGGTGTATTATTATGAGGAGAAAGGGGGTAAAAAGTGGGGGTTGAAGGATTCCTAACGGAGCGTGTAGGCCTATCTCTTAAACGACATAGGCGGAAAATTTGAAACTCATCGAATAAAAACAGCTTACAAAATAAATAAATCGCTGTTCGACCGTTTTTTCATAAATTCAATTTAAGGGGCCAATGGGGTGGGGTGAAATTCTGAGGGAAAAGGAGAGAAAGTGTCCTAACTGACTAACTCACTCTTTCATCAAACTCAGGGGAAAATGACAGCTTAAAAATAAGTTTGTATGTGTTCAAGCGTTTTTTCATAAATCCAATTTAAGGTGATGGAGAGGGGTGAAATTCTGGTAAAAATAATTGAAAGAAAATGTCCTGACTGTCTCACTCACTTATCACGCCCAGCAAAAACTATTAAAGTTGGAAACATGAAATTTTGGGAATATGTTCGCTGTATGTCAAAAACGTCAACTAAGGAAGGATTTTTGTTTATTCGGGTTATAAAGAGGTATTAAGGGGTTAACGTGCATTTCATTGAATAACGATATCTCATGAGTTGTTTCTTTGGGGATGTGATATTCGGTATATAAAATAATCAATAAAAATAATCAGACATATGTCTTAGGGTTTATCGATGTGGTGTATATTATGAGGTGAAAGGGGTGAAAATGGAAGGTAGAGGGATTCTTAACGGAGCGCGTATCTCTTAAACGACATAGGAGAGAAGTTCGAAATTCAGCGGGAAAAAACAGCTGGATGTGTGTTCGACCGTTTTTTTTTTCATAAATCCAATATAAGGGGTTCATGAGAGGGGTGAAATTCTGAAAAATAAATGAAAGAAAATGTCCTGACTTACTCACTCATCATCGCCCAGCCAAAATTATTGAAGTTAGAAACATGAAATTCTGGGGTTATGTTCGTTGTATGTAGAAAACGTCCACTAAGGAAGGATTTTTGGATATTCAGGTTCTAAAGGGATGTTAAGGGGGGTAGACTTGCTTTTAATTGCATAACAATATCTCCCGACTGGATTCCTTGAGGATAGGATACTCGGCATATAAACTCATCATTAAGAATAAGAAGACACCTGTCTGAGGGTTTTTCGATGTGGTGTATATTATGAGGTGTATGTGTGAAAAGTGGGGGTTGAAGGATTCATAACGGAGCAAGTATCTCTTAAAAGACAGAGGCAAAAAGTATGAATCTCAGGGAGAAAAATCAGCTTGAAAAAGTAGTAAATAGGTGTTCGATCGTTTTTTCATAAATCCAATTTAAGGGGCCCATGGGGAGGGGTGAAATTCTGGGGAAAGAAGTCCACTAAGGAAGGATTTTTGGATATTCACTCACCATCCCCCAGCAAACCTACTGCAGTTAGAAACTTGAAATTTTGGGGATATGTACGTTGTATGTCGAAAAAGTCCACAAAGTCCACTAAGGATGGATTTTTGGATATTCATGTTCTGAAGGGGTGTTAAGGGGGTTAAACTTGCATTTCATTGAATAACAATATCTCACGAGTTGTTTCATTTGGGGATGTGATATTCGGCATATAATCTAATCATTAAAAATAAGCAGACATATGTCTAAGGGTTTATCAATATGGTGTATATTATGAGGTGAAAGGGGTGAAAATTGGGGTTTGAAGGATTCATAACAGAGCATGTATCTCTTATTCGACATAGGCGATAAGATTGAAATTCAGCGGGAAAAGCAGCTTAAAAAATAAGTAAATAGTTGTTCGACCGTTTCTTCATAAATCCAATTTAAGGGGCCCAAGGGAAGAGGTGAAATTAAAAAAAAGTGTCCTAACTGATTGACTCACTTACTCGCTCATCAAACACAGGGGGGAAAACAGAGCTTAAAACAAGTAAATAGGTGTTCGACCGTTTTTTTTCATACATCCAATTTAAGGGGTTCATGGGGAGGGGTGAAATTCTCAAAAATAAATGAAAGAAAATGTCCTGACTGACTCACTTACTCATCATCGCCCAGCCAAAATTATTGAAGATAGAAATATGAAGTTTTGGGGATATGTTCGTTGTATGTCGAAAACGTCCACTAAGGAAAGAGTGTTGGATATACAGGTTCTAAAGAGGTGTAAAGGGGGTAAACGCGCATTTCAATGAATAACAATATCTCACGAGTGGTTTCATTTGGGGATGTGATACTTAGCATATATACTAATCATTTAAAATTAGCTGACATATGTCTAATGGTTTTTCGATGTGGTGCATATTATGAGGTGAAAAGGATGAAAACTGGGGGTTGAAAGATTCCTAACGGAGCGTGTATCTCTTAAACGACATAGGCGAGGAGTTTGAAACTCGGAGGAAATCAATCAGCTTAAAAATAAATAAATAATTAATTAAAACAAATCGGTGTTCGACCGTTTTTTTTTCATAAATCCAATTTAAGGGGCCTATGGGGAGGGGTGAAATTTTGGAAGAAAAACGTCCACTAAGGAAGGATATTTGGATGTTTACTCTCATCGACCAACCAAAACTATTAATGTTAGAAGAATGATATTTTTGGGATATGTTTGTTTTGTTCCGAAAGGGTCTACTAAGTAGGGATTTTTGGATATTCGGGTTCTAAAGGGGTGTTAACGGGGTTAAACCTAAATTTCATTGAATAACAATATGGCACGACTATGACGCGAGTGAAGCCGCGGTTACCTGCTAGTAGTCTATACAATGAGAAAACGTTGAACACGAGATATTTGGCTTAAATAAACAAACTATAAACTGTGAACTAATATTCATAACGAATAATTCTGGTAGATTTAATGGATTAATATCAGTTATCGAATAATCTATTAATCGAAGCAGAAAAATCGATTAGTTGCTACAAAAACGATTAATTGAAGTAGAGATTAATCAATTAATCGATTGGTGAATTAATCGGTTGTCGAATCTTATTATATAATACGCTAAGGTGTATGTTTCACAAAACTCAAGCTCCTAAACCTGAGGGAGTTAGAAGGTGTGGTTTGTACCAATATCTTCCAAATCGTCTCAATAGCACAGGAAAAATAGTGCATTTCTTGATACGTCAACGGAAATATATTTATTTGTTTATAAAGTGCTTTTAAACAAATAAACAAGACGATAGACCCTGGTAGAAATGTGTCGTGTAGAGCCCACATAGCACTAGCGCCAGGCGGGTAGTCTGTACAATGGGGCGCGCACAACCCGTCATTCAAGAGTTGTCGCACGGGTCTGCTAGTACAGTAAAACCTGCCTAAAGCGGAACGCAAGCGTTCCGGATTAATTTTTCCCTTTTAGCAGGTTTCCGTTTCACATACCGACAGTAGTGGCTCAGCTGGCTAACGCGCAGCATTAGGTCATGGGACCAAGCTCTCTGCTGACTCGGTAGACGCGTGGGTTCGAGCCCCACCGTCGGCTGTCCTTGAAATGGTTTTCCGTGGTTTCCCATTTTCAACACCAGGCAAATGCTGGGACAGTACCTTCTGAAAGGCCACGGCCGCTTCCTTCCACATCCTTGCCCAGTTTCATTCACCATCATTCATTTCATCCCTCATTAACTCCTCTCATGAGGTTGGCGTCAGGAAGGGCATCCGGCCGTAAAAACCCATCGCCACAAAGACTTCCATCGCATCTCATCCCCGACCCCGTTGGAAAAACGGGAATAATAAGGGGTAGACATACATACAGCAGGTTTCCGTTTCACAAAGTGTTGAGTAATAATAAGCCAAAATACAAACGAAGAAAAACTGTATTATCGCATAGGATTACTGTGAATTAATTTGAGATTTTTCCCACTTTAAACAAAACAATTCTTTAGAGCGGCTTCGGTGGCGTAGTCGGTAGCATGCTGAGCTTCTTTGCCCAAGATAGCGGGTTCAAACCCGGCCGAAGCCGTCGGTTTTTAAGAGCGTTAAAAATCCCTCAGTATGCCTTCCTTCGGAGGGGAAGTAAAGCTGGCGGTCCCATGTCATAGATTTATGGCATGTTAAAGAACCTTCCACTAATTACACCTGTGTGAAGCTTAATTGGATAGGTTAAGTATGTAAACAACGCTCTTAGGTTTCTACGTTCGTTCTCAAGAGCCGACTGCGATGTCGTCTAGTAGCTAAGTTCTGAACTTGGCCTAGTAGTCGTTGACGGTGGTGCTTGGCGGCAAAAGTAGGAACTATTTGAAAAATTTCTAAGTTGCAGTCTGTACTTAAATTAAAAAACCTATAACACACACTAATACAGTCATCACAATTAACACCGTTTATCAGACAGATTCTACACACACCCAAAGTACACGGGGCTACATGACCGCGTTGTCGCAGCTCCTAAACTGAGGAACCAACCAACCAACTAATTATTTAGCCGGAAGTTTGTTTTTCTCGTGTTATTCAATAACTTTAATTTTCTCTCCAGTGTTGACGATGATGATAATTGTTGTTTTAAGGGGCCTAACATCTAGGTTATCGGCCCCTATTTGTTTGTGTGATAGTTAAACATAAGAATGTAATGAAAACTATAACTAATACTGACTACTGTCTTACAAACTAGGAGATGAAATGGTAAATAAATAAAGAATAAGGCAAACAATGGACGGGAAGAAAAGAAATGCCCCCAACCCTGGAAGAATGAGGATTGAGGGACTTTGAAGAAAGTAAAACCAGGAAAGGCAGATAGGAAAGGGAAAGAGGAGAGGGTCCGCCCCAGAGGCAATTGAAAAAGGGGGAAGAAAAGTGACAGTCTGAAAGACTAGACTTTGTATCATTTTAAATGCTACAAATGCTGAAAAAGGCTAGAAAGGTTGGAGGCTTCTCGCTTCGCTCGAAGCCAAAGACTCTTGACATGTTAGAAAATTATCTGCATAATACTTATCTTGCTTTATAATACTTTATCTTGTTTCAAATTACTCGCGAACGGCAAGTGCAAACCAAGGACAAAGCAAGGTGAAGCGCGGAGGGAGATGGCTGGATGACGTGCCCCTTCCATCCAGTCTAAAAACTCTTATAGTAGGCGATGTATTGAAAATAGAGATATGCTCTCGCGGACTTTTTTGTAGAACTTTTCATGCTGACCAATTCTTACGCTCATAGTAAATTGATATTTTTAACGGTTTGCCCAGCGTAAGCTTAAGGAGCGCACGGACGCCAAGTTTGTTTTCGACTTTTTCACTGAAATCGTTACTGCTTGGCTTCCTTTGATCATACATAAATTATTTTCTGCAGAATCTTTCCTCGAGATATCCTTTACCAAATGGTGAAAACCGCATCAAAATCCATCCAGTGGTTCTCGAGATTACCCGTCACATCCAAGAATCGGGGATTTTTGTCTTATACTAACGAAGTAGAGATTGTCGGGGAACATATTCACCAAGCGGTACTATGACGTCACACACCTCAGTGCATCTAGGTATATTTCGTCCCGTCACCGTAACGTAACGCCAGACCCCAGCGTAACGACGAAGTCGACAAGATCATTTAAAATGATAAAAGCGGACCCTCGGGGTTGCCAACTCCCGGACTCACCAGCCATGAGCCCTTGAGTGTGTAGCCCTATCGAGGGTGCACCAGAAGTGGTGGGGCTACATACACCCTGCCTCATTGAGGGCCTTGAGCAGAAGGCAGGAGATAGGATGAGAACAGAAGAGGTTTGACCCCTCGAAGAAGGAGGGATCAGGAGAGATGAGACAAGGGCCAATTAAGGCGGGAAAGTAAAAGACTCCCTAGGCCTCGGATACCCTAATACCGTCGTGGTCGGAATAGACCAAGAGTTGACCAAGGGTGGTCGATAGGAAAGATGACAGAGCGGATCCCGGCACAAGTAAGTGGAAGCAATGTCGAACTCAGCTAGGGTCCCGTGGTCGCCAACCCACGTCCCACTAGACGTGGGCCCCTGGGAGGTCTCCTCCAGGGTGTCTTATGTTCAGAAGTCATTGCCACTGAGTTACAGTACGTAAATAAATGCAGTAGGCCTACACAGTCAAAAGAACACCTTTAAAGATTACTCAAAATCACTGTTTTCTTCTTCTCGTACTTCTGCTTTCATTTGCCAGAAGGAAACTGTGTGTATCACACGAGGGTTTGAGGGAGTAATGGTACAGATGCTGTGAAATGTAGCATACCTGCTGCATCCTTGAGGAAATATTATAGTTAATTCTTTCCTAGGACTCTGGTGAAAGTACAGTCGCGCTCAAAATTTGGTACATAGCTTTCTATTATTGATAAGATAATCCGTCTTAGTCAGGTTATTTACGTTTACAATTCCGCAATTTCTCCCCGTTTCCATGTTAGGCATTTTTCCGGTTTACAGTGTCATTTTACATAGGAAATACATCAGTTCCGAATTTTGTTTTCCGTTTGTCCAGGTTTCCTGTATATAAAGGGACCGGTTTAGGCAGGGTTTACTGTAATTGATTAATTGTGTTGTCGATTGATCGATGTACTTCGCTCCACTCACTACTCTCTCTCTCACACAGAAGCAAAACAGACATTTATATTCGACGATGTCGATATGTAAATATTATACGTCAGAAGACTGTTTCATAATGGGTGACACACGTGGTAACCACCAAACCACGCACAAAGTCGATGGCAAGACTGAGGAACCGAAACTGGTTCCCCGCATGCGCGGAATGAGAACCGGCCATGGATGTATAACCAAGTTGTGTACTATTCTTTCGCACCTTGAACTAGGTGGAGATACGACTACTAAATGACCACATTCTTTGAGTAAAGGTTGTAGACAAAATTTTAATAACAGATAAAAAGACAGCCTAACAAAGGGAACGTGAGTAGCGCATGAAATGGTGGAATGAGGGGTGATGGGGCTGTAAATAAATGTATACAAATTAGTAAAAGGTAAACATTAAAATATAAAACACAAAATAAAGAAATATCAAGGAAGAACAGAGAAGCCTAACCCTAGTTAGATTGGAGATATTAGTGAAATTATCATTTGTTACATCAAAGGGGCAAGCTAATTAAAATAAATAAGAAATAATGCGTTAGTCCCACCACAGGCTGATTACAGAAAGTAACCAGAAGAGATATTCTAAATAGGATATGAAGTCGTACCAACCAAGAACAAAAACCCTTAAATGAACTAAAATATATCTCACAAACAAGTACTACAGTAAACAGATAACTATCGGTCAAAACATCATCCACATACTATAGTACGCTCCCAAATACACAATCAAGAACCCCAGTTAACAAGAGAGTGACATACACAACCCTTAAGAAGACAACAACAACAACAACCCCTAAAAACAAACGGAACCCGACTTCATAAACTCTCTGAATAAATCTTTTTTTCGGACGAAGAATGATATTCAGTTATCTTTCCGACAATAAAATGAGCATAGATCACAGTCCCGGGTGCTTGCCATAAATACACATATTACCATCCACAAGAATAACCGATATACGTCATTTAATAAACGTATAGAGTTCACGTGTTGTTTCTCGACCGAAAGCGACAACAACAAACCCAAGAACGAACCTCAAATTTCGGTCAAGACATTAACCCACCCTTAAACATATGTCTAGAAACATGCTAATAAGATGAGAAGCCTTTTGATACTTACAAGATCAAATGTCCGCCCAGTCCTTAAGGAAATCAAAGTCAGAGGGAAATCCAAAGGTAGCACAGATGACAGGACAAAAGAAAAACAACACATACATAATACGTAAACGAAGAAATGCCTGCCCAGTCCTTAAGGAAGAAAGAGAAAAGACCCAGAGGGCCATCTTAAGGTTGCACAAATGACAAGGCATAGCGTAAAACCCAAAATACTAACAACATAACCAATTAGAGTGTGTTCTCACTATCTAGACAAACAAGGTCATCTAATGTATGAACACCACACCCTCCTACGTCTAGGCGCAATTCAAAATTAATCCTAAAAATTACTAACCCCTCAAGACCCTTGTAACATCTCATTCTATTAGAAGGAGTAGAAGTTAGTAAGAAATACCTCTCATAAATTACAATCACGTTCCATGACGAATAAGAAGATAAGCCACAGAAGAAATATAACAAGAAAACGAATATAAAAGAAGGAGGACAATAAGTAATGACCAAAAAACCAAAGCAAGACAATCTCCAATCAAACTTGAAAGCCGAAGAATCAGGGATATTTTAACACGGAAAGATAGGAGGACATGACGTTATTCCTTCATTAGTAATGTAATTGTTCAAGCTTTGTTAACACCAAGAGAATATAAAACAAGATGTTCAGTAGAGAACATATAGCCTACTTTCTCCTAAATGTATGAGTATAGTTATAACTCGTTGTTTTTGTCAGAGTATAAAAGAATCATTTCTTGGTTGAAGACCTTAAAAACTATTTACCTCTACCTAACAGCACAACCTCGAAAACAACTGCTACCATCATTGAAGAAAGAAAGAAAGAAAGAAAGAAAGATAAGAAGTATCTCAAGAATGTTATGGATATGGAGACATAATCGACCGGACTGGCTGCGTGACTCAGCGGTAACGTTCTCGCTTGCTGGGTCCTAGTTTGCAGATTCGTATCCTGGCGCAGTCAGCTGGCATTTGAGGGTGCACAAATGCGAGAGAGCCTTGTTAGTAGATTTACTGGCACTTTAAAGATCCCCCTCTGCGCAAAATTCCGGCACCCCGGCATCTCTAAAAGCAACAGTAGTTAAAAGGGACTTAAATCCAAAAACATTATAATTATTATTATTATTATTATTATTATTATTACATAATCGACCTGACGTGGGCAACATCCAACTTTGACTTGAGTCACGTCTTTACACGTCTGGCTGTGCATGGCTTTCACAACCCTAATTGAATTAACAAATCTTTCCATGACCCTACAGAGACGTGTGTATGCCAACTATGTAGATATTTTCGATTGCTATTTGGCTGCAATAAAAGTATTAATTAATATCCTGAACTAGCACCAACGGCTAGAGTTCAGGTACTATGTAAAACCGTTTTGTTCTATACTTCAAATAACATTTTCAAATAACGCACAATAGGCTGTTTTTTTTCGTGTGGTCTCCTGAGAGGCCGAGTGCAGGTCTTTCTAGTCGACGCCCGTGGGCGACCTGCACGTCAGGATTAGAGATGGAATGATGAAGATGAATGAAATTGGTCAAGGATGTGGATGGAAGCGGCCGTGGCCTATGAGGAGGTACCGTCCCAGCATTTGCCTGGTGTTGAAATAGGGAAACCACGGAAAACCATTTCAAGGACAGCCGACGGTGGGGCTCGAACCCGCGCGTCTACTGAGTTAGCAGCGTGCTTGGCCCCATGACCTAATGCTGCGCTTTAGCCAGCGTAGCCACTGCTGTCGATTAATAGGCTGTTACAAACCCTTTAAAATAAAAAGTAAAAATGTATCGTAGTATCGTAGTTGTCATTCTTCAAATTCGATGCGCATAGAATGCCAATGGTATACTAATCAATGGAGTCCCACGCAGACCAGTCGTGACATCTAGTGGAAAAGTATCAAACAAGATAATCCTAACAGGGCGAGTGCATTCTAGCGGCCATAAATATAAACTTTTCAATAAAATCTGTTAGTTAATCTGTAGGCCGGTGTGCAGTTCGCCGCTAGTTGGCCATGATAATTCACTTTTTTGTTGCTAGATATCTCGTGCAAATCTGCTGGCGAATTTTGTTTTAATTAATATATTTTCCATCGTACTAAGCACAATTTAACGCTTAATTTTAAAACGTTTGAATCATTACAAAACAATAAGTATAAAAAAAAAGCAAAAACCTAACCCTGATGGGGTTTGAACCATAGCCATAAGAGTGATAGGTCAACACTTTACCACGGAGCCAAACGTGCCAACGAACATCGTCTGCTATCAAATGAGTTACATAGAACGTGTTAGCAAATAATGATTTACACTAAACGATTTCATCAGTGGAGTATATTATTTATATATGAAGCATTTCATACAAAGTTTATTTATTTTGTATCAGTACGCTATATTGCATGCAATACTCAGATTAGTGAAATATAAGTCAGGCACAAGATATCCGCTGCCATCTTGCCTTGTAACTGAGATGGCTCAGCTTTTCAAAATCACTTCTGCACTATAGTATTACAAAATAAACTTTTAATTTCGAACGTGCCTCTTCCTTTAGAACAGTTAAAACAATTCTCGGCTCGATAATCGGAACTGGTGGGTCCCATGATATGGGTTATAAAGTTTGCATAATTCGCACGGCCGCCATCCTGAAATGGTACGGCGGATGACCTTGTTGTTTGGTCAAAAGACGCGTCTTATGTGAAGGTATGTTGTTACCAAATTTGGTAGAGATCGGATGATTTGGTTAGTCGTTATTTAATTTTACATTTTGAATGTTTGAGTGGCTGCCATTCAGTTTTGGTAAAGATTGCGGCAATATAAAACATGACACTGAGGTGCCCTTTGCTAGTTCTACCTCTGTACCAAATTTCGTTCAATTCGGTTTCACCGCATTTGAATTGATAGGGGGAGGACAGACATTCAGAGTACACACACTCACACACACACACACACACACACAGACTCACACACAGACAGACACACAATTTTTGGCCCTGTGTAGATCTCATAAGTCTACTTTCATTTTTTGCAAAAATCGAAAGCAGGCTAATACCACTTAGCTTTTCGGGAGATGATCTCGACTTTCGCAGAAGATAT
This sequence comes from Meconema thalassinum, assembly GCA_946902985.2. Lineage (NCBI taxonomy): Eukaryota > Metazoa > Arthropoda > Insecta > Orthoptera > Tettigoniidae > Meconema > Meconema thalassinum. The sequence continues at coordinate 32,806 of CAMPQE020000107.1, read as the reverse complement.
TACATTAGTAATAAGCCATATACATTTCCATCTTAGCATTGGAATCCAATCCGCAATTTCGTCATGTTTTCATCAATATCTTCTCTCGCTTTAGGTACAATTTAGCATGGTAAAGAAACATTTCAGACAGACCTTTTTCGTAGAGCCAGACATATCGGCCGACCTTCCATTCTTCTTATTTTTATGCTATCATCTCGACATAACAATAAATCCAGTCGAGTTCCATAATTACAGAGCTCAAACTCCACCGCGGGTGCGTTTCATTCACTTTAGATCCGATGTCGCTTCAGATAGAAACCCACAGATGGCAGACTATACAACATCGTGTATTTGTCGATCCGTTTCTAAAATAGTAAGGGATCAATGGGGGTCATTAAAGTACTACTTTTCATTAGAACACAGTTTTTCAACCAGTCACAGCTCAATATTTTCATTCATTGACCAATCAGGAAAGGCTAGCTTCTGACATGCACTCAAAATCCAACACGTTGGACATGAATTACATGATTTGAAAGTTGACAATGTAGCCTATATTGGATAGATTATTGTACTTACAGATTTACAATTCTTAAATAAACTGGGCAATATTGAAAAAGATGGTCGCCTCCGTAGCGTAGCGGTCAGTATGGTTAGCTGCCGCCACGGAGGTCCTGGGTTCGATTCCCGGCTCTGCCACGAAATTTGAAAAGTGGTATGAGGACTGGAACGGGGTCTACTCAGCCTCGGGTGTTCCAAATGAGTAGAGGGGGTTCGATTCCCACCTCAGCCATCCTCGAAGTGGTTTTCCGTGGTTTCCCACTTCGTCTTCGGGCAAATGCCGGGATGGTACCTTTTCAAGGCCACGGCCGCCTCCTTCTCTCTTCCTTGCCTATCCATCCTCACCATCCATTACCTTCCCTCATGAGGCCCCTGTTCGCTTTGCAGGTGAGGCCGCCTGGGCGAGTGCCAATCACACCTCACCAATTGTATCCATTCCGATTAGATGTTCCCAGCTCTAGGACACTGCCCGTAGGGGCGGTAGTGGTGAGTTCCCTCGCTGAGTCCGTGGGTTCCACCAACCTGGAGGGTAAACGACTAAGAGAAGAAGAAAATATTGAAAAAGAAATAGCACTGTACCTTAATATCCGCAACTCCAATGTCTACACATTCGTAAGATTTCGCCGACAATTTTAGCGAATGCGTTCGTTGTTGACAAAAACACACTAGAACGTCATGGAGGAAGCAGGCGTTTGACATTAGTTCCTCGGAAATTATAATCCAGCTCTCTGTTCAGTAAATGGATTTCTTACGCGAAACTTTTCCGACAGATGTCATAACTGTTCTATTTGGGACTCAATTGATTTGAATTCCGTTGAAATTCTATACGCATCGAATTTGAAGAATAACTAGTTGATAAAACGACATATTTTAATTTTAAAGAGTTTGTAACAGCCTATTTCGTGTTATTTAACCAAAATAACAAAATGATCGTACATAGTAACTTACCTGTGCGCTATCTGTTGGTGTTACTTCAGGGATAACTATGTTTCAAAGCTTAGGGATTCGTTATTGGGTAGAGATCAAATGCTCAGCCCACAGAATTCCCAAGAAGGAGAAGTCAACCGACAGAATCTCGACAGATATCTATGAATACTTATGTTAGAACATAATTATAGTAAAGTTATAATTATCGTCGAACATAAACAGTGGTGTGCAACTCGCCTATAATTGTAATTTAGACATTATAGGCTCGTTGCATAATCTACTGTCAATTAATTAAATTATACTGTATCATATAGTTTTAAAATAGCAACCCACCTCGGCTTCGCCCGGTATCTTAAACTGTTTACCCTGTGTAAGCTTAAAAGGCGCACGGACGCAATTCATAAAAGCCAAGGTCAACAGCGAAACTCCAAACACATATACTCATCTGTGAAGTCTTAACTCGACACGACTCGACAGTTTGATGCTGGCTGAAGCTGGGGTGATAAGCTCGCTCACTAGCTCGTAAACTCGCTCCGAAGCTAGTACTGTAGTTTCAATTTTCACTAAATAGAGATTGTTGGAAGAAATGAAAATGTTAAAACACTTATAGTGGGCGATGCATTCAAGATAGAGATATGCTGTCGCGGAATTTTTCGTAGAACCGTTCATGCTGAACAATTCTTACACTCATAGTATATAGATATCTTTAACGAATTATCCAGCGTAAGCTTAAAATGATGATGATAATTGTTGTTTTAAGGGGCCTAACATCTAGGTTATCGGCCCCTAACGGTTTGGGTGATCGTGAAGAGGATAATGAAAAGTAAACTATCTTCAAACTTACATACTAGGAGATGACATGGAAAACAAAAGAAGAATAAAGCAAATAAAGGACAAGAGGAAAATAAATGTTCTCAACCCTCGAAAAATGCGGATTAAGAGACTTGGAAAGAAGGAGAGCCATGAAAGGCAGATAGGAAAGTGAAAGAGGAGAGGGTCTGTCCCAGAGGTAATGGAAAAAGGGAGAAAACCGGACCCTGCTCAGGAATCCCTCAGGGTCGCCAACTCCCGATGTCACCAGCCGTGAGCCCCTGAGGGTGCAGAAATTTGCAGGATGCACCAGACGTGATGGGGGTACATACACCCTGCCTCCTTGGTGGCCTTGAGCACAAGGCAGGATATAATATGAAAATATAAAGAAGGCTGACCTCTCCCACAAAAGATGAAACAAGGGCCAATTAAGACGGGTAAGGAAGAGACTCCCTAGGCCTCGGATACCATAATACCGTCAGGGTCGGAAGAGAACAAGAAATGACCAAGTGAGGTCGACAGTAAAGAACACAGAGAGGAGCCCGGCACAACTAAGTGGAAGCAATGCCAGACTCAGCTGGCGCCCCGTGGTCGCCAACCCGCGTCCCACTAGATGTGAGCCCCTGGGGGTGGTAAGCTTAAAAGAAGTACGGATGGCAGGTTCATTCATTAAAATCGTTACTGCTCGGCTTTCTACAGAAACCTTCCTCGAGAAATCCTTTACAGAATGGTGAAAAGCCGCATCAAAAGGTATCCAGTGGTTCTCGAGATTACGCGTTACATCCAAGAATAGGGGACTTTGTTTTATACTACTGTATGTAGAGATAATGTACGTTCTTTGTAAAAACTAGGTTAAACAAAGTAGAAACAAAAACATTCCTGTCATTAATTGTAAACATTGAACAAGAATTCAAAATCTTTGCTAAATACTCTTTGTTTTATTGTTTCGAAACCCTTCCCAATTTAATTGATGTTTGTCCTTCAACCGTCACCGACCCTTACTTGGTTATTGTTAACATAAACAAGCAAGGGCACTTTGTATATTTAATAAACGTATCTTTTATACAGGGTGATTCTTTTGCTGGAGCGGGCCCACCGGCCAGCTACCAGGCAAACGCACGCCTTCCGCTAGCCAACCGAACTCGGGCGCTGATTGCGCAGAGTTAGAAACCGTAACAGAGCAGAGTACAATAATTAATTGTAAATTTACTAGCAAATCATGATTAAAGAACTTACCATTTCACAGAAAATACTGTAAATGTTCTTCTTCGGCAGAGAGACAGGCGTTGTATCGTGTAAATAAATTAGCGTTTACAGGTTGTAGTTCTCCTTCGGTAATGAGGGATATCTTTTGTCGTATATTCTTCTCCACCTCCAATAGAATCAGGGTAATTGATCTGTAAACTTTGTATTTTAAATTACCCCACAATTAAACATCAAACGGAATTATGGAAGGAAATGATGGAAAATTGGCGTTCAGTCAAATATGATGATGATGATAATTGTAGTTTTAATAGGCCTAACTTCTAGGTTATCGGCCCCTAATGGTTTGGCTGATCGTGAAGATGATAATGAAATGGAAACCATAACTAAAACTAACTACTAACTTATATACTAGAAGAAGGGTATCAGAAAAGATGAGACAAGGACCAAATAAGGTAAATAAAGGACAGGAAGTAAATAAATGCCCTCAACCCTCGAAGAATGTGGATTGAGGGACTCGGAAGGAAGGAGGGCCATGAAAGGCAGATAGGAAAGTGAAAGAGGAGAGGGTTCGCCCCAGAGGTAATGAATAAAAGGGGGAAAACCGGACCCAGCTCAGGAATCCCTCGGGGTCGCCAGCCGTGAGCCCCTGAGTGTGTAGCAATATCCAGAGTGCACCAGAAGTGGTGGGGCTAAATACACCCTGCCTCCCTGAGGGCCTTGAGCAGAAGGTAGGAGATAATATGAAAAGAAAAAGAAGGCTGACCCCTCGCAGAAGGAGGGTATCAGAAAAGATGAGACAAGGACCAATTAAGGCGGGAAAGGACGAGACTCCCTGGGCCTCGGATACTCTAATACCGTCGGGGTCGGGAGAGAACAAGTGTTGACCATGTGAGGTGGACAGGAAAGAAGACGGAGAGGAGCCCAGCACAAGTAAGTGGAAGCAATATCGGACTCAGCTGGGGCCCCGTGGTCGACAACCCACGTCCCACTAGATATGAGCCACTGGGGGGTTTAGTCAAATAAACACCTTTGTAACTCTCCCAGTATGGAGTGAACCAACAGTATTTTCTTCTTGATATGAATCTATGTTTGTCTCAGTTATAAAACTGATTCGTAATTTATATAATGTTTTATTACGGATCGCCCCATGTAGAACACGAGTTAAGGAATGTTCATTAAATAGGTATGAAGTGTAGGGAAACTGTGTTTTGGAACAGTGTTCAGAGGACTCGCCTAGGGCAAATTGAGTTGTGAAATAGCTTAGGGTTTCTAATTTTTAAATGCATTCTTTGAGTCTAATAGTCGATTCATTTCTGTATATTCAAAGCCGAGAAGTTTTAGCTCACATCGGTTTAAACTGTTGAAGCAGGCACCACCGGTAGCAATTAAACCCAACGATTTGTTTTAATGATCAATTTGTGGGAATGTGCTACAAATTCGAATTAATGAGTGGAAAAATATAGATGTACTCTCGCGTATATTTAACGAAATGTGGTGTGGAAATATGGTACTGAATATTCTCACGAACACTAGGGATATCCTGCACATATTCGTTTAGTAGACAATTACGTGCTCTTCTCTTTGCTCCTCAGAGGTGTTGCCATAGTTCTGTGACAATCAGGTTTTTGTGACATTTGCTGGAACGTATTTCAATAGACATCACATGGAAATTCAAGAATGTAATTTTGAATGTAATGTAATCACTCCACAACCTAATCCAATTGGCATCACATAAAATTCAAGACAGTAATTTTTATATACGATAATATACGATATATACAGTACATATATTATATATAAACTTTTGAACTGACGGTGGTTTTGGGGTCTGGGGGATGTGAAACGCGATGATATGTCGAAGTTTTCCGGAAGTCGAAACATGGTGCCCATTGCAATAGTTAGCTTTCTAATGAAATCTACCTAGTTAGTTGAGGTGCTGCGACAACGCGGTCATGTAGCCCCGTGTACTTTGAGTGTGTGTAACATCTGTCTGATAACCGGTGTGATGGCTGTATTAGTGTGTGTTATCTGTTTTAATTCAAGTAAGGACTGCAGATAATAATTTTAAGTAGTTCCTACTTTTGATACCAAATGCTATCGTTCACGACACCTAGCTTGCGGACTTTACTACTAGATGTAATCGCAGTCAGCACCTGGCAGCGAATGTTGAAACTAATAGAGCATTATCAATTCTAACCTAGACATTTTGGCTTCACACAAGTGTAGTAGTAAAAGGTTCTTCCTCATGCCATTAATCTATGACATGGGACCGCCGGCTTTACTTCCCCTCCGAAGGAATGTATACTGAGGGATTTTTAACTCTCTTAAAAAATCCGATGACTTTGGCTGGGTTTGAGCCCGTGACGTTGGACATAGAAGCTCAGCATGCTACCAACTACGCCACCGAAGCCGCCCTAAAACAGAGTCAAGCACTTAGACTGCCAGCGCCGGGAATCAAACCTCCAGACTTGCTCCAGTTCCTCATTGCAATTTTGCTTGCTCAAGCCGCTTGTTGATCATGCAAATGAAGACATCCCTGAAGATTGACGTAATTGTTGTAAGATTTTGAGTTGTCGTTCAAGAATTCTTTAACTCGAGTAAATTGATTCGTAGTGGGTATTGTATGTTGAGAAAACAATCCTCCTAAAACTGAGAGGAATCTATTCTTTCCTCTTGAGATTAACTTTTATCTCTTGCGTCCACTTACCCGTGTTTCCTTGGAGCTTCTTAATCCGGAGTAAGTGTCTCAATCCCCAATAAGGCCGGGCGGCGTCCATACTAACGCTTCACCAACCAGTGTCTATAGAGCCCATTGACGATTTGTTGTATAGACATTGGTAGGATACCCCCCAGGGGCTCACATCTAGTGGGACGTGGGTTGGCGACCACGGGACCCCAGCTGAGTCCGGCATTGCTTCCACTTACTTGTGCTGGACTCCTCTCCGTCTTCTTTCCTGTTGACCTCCTTTGCTCACCTCTTGTTATCTTCCGACCCCGACGGTATTAGGGTATCTGAGGCCTCGGGAGTCTCTTCCATTCCCGCCTTAATTGGCCCTTCTCTCATCTTTCCTTATTCCTCATTCTTCGAGGGATCAGCCTTCTTTTTCTTTTCATTATACTTCCTTTTCTCTTTAAGTTTCCCGCACTGTTTTTGAGAATCGGCTACCCGTGTATCTAAATTCTAATTTTTTGCATATTCTTACTCTACACTACATTTCGTAGGTATTTTATATCTAAGTTCCATTTTGTAAGTATTTTCAAGCTCGTTAGTTAGTTAGTTAGTTAGCTATTGAGGTTTTAAGGGGCGGAACTACGAGGTCATCTGCCCCTATTTTCAACCTCAATTGCATTTTTTAAGGATTGACAATCTAAATTGCTTTTTAGTAAGTCTTTGAATGTAGGGGTGCCATTTTTGTGATTTTTCTGAATTTCAATTGCATTTTGTATTTTCAACTTAAACCGCATTTTGCAAGTATTTTGAAACTAAATTATAATTTATAAGTATTTTCAGTCTAAACTGCATTTTGTAAGTTTGACAATCCAAATGAATATTTTGAATCTAAATTACATTTTGTAAGTATTTTCAATTTCAATTGCATTTTGTAAGTATTTTGATTTTGAATTGCATTTTATGAGTATTTTGAATCTTATATGGCATTTTCAATCCAAATTGCATTGTGCATTTTCAATTTCAATTGCATTTTGTAAATATTTTGGATCTGAATTGCTTTTTGTACGTATTTTTAATTTCACATGTATTTGGTGAGTATTTCGAATCTACATTGCATTTCGTAAGTACTTTGAACCTAAACTACATTTTGTGCGTATTTTTCAATCTATTCCTTTTGTGAGTATTTTTCTTCTAAATTATCTTTTGAAAGTATTTCCACTCTACATTTTGTGAGTCTTTTCAGTCTAACATAATGGTTCCATCTCATTGTAATTTTCGCCATCACTCTGACCATTAGGGGCCGATAACTTAGATGTTAGTCCCCTTAAAACAACAATATCATCATCATCATTATTGGTAAGATAGACTGCAATCTCATATACAGTATACAGTTTGGAGCAGATAGAATACAGAATACAAGGTTTTCTTCTAATCTTTTGCCCGCCTCGTTGCGTAGTGGCTAGCATTCTTGGCTGTCACCGTGGAGTCCTGGGTTCGATTCACGGCTCTGCCAAGAAATTTAATTCTGGTTTGAGGGCTGAAACGGGCTACACACATCCTCGTGAGGCAAAACCAAGAAAAAGGTGAAAATCATTCAGAGCTGGTTTGGATTAAACGGCATATGGTCCAAAACTTCACACTTGAATTCTTTGAAAAAGTCTGTCGTAACGTTGCACAGTGCGGTCGTGAATGATTTACACCTTTTGCGAGAATTGAAGATATGGTTAGGCGGCAACGCCTCGCCAAAAGGAAAAACTTCGGGAGACTCTTCAGACGTATCCACCTCAGTGGCGACAGAATTTTTTTGCAGAGGGCATTGGAAAGCTTCTCTAACAAGACGACAAATGTTTCAATCGTTTTGGCGATTATGCTGAGACATAAGAATAAAACAGGCAATCATTTAGTAGTAAAATCAGTTTGGAATGCCTATCTGTAATTTTTATACAGTCCACCGGAACTTGAAAAACAAACCAGCCCTTGCAGTATTTGTACCCCCATGGGCATGCTTCCTTGCTGAACTAACAGCAGCATTCCCAGACGGCCGCCGTTCTAGAAAGAGTTCTAAGTTTATCTTTGTCTGCACTCCAAGGGTAACATGTTACATAATGTATACCAGTCTTCCCTCACACCTCAATAATGAAGCCGGTCTCCGAGCACTGCTCCGCTCTTTGCAAGTATAATGCAATGGTCGAGGAAGTCGAGCTTAATAATGTGTACAGCTGTCCTTATATGCAGCCGAGGCTCAAGTTGGTAACAGGTTACAATGTCCTTCTCAAGCTGGTTCCTACAACAGTTCCCTGCATTACAGAGTGACCCCTTGTACCATGGATCTGGGAGAGAAACAGTGTTTAATTGCGGTTGGTTGGTTCGTTCCTCAGTTTAGGGGCTGCGACAACAAGGTAATGTAGCTCCGTGTACTTTGGGTGAGTGTAGAATCTGTCTGATAACCGGTGTTAATTGTGATGGCTGTATTAGTGTGTGTTATCTGTTTTTAATTCAACTAAGGACTGCCGACATTCGATTTTCGAGTAGTTCCAACCTTTGCTACCAAACGCCACCGTCAACGACCAACCAGTTCTGTACTTGGTTACTAGATGCCAACGCAGACCGCTCCTGGCGACGAACGTTGGAACCTAAGAGCGTCAGTCAAATCTAACCTATAATTTAGCTTCACACAAGTGTAATTAGTGGCAGGGTCTTTATCATGCCATAAATCTACGACATGGGACAGCCGACTTTACTTCCCCTCCGAAGGAAGGCAAACTGAGGGATTGTTAACGCTCTTAAAAATCCGACTACTTTGGCCGGGTTTGAACCCGTGACCTTGGGAATAGAAGCTCTCCATGCTACCAACTACGCCACCGAAGCCGACCGTGTTGAAGTGCAATTTCTACTAAAAGACTGCTTGAAAACTACCAGAAACCAATAGATTCTATTACCCATTAAGTTGTGTCCAGCAGCTTCACTTTGCCCATGATAACCAGTAATCCGACCACCTTGTGGTGTAGCGGCTAATAACAACCCGGAGGTCCGGGTACGATTTCCGGCTCTGCCAAGAAACTTTAATTCTCGTGTGAAAGCTGGTACGGGTAACACTCAGCCTCGTGAGGCAAAACTGAGAAGAATAGGGCTCGATAAAAGGTGGATTCCAATCCCTCCTCAGCCATCCTGGGAGTGGTTTTCCATGGTTTCTCACTTCTACTCCAGGCAAATGCCGGGATGGTTCCTAACTTAAGGCAACGGCCACCTCCTACCCAGCCCTCACCTGCATTACATATAGGCTATACGCATTACTACATACAACACAATAACACAGGTTATCAGACATCTTTTACACACACCAAAGTACACGGGACTTAATGACTATGATGTCCAAGCCTCTCAAATGAAACAATAATTATTTTCATCGATGTTCCCGTCGGATTTGTGGTAGTGATTGTACTGTATGAAAGTTAGTGAGGTACGACTAGTGATGTGTCTTGGTTGCGGTGAAAGGTGTTTCTCGTAGAGTCAGTGTTGTTGCACTGACTGAGTGAGGAAAGTAATGGCAAACTACCTCACTCCTCACCTTGTGTAGTGCGTCTCATCATAATCACTGTTGTAGATTTTGGTTTCTTTTACCCACATCATTTACGGTAGGGTTTATGAAGATCCACCAGGTTGATAGCTTAACACATTTTCAAGAATAAAATATATTTAAAGAACAACGAAAGAAAGAAAGAAAGAAAGAAAGAAAGAAAGAAAGAAAGAAAGAAAGAAAGATTTGGTTTTCGAAATCATACCTCAGAAAAACATGTGGACGAAAATATAACAAGTAGTTCCGTGAATAACTATACAGCCTATTTTCATATACTCTACTAATGTGAATTGCCTCTATCGACATACAAAATTTCAGTTTGATTACTATCATAGATTAATAGATATTGAGCCCTTGTTCGTCCATGCTGGTGATAGCTTTTGTAAGAAACTTGGATTGTAAGCTCTGAGAATTTTGGAACGCGTCCTGAAAGCATATCTCTGCTTTAGACGCACTTTTGACTTCGTTCTGATGGATGAAAATTCATTTCTTCAAGATTAAAGATTTATTCTTTAATATGCAAGTTGGACTACTCATATATTGTAATTCTGCATCATTTGCCAGTTGATTTTGGCCTAATATTTATTTGTTTTGCACAAGGGTAAGGTATTACATCGCAGAAAGTCGAATGCAATTTAATTAGTTGTTACATGACTGGAGAAGTAGTCGACGCCGGAACCCATAATTCCTGGCCACCGCACACCCTACTGTGCGTTTGACCTGTTACGACGTACATATATTTCGGTCATGAAGACCTGGGTGTAAGTATTTGTGAAGAAGGACCATCGAGTCCATTATCAACGAGTATAATAGTCATCAATATTGATTATAGCACTGATGTGCCTGTGCGGTTATTAAAACCAGTTTTCAGAAACGAGTGATTAGTATTTTCACCGAAAGAAGTGAATTCGGCATTTTTGTGCCAATGCACAGGGTTTATGTGAATGCCCACATGGTTACATGCATGTGCATCTGAAATCTACAAAGTACAGAAATATCTGCGTAATACTTTGTGAAAGTGAAGTAAAACGCCACTACTATTCTATTAAATCGTGCTGTGTCAAAGCCGATATTTTTACGCCCACGATTACTTTGATATCTTGGCGATTACCATACACCACGTGTGTAAATTCTGTGAGCAAAATTAGAATCTGTGCGCAGACACATGGCCAATTTATTATTAAGTCTGCAATAAGTGTAACGCCAATGCTTGTTAGCATAATCGAGCTAGAATCAGTGATTTACGATAATTTGCTCCATTCTACAAGAATTACCACTATGAAGTTACTTCTACACCACGTGATGCATATTTCAACTATCACGATGATGTCTCCTATGGCGTAAATCATCACATGAAGGGGATGTCGACTGCCTGACATCACTATACCATGGATGCGCACGAGAAGATTATTGGGAGTCATGGATAAGGATCCTAAGACCCTTGCCAAAGTCCTGAGGGAAAGGACTAACCCCTAAGAATGTTCTTTGGTGAACGAAGTGAGCAACTATGGTCATCGTGAGTCTTGATTCCGATTTTCTTGTCAGGTGATGGGTCAGTGGTGGATTAGATTTAACAACCGTTACTTAATAACTGTCATGTAGGTAGATTTTCATTCTTGTAGTTACCACTCTTGATAATTTCATCTTCGATGGGCTTCAACACGTTTAGTGTCAAGACCCAGCTTAGATTTAGACACCTCAGATGTGCTTTCACATTGGAGCACAATCCCAAACTATGTAAATGTCCACATCATGGAACATGAATTTGACGAGGAGCATTACTTTTCACTTCTCAGCTCTGTTTTTGAACAGATGTTTTATTTGAGTTCCTTTATTGTACTTTACTAGTACGCCACTGTTCGGGCGTGTCGTTTTTGGATTTGGAGAGGTTTACCCATCCTACAACATTATTTTAAATAGATTTTTGAAGGTCTTAGAACCTTGTGACAGATTCCAGATGAATAATATTTAAGTGTAATGAGTGCTGTAGGTCATAACTCACTCTTAATCCCGAACTACACTACTACGTATCAGTTTACTTATCACTTAAAGTTAAGGTGTTTTTACAATGTCATTCATAATTGTATTAGTGCCCTAAGAGCACGTTGTGTGAACTTTGAACTCCACATTAGAGTGGAATATCCTTGTCAAAGACAAAACATGTGATAGGATTGTCTTCGAGTTGCTACTCTTTGCTTTGAGTAACGCAACACATGTCTGTCAATATTTTTACGAGGCCTATTTCAATGCCTTCTACTCCATTATACTATTCTGTTCGGTAAAAGTGTAATACAATTCACCTGTGGACTGGATGGATACGATGAATCTACGTGTTTTTCTGAATGTGAAATTGACTTTGCTAACGGCATTAACTCACTCTGTGTGAGGGACACTAACTAAGGCCAGACACATGGCAGGTGTCGTTTTCAAGGCCAGCCTACCGTTAATATTACCCACAACGCCAAGCTGCGTGATTCTTAATGCGAGACGACAAATAAATGACATGACAATCTTTACATTTTCTGAAGGAATATTTTCTGACCGAGCTGTTGTCGCAGTCTCGATAGTATTTTGATCAAGTAAACTACCGTTTACTAGTATGGGTGACATGGAAAGTCATGAGCTCGTGTAATAATTTTTCGCTGTTATGTAAGCGGATGAATGATGTTTTTAATCACTAATGTGATGTTAGTTGAGCTATTGTATGAATGTACCAGACTGGATATTATTATTCTCACTGTTAAGTAAATGTTTATTCCGTGCGTAGACACGATAGGGTTGGTTACCATGTCTGTTGTGAATTGCTGGCCAGTTTCTAATCTGAGCGCTAGACTTTGCCGAGGTATTTTCTGAATGTGATCCAGGTAGACACACATATTACTTGTAATGATTGGTTTTCATAGCTTGCCACGGTAGGTGAGTGGTTATAGTGTCGGACTACCAACCCCAAGATTGCAGGTTCGCCCCTGGCCATGGTAAGTGATTTTTGAAGGCGACAAAAATCACGATACTCATGTCATACGTTGTTGGCATGTTAAAGAACCCATTTGAATTCAGTAGGCCGTGTTCAATGGCAAAATTAATCTCGGGATTTTCCGCCAACACAAAGTTCCTCCATTCTCTACTTGAAAGCGCTGTAGTGTCAAGGAGTTTAGATATCTAACCTCCTTGACTTTCATAGCGTTCAAAGGAACGACGAAATTCGACATGCAAGCTACCCTCTGGGTGTCAATTAACAAAGCTTGCACCAGGCACCCGAGACCATACGATATTATTATTATTATTATTTATTGGTTTTCATCGGACCGTGGCAACGTCCATGGTGTTATTGTGAATTATGAGGCTAATATTTTGAGGAGATTGTACCAATTTCTTGGTAGCTCCAAGTTTAAGCCTGCATCAGACGGTCATTCGACATAAATAGGAACTCGTAAACCTACGATAATGATAATAATTAATTATTACTAAATCATGAAAGCTCATTATAATTTAAATGCCGATATTAAAACGCCAGTTAATTAATAACAGTCAGTTAAACCTTGATCATTATTGCTTTGAGCAGACCGATGCATCGTGCTAGCCAGATTTTCATTCCTGAAGGAAAGATATTAGATAAATACAATGTGTGACTTTGACATGAGATCACCGGCTAACCGAAAGTTCGGAACTACGGGGCCGCGTGACCTTTTCAGCTGGATCACTGTGTTGACAGTGGATTCCTTTCATTTGATTATACGATAGATGACAGATGGAAACAAACAGTTGCCCATTTTGCTGCAGGCAGGTGAATAATATGCTCTTTGGGTGTACTATTGTTTATTTGAAGTGTATAAACCCAATTGTACTCTACTGTTTTTCTTGTAACTACTGTTTGTACAGCTATCTTTTGTATGCTTAGTAATTAATGTACCGGTATTACAATGACTGATATTAACCCTGTAACTAGTTTTTGCTAACACGGACGCCTAGGATTTATTTAGCTGAGTTTACCTTAAATGTAAATAAGGGGTAGATTCCAGCTACATTTTGATTTTTGTCATCATGTTTGACTGTTTTTTCTTATAATGTTGTCATCCTTGCTTGTATTCATTAAATTAGGGGTTTTCGCAACACTTCCTTGCTTTGCCATGCTCTTTCTCTTGTAACTAGGACTGATCGTGGGGGTATTCCTTCAAGCTAGGGGTTGTTTTTCCTGTTTTATTAGCTATTTGCGGATTAGCCGATTTAGACCCTCAGATCTTAAGCTAGGGGTCTGAATTTCTTAATAAATTATTCAAAGAAATTTACTTAAGCATGGACATTAGTTATTTATTAGTTTGTTCTTTTGGGGGTGCATTTCTTTGGGTGTCTTTGACATTTTATCATGATGGGGAACTGATCCCTAGTGATACAGAGTCTTGTGCTAGATAGCCCCAAAAGGAGTGCATTCCGTTCCTCTTCGGCTATGTGTATCGAGGGTGAGGTCATCTGGGAAGCCACACAAAGGTTGATGGTAACCAGATGTCCTCCTCTGACGGGCACAATATTGAGAACTGTCTAAATATTTCGGTTGGTCGCCATGTCGGTTTTGTGCTCACCAGGTTATTGAAAGTCCCATAGGTGAACTTATGTTCATAACTTCTATCAACATACAACATTTCAGTTTGATTGCTATCAAAGATTAATAGATATTGAGAACCATCAAAATATTTTGGATGGTCGCCACGTTGGATTTTTATACTTATGTGCTATTGCATAGGTTCATTATTCGAACGTTCACTTTGATTGCATGATTATAAAATTAAAAACTTAATTTTAAAATGGCGCACAGCCACCATCTTGAGGTTATGTGAACAATTGAACTAAATTAGATGTTAGTGTATTACAATGTGTATTAACATTTACTCTACCATATTTCACTACGTTCAGATAGTTAAATCGCGAGTAAAGTCTATTAAAATGTTTCACATTTGCTTGGCCGCCATGATCGTTTTGTATTTTACAGGTATTTAAAGTCTCATAGGAAAACCTCTAGTAGTGCCCATTATCACCTTACTCAATTTCAGGGTTATATCCGTAATAGTTTCGGAGATATAGAATGCCGGTGAAATATTTCGCACAGCCACCATCCTCAGGTTATGTAAACAATTGAACTAAATTATCTGGCAGTGCATTACAATGTGTATAAACATTTGCTGTACCAAGTTTCATAGCGTTTGGATGGTTAAACCGCGAGAAAAGTCTACTTAAAGGTTTCAACTTCCCTTGGCCGCCAAGTTCATTTTGTAGTTAACAGGTTTTTGAAAGTCTCATAGGTGAACGTATAGTAGTGCCCTTTAACACCGTACAAAATTGAGGTGACATATTTCGCACAGCCGCTATGTTGGATTAGTGAGACGTAATAAAATTTGAAAGGCACGGTCGGGGTCGGCCGAAATAATACTGTGACCTTACCGAGATTCATTGAAATCGCTCCAGCCTTTTAGAAGTTACTAGTAGAAGTACCCGTTCTTCGAACGGTGTTCGGTGTTAACACCAGACATTATCAATTGAACTACTGTTGCAATGGTTATCGGTTTGTCATTCCTTCATAAGTTTATCAGAACGAAGTTAGTTTTCTGGGAATATCACACACACTGTTGATTTAAGGGCTTTAAAATGTGGTTTTCGGAGACCCTTTATAGACTCCCGAATTTTTTGCCTCACATTGAGAAGCGCAACATATGCTTTGGTCGTCCTTCTAGGATAATTTTTATATTTCCCTATTTTAGCAAGTATTTTGAGAAGTTTTTCCCTATATCCACCCTTCTACTGTATGAAAAGTACGGTGAAGAGTTTTATAAACGATTGGTGTATCGACTCATGTTTACCATACCTAATTTTACGATGCACCAAGCATACGAACACGAGTTATAGGCGTACATCAAGATACACAGAAAGACAGACAGACAATTCTATTGTCTACAACATATCACCCAGATATCCAAATATGGGTATATCTACCACACAGTATCAAACTAAATCATCCTTACGATGACACCGTATGTCGACAAAAGAAAGATTAGTTAAAATGTGCTCCCAATCTAAATTCACCTAACGTGCCACCTGACGTGAAATAGAATTGAAAGCCTTGTAGACGAAATGCAATACACGTCACATAAAAACTGACCCTCTACGTTGTGTTAGGTCCCCATACACAGGAGGAACTCTTTCATAAATTATAAAGGCTTGTGGTGCATGACAATTCAGGTTCTTTAGCCTCAAACGGCCGAAATTCCTAAAAGCCGCAAAAAATGCTGATTCAATTCATGATTTTTTGAAAATAATGTTGCTGTTTGGAGATATAATAGACCTTCTGTACTATATGTCGCACGTGAATATTGCATGAAAAAAATATAGGTTAACCCTTGACCCCCTTAATTGCATTGATGAATTATACAGTCTACGTTGGTTCCGTGATAACCTTATAGCCATTTGCAAACTTTCACAGAAATGTAATAAATGGAGTGACATTGCTTCTTACAGTAATAGATGGAAAGTTGGATGCCACCCCTCGAGATAATGTTGTCATGGTTACCGATTTGCATTCCATCATTAGTTTGTTAAATTAAATTAAATTAGTTTTCTGGGAATATCTCAGAAAATGTTGGTTTTAGAGCCTTATAATGTAGTTTTCGAGGACCCTTTAGGGCTCCCGAGGTTTGTTTCTGGCACCGAGGGGCTTTGTCTCGTCGTTGTACACCATAATATTATAATACTAATAAAATAATAATATAATATAGGGATAGGAATATAATAGACCTGCCGTACTGTGCCCAACTCTAGGAATGGGTATTCCAAGATTCAGACACCTAGATATCAAGGGAAAGGCTGTAGCCGCTTTTGAAAGTTGAGATATTTGAATATCGCGCTACATTGCTTCTCGAAGCAATTGGAAAGAATTCACCGATACTTGCATGTCAAGTGACGTAGCGAGTAATAGCAGAGGTCGAGGCTATTTATTGTTTAAATAGTTAACTATGGAGTAGAGACTTGAGACTGGGATCAGATTACTGGCACGGCCAAATGAAAGAGAATGCAATTAGTATCAACTAAATCGGACCAGGGATACCAGAGATATGATGATTTCTAGATTTCAGCGTGATGACGCGTGACCCTGGCAGTTTTGAATAAAAGCCGGCTGGCCGAAGCATCGATAGCTCATTTCAACACAAGCACTTGCCGAGCAAGTTGCCGCGACGCTGAGCCAAGGCACATGGTTGCCGGAACTACGCAGAAGTTCTTTTCAAAGTCGTGATAGTAACGAAAGTGCTGCGCTACGAGGTGGAACTTAGTAAGTTTACGGCGAGGAGAATCACTGAGGTGATTGATTTTTCTACAGACATTGGTGGAAATATTTATATTTCTACATGGACATATGCTAGACTTTGTCTAGAATTAGTACTTTGTCACAGTCCAGTAATAACCTAATACTTGGATGTTTAAATCCATTTCAGTCAGTTTTCATTATTTGTAACTAGTTAACCACTTCGATCTATCAGTACACTGAAGACTAGTCTATAACGGTAGTGTTCATAGTCTACGCAAGGGAAACTACAGGTTGCTTAGCGCATGGTAGATGGTGATAAACCATGCCCAGGGAACGATCTTCAGAACAGCCGTTGATTGGTTAGACTGTCAGTGTTTTTCTTGTACTGATAAGATTACCGTGAGTTATGTTACAACTGACATATCTAAGAAGAGATCACTTAGATCTGACCCTATTTAAACAGTTATGGCTTTGATAGAAGCCCATATTAAAATGGAACAACAGTTAATTCAAACGTCAAAAGATACTACCACTATGTCTGACTAGACGGATTGTGGGTATATAATGGCGGCCGATACAAGGATTATACGTGCTTGTCCGATAGGGCATGTCTATGGATAAATCTGGTACAGACCAGGTTTACTACACTTCAAGACCATCAAGAAATGTAAGCCACATTTGATTTATATTATGCCTAGCTAATTGGAACAAACTATTTTTCTGCAGATGACCAACACATTTATTTCTCTTCGTATTTAAATCTTGCAATGATTTACGCAAGACTTGTTAGAGTTATTCTGAGCATTTTCAACACTCAGAACAGTTTAGGATCGATGACCGAGCATTTCGAAGATTTATTTGAATATTTCATATTTTTGGGAAATCACGGTAATCAGCCGATGTAACTGTAAAAGTTAATAATTATTTTTGTTGAGGAATGGATATTTTTTCCATATTCGAAGATTCGAACATGTGGATTCTCACATAATGAGATGATAATTAAACATATTTAAAATGATATAAATAATAATAATAATAAAAATCCACTAATAATAACAATAATAATTTTTATAATTTTTCTAAATAATTCTTGGATATTATATTTTATAATAATCATATGTATTGAGAAAGAGCCTATGAAGTAGTTTAATCATTTCTAGTCTGGAACAGGAGATTTTCCGAAGGAGAGTGGTTAACGCAAGCCCGCATTCAACCAACATTTCAGTTCTGGTTGAACAGTTGATATTTGCATTGAGCAAAGTATATTTTTCAGATAACACGGAGAGGCATGAAACGGGAAGCAAATGATATTTGTATCAAATAGGATATTTTTGTATTTATATAAAATCATGACGTAAATACACTCGAAAGTGAAATAAAGATTTTCATAAGTATGGTAAATTCACGGGTTGAACTGAATGGTAAAATAAAATAAACGTGTAAGTTTATTAATCTTCCAGTGTTGATAACAAGCAGAGGCTTGATTTATTGTATAAATTTTGGGAAGAAAATTTATGTGTGTGGAGTAGTTGAAATGCCATTCCCAGGTGCGCATGTTAAGTCGCAGGAATGAAGAGGTTTTTTCGAGCATCAATCAAATAGCAGGTTCGATGGCTCAGGTTTATAGGAGTATTGGAACTACACATTTCGTCGGATGAATGACCCGAAGGTTATTTCTTGAAACCATCAGTTCTTATTTCAACCTTGTTTACGAATTCCATTTAGACTTTGATTTTGCTAGAACCCGGATTTGTCAGGATAGTAGTTTATTCTTCTTCAGGGGAAGAACTTTGCCGTTGTTGTTGTAATATTGTGTTCTTACACAAATAATAGAATGGGCCACTGCCAATTAAAAATAATTCTTTAACCACGAATAATTTGAAGGATATTTTCAATCCTAGTGCCATGAACTAAATGAATTTATTATAAAGCTACAATTCTTATTTCCGCATTCTGTCGAAGAATTGCAAGTTGTGAAAATTACAAAAATGGCCATAAATATAAATATTTTTTTCATAATGATTCCAAGTGGAAAATTGAATAGTTGAATGGTTCAACAATTTAGTGATCAAGGTGATGATTCAGAAATCATGTATTTTGTTAGGAACTTAAAGTTCATAATCGAGTCACTTCTCGAAATGTTTAATGTCAGAAGAACAATTAATTGTTGTTGTGCTTCGCACAGTTCTTCGATGCTATGCTCAAGGTCAAATACTTTTCAGATGTTATTAATATGTGTAAATAATGTGTGTTGATTCAATGATAATAATATTTTCGACAATATATTTTTGAAACTGGAAAAATAAGTGAAAGTTTAAAATTCTATGAACATTTATTCTACGAGTGTTAATATCATGTAAATATTCAAACAGTGATCTACGATATTTCCAGTAGAGACAATTAACTTTGAACTGGAATTAATCATAAATAATTTTGGAACACAGTCTACAGGACTATTAATCAGACTTGTGTTTTCCAAAAAAAGATTGTCAAATGTGTTTGGGAAATTTCTGTATATTGTGTAAATAAGAGTGTGGATCGCCACACGTGGATGATGCTGCTTGGAGCATCTTTGCAGTCAATTTTAACTTCAAAATAAACTGAGATAATTTTACCAGATGTCTTATACCCAATTGAATCTCCTTCTATCCTTATTGTTGCATTGAGCCAAAAATCAGTAAAGCATTTTTTTTATTTGATGTCGTTTTTGCGATTTGCTTTAACCCATCTGGCGCCCCGGGATATTTTGATTCTCGTGCTGACTGATTATTGGTAAAATGCATATGTGGTCGTGCGGACTCCGGTCTAAACGGGCACAGTACCACACCCGCAGGTATAAATCGTGTGAAAAAATTCTAGAGTACCCCTTGACCCCCTTAAGCGCATTATTCGTATTGATGAATTTTACAGCTTAATTTGGTTCCGTGATAATCTTCTAGCCGTTTGCAAACTTTCACACTAATGTAATTAATGGAATTGCATTGCGTCTTACAGCATTAGATGGACCTCTGAGAATCTGTTGCCATGGTTACCGGCTTGCATTCGTTCATTAGTTTATTAAATGAAATTAGTTTTCTGGGAATATCTCAAAAACGGTTGGTTTTAGGGCCTTAAAATGTGGTTCCCGAGTTTTGTCTCTCACATTGAGGGGCTGAAAATGAGCTTTGTCTTGTCTTTCTACTCCTTTTTCAGCATGTATTTTAAGGGGGTAGGCCCCCTTTTATGAGAGGTACGGAGAAGTATAACATCAATTATTAGTGTCGTGCCTCTGATGGATATCTGTACCAAATTTTACGTTGATACACCCAGGCATTCTAGAGTTATAAGGGAACAAAGTTGTCCACAGACAAACGAACAAACAAACAGACAGGCAGACCAAAAAATTATTTTCGAGCGCATCCATCATAAAACAGTCTAAAACGTGTAAATAACTCAAATTTCCGTAGAAATTCAGAAAAAAAACGGTCAAACTCTCATTTTTATATGTATGTAGAGATATACTGTACTGCACCGCTCGGTGTTGATCGTGTTTCTTGCACACATTTAGGTTTTACTCGCTAACCGTTGGAGTTACACGAAAAATGATAGGGACCTTTTGGATAGAAAATTAAATGATAAAGCTCGTGTATGCCATCAAAAGTTTGCTATTTCTTAGCGTTCTCTTTTTATTTGAAATGGAAATACGAAATTTTGAAACCTAAGGGTGTAGTGACGTCATATTTTTTAATACTGCAAAATATCGAAATCAAAAGTATCCTATATGTAAACCTGGTAAATCAGCTACATCCAAGCAAAATTTCATTTAAATCGGACCAGTGGTTCTTGCGTTATTGAGTAACACACAGACAGACAGACAGACAGTAAGACCGACACACACCATCTCATTTTTATATATTAGTATGATTAGTGGGGATGTACACACACACATACGCATACACATATATACACACACGGACAAATGGTGATCTCATCAGCCTATTTTTTTTCATAGATGAAAATGGCTAAAAACGGGGCTTAGATGAAAATGAATCCACATGATATCTATCTAAGTATTGAAAATATCACAGATTCCATCAGGATAAGGGGACTGAAAATGTATGGTCAAATACCAGTACATTATGCAACGAGCCTATAATGGCAATAATTATGACACGAGTATGTTGATAAAACGAGCGTCAGCGAGTTTTATAATTTCCATACGATTGTTTATGTTCGACGATAATTATAACTTTATTATTTGTTTTAACATAAATATTCATAAATATCTGTTGAGATTCAGTCACTAGAATTTTGTGATCCGAGTGCAGCGCTGGGTAGGATATCTCTGTTTTCCAAGCTCTCTGACCGACTGACGCAATGGCTCTGTGTGCTTGGCAATGGATTTTGAGCGCATGCGCGAAGGTATCCTTACCTAATTGGTCACACAACTGTTTCTTGAGCTCTGATTGTTGGGAGAAACTGTTTCATAATGAAAAATAGTGTTATAATGAACCTCATTATGTTACATTTTTCTGACACATAATATTTACATTTCCACATCGTCGAACATAAAAGGTTATTCATCATTAGTTACCTGAAAGTATTAATGAATAATTTCGAAACTATTCATTCAGGTGGTTGTCAAATCACATGTCATATCATCAAGTACTAGGCCTAGTCGGTAGAGTTCACTGCGTGCACACTCCTTGCTCGTCTGGCGGTAAAACTGGAAAAGTGACGCAGCGCAAACAAACTCGCTGTCACCGCGCGCACGGAGTGAAGTCTATTTTTATTTTATTTTCCAACAAGGTGGAGCAGCTCCTCATTACCACCACTATCCCACTCCACTCCCACTTGGATATGACGGGGTGTGAAAATAGCTTGGCCACCACGATCTCCAGATTCAACGCCGCTAGATTTTTCTCTGTGGGGTTACCAGTAAGATACCGTGTACATCCCTCCACTTCCAACAATTCTCCATGAGCTTCGTCAACGTATCAACGTAGCGGTAACTCATGTGGATGGGACATGCTCACGCGTATCTGGGATAAACTGTCGTACAGATGGGATATCTGCCGAGTGACAGCAGTAACCCACATTGAACCTTTGTAAACATGGTAAATAAATCTTGAGGTCATGTCTATTTATGTATTGGAAATTGGAAATAAACAACATAAGTTAACTATGTAAAATTAAACTTTATTTTAAGGTAACCAATTTAGAATAACCCTATGTATAGAATAGATGACATTATGACAACAAAGAACATTTTAAACCTAGAACTATCAATGAGTGGGAAATGGAACAAAGAAAGGCCGCTAGATTTGAGTCGTCAAGTTACAAAACTCGTTTAATCCACTTGTGAATAAGAATCATTTTCATCATTCATTCCATTCCTGACCCGGTCGGAGACTGGAAGCAGGCTGTGGATTTTCATTTTTTTTTTCATGAGAAACGTTTCTCTGGACTTTGCCTCATCTATCTTTTGTGTTTGTTGTTTTCTACTTTTTGCTTTGTGTTTTTGGTTTTCGGTTTTGTGCTTTCGTTTTTGAATTTTACTTTTTGTCTTTTTTCTGCGTTTTGTGTTTGTTTTCTCCTTTTGCTTTTTTGAATTTTGCTCTTTGCTTCATGTTTCTTTTTTTTTGTTTTCAGCTTTTGCTTTTGTTTTTGAATTATGCTTTTGCCTTCGTCTTTTTTTGTTTTGGTTTTGTGTTTGTTTCCTGCTTTTGCTGTTTTTGAATTTTGCTCTTTGCTTTGTGTTTCTTTTTTCCTTGTTTTCTACTTTTGCTTTTGTGTTTGAATTTTGCTTTTTACTTCGTGTTTTTTTGTTTTTGGTTTTGTGTTTGTTTTCTGCTTTTGCTGTTTTTGAGGTTTGCTTTTTGCTTTGTGTTTCTTGTTTTTTGGTTTCTAATTTTGCTTTTGTTTTTGAATTTTGCCTTTTTGCTTCGCCTTTTTTGTTTTGGTTTGTGTTAGTTTTCTGATTTTGCTATTTTTGATTTTTTCTTTTGCTTTATGTTTCTTGTTTTTTGTTTTCTACTTTTGCTTTTGTTTTTGATTTTTTATTTTTTATTCGTGTTTTTGTTTTTTTAGTTTTCTGCTTTTGCTGTTTTTGCGTTCTGCGTCATGTTTTTTGTTTTTTGTTTTGTGTTTGTTTTCTGGAAAATCAAAATAAAACAAAGTAAACAAAACAAAATCAAAATAAAACAATACACAATAAAATAAAACAAAATAAACAAAACAAAATAAAACCTAAACAAAATAAAACAAAACAAAAACAAAAAATAACACAAAAAATTAAAAACAAAATAAAACGAAATAAAGTAAAACAAAACAAAATAAAATAAAATTAAACAAAACAAAATAAAACAAAATAAAATAAAGTAAAATAAAATAATTAAATAAATAGTTTTACGACATGATCTTTATTCACAAGTGGACTAAACGAGTTTTGCAACTGGACGACTCATTTGTGCTCAGTGTCTTTAATCCCAGGCGAAGTGTGATCCGTATGTTAATGAAACTTGGGAGGGAATCACTTGAGGCTAGGAGAATAATGTCTGGACTCTGCGCTATGTACAACACGGACAGCTTCTACCAAAAGTTTACGGACACCCGTAAATTACATGCTCATTATCCCTGTCCCTATACTTTTGGTCTTAGGCATACGAACTTTTACAGGCACTTCGAACGTGTTCCTAGGAACATTTTGTGAATTTGTTATGAAAACGTCACAGTTAGTTTTGAAGTTACGAATTTTTTTGTGAAAAAGAAAGTGCAATTTTCCATATTTGAAGCGGTCTGGATAGAGCACTATGAGGATTACATCCACAATTTTGGTTATGAAGAAACCCGTAGAGTATTTATAATTGCAATAAAACACAAGAATGTGTTTCTATTTAGAAATATCACCAGTTTTATAGCCCGAAATTGAACTGCACAGAAAAGTCAACTGACAGACATTCTTTGACCTACGAAGAAACTGTTCTTGATCCAATATAGTGCAGCAACTGTAGGACTACAACGTGAAACATAAACGATCTCAGTAGTTTGAAGGGTCTCCCGCCAAGTCAAGGCAATGGAATGTCTGTCTGTTGACTTATTCTGCGGTTTTATTTCGGGCTATAAAACTAGTGATATTTCTTAATGGAAACACATTTCTTGTGTTCTATTGTAATTACAAATATTCTACAGGTATCTGTGATTCTTTAAAACCAAAATTGTGGATGTAATCCTCATAGTGTTCTGTCCAGATCACTTCAAATATGAACAACAACAAATTAAAATTAAGATTCATGCCAATGATTAATCTAAATGGATCTATCTAGAATAATGACGAAATTAAGTTGGTAATATCGACATTTCTAATTAGTTCCAAATACAGCATACCTGGCATAATGTAGCCTAATTGAGCACTACAGTTGGCAGCCCTGGTAACTAAATATATTCTTAGTTCCATCTCTAAAGGTACAGAATACAAAATTTGGTTGAAGTCCAATGGATAGCATGGACGTTACATGCAGATAGACATTGGATCTAACCGCGCACGTAAAATCATGTTGGCAGCAACGTCATGCATGTGTTGGTCAGAAATTATCTAAAATGATATGATCTATTGTTGTGCCAATTTTGAATGCAATCCATTAGTTAGTATAGAAGTTACATATATTTTAAAATTGGACCTATCAGCAGGCTTAGAGTCATGTTGGCAGCTCTGACGTATATTAGTTTCTCCAAATTAATCTAGAATGTCAGGTACTATATGTGTGCAAATTTTAAAGCTGGTGGCTTACATACTTTCTGATATATTAATATTAGGGTAAAGAATAGAGACAACGTTTATTAGTCTAACAGTTGGCATCCCTGGTTGCTCTTAAGAATAAGCACAGTCATATATGTTATGGTACACATAGCACATACGAAATTTGGTTGAAATCCAATTGAGAGTATAGAAGTTACATGTATTTAAAAATTGGTCCTATCAGCAGGCTTAGAATCATGTTGGTAGCACTGACGTACATAAGTTACTCTAAATTAATCTAGAATCTCAGGTACTACGTGTGCATAGTTTAAAGCTTGCATACTTTCTGATATATTGGTATTTGGATAAGAAAATAGAGAGAGAGCATTTATTAACAGTTCGTAGCGCTGGTGGCTTTTAAGAATACGGTCAGTGATATCTGTTTATGTACACATAGTACATACGAAATTTGGTTGAAATCCAATTGATAGTGTAGAAGTTATATGCATTTAAAATTGGACCTATCAGCAGGCTTAGAATCATTTTGGCAACACTGCCCTGCATGGCTTCCCGGAAATTAAACTGAAATCTATATGTGTGCCAATTTTGGTATTGCTCCCATGCATACCTTACAAGATATCCAACATGGAGCTCAAAATTCAATTGCGGTTTTTCAGCAGTTGGTAGCACTGACATAATTTTCAAATATGGGCTTGAGATATTTAGGTATAGATCTTTACTCATACCAAATTTGGATTCGATTGCTGCAGCCGTTTAGGAGTTGATAGGACGCACACACACACACACACACACAGACAGACAGGCAGACAGAAGGACAGACTGACAGACAGACAGAAATTTGCCCGGATCGATCTCATAAGTCTACTTTTTCCTCATTAAAAAAAATGCGAAAAATAGGCTACAAATACACGATATTTTTCACACTCGTGACTTCGAAACTAAGTTATGTTTTCATAATGAATTCACATAATGTTCCTCGGAACACGTTCAAGGTGTCTGTTAAAATTCGTATGTCTGAGACAAAAAGTATTGGGTCAGGAATAATGATCGTGAAATTTGCGGGTGTACGTAAACTTTTGGTAGAAACTTTCCACATCATCCGACATGGGGTGAGCTTAGCAAACTTGTGGGAAAGCCCACTTATATGAGAAGGAGTGATCATTCTTTCAAAGTTAAGGGCCGACCACAGCGTACAAATTATGGTAAATATTATTTCGTAAACCGTGCCATTGATAACTGGAACTCTCTACCTGCTGCAGCCTTAGAGCCTTTCCCCAAACAGGTATGTTTAAGAAGAGACTGACAATTTGTGTAAATACTCCAGTTTAATTGTCTACTTGTTATGTTACCCAATTTTCCACCAGGGGACACACCCCCAATTGCAAATAAATGAATGAATGAATGAATGAATGAGACACCACAACAATTACAGAGTAGAAATAAATAAGTATTGAAAAGAATCCATCAGCAAAAGGAGTCTAAACTTTTATGGTCACATTTTATACAGAATGGATGACAATAGACTAACACAGTGAACGGATGAAGAGATATTGGGAAGAAAAGAGGAAACGTCGTCCTAGGTTCTAACGCACTCCTTTGTTGGGCATAAGTAATAATAATAATAACAATATTTTTTTTTTGTCGTGTAGCTTCCTGAGAGGCCGAGTGCAGGTCTTTCTATTCGACGCCCGTGGGCGACCTGCGCGTCGGGATGAGAGATGGAATGGATGAAGATGAATGAAACTGGGTAAGGATGTGGAAGGAAGCGGCCGTGGCCTGTCAGAAGGTACTGTCCCAGCATTTGCCTGGTGTTGAAAATGGGAAACCACGGAAAACCATTTCAAGGACAGCCGACGGTGGGGCTCGAACCCACGCGTCTACCGAGTCAGCAGAGAGCTTGGCCCCTTGACCTAACGCTGCGCTTTAGCCCGCGTAGCCACTACTGTCGGTACATAATAATAATAATAATAATAATAATAATAATAATAATAGTAATAATAATAATAATAGTAATAATAAATAAAAAAATATTCAAGAAAATGCTTTGGAAAAATCTTCTGTAGAAGAAAGAATACGAAAGATGGAAAGAGCCTATGGCATAACTAGGAATACCTACAACAAAAAGGTGCCAAAAAGGATTTGGAAATAAATAATATCAGAGAAGAAGATACACCACAGAGAGATATTTTTAGGCAAAAAGTGTTAAAAACTGGAAGGATTCCAAGGGTGGAACGGAAAGAAACCCGCCTCGAAATGTCCGAGGAAAGGAAGAGGAAATATTTATTTATTTATTTATTTATTTATTTATTTATTTATGTCTTTTGCCGTGGCGAAGTTAGGGCTCGTGGCCCTCTCTTACACTTAACCACATAGTTATAATAAAATACACAAACACTACCATTGAATAAGATACGTAAACTAGAAATTAAGTCAGAATAATACAGGACATAATAAATAAAGATAGCAATTCACATCAAACAAAGGAACATACAAAACAGTTACGTGAAACAATAATAATAATAATACTAATACTACTAATAATAATAATAAGTGATAGTGTTAGATCTAGTAAATAACTGGGTATTTTAATTTTGAATCGACAAAGTTATTTATATACCATAATGGCTCAATCATGCTGTCTATCATCCATCACCAGTCACACGAAACAGTCAGCGGTGTTCGAAAGGAAATCTCTGCAAAGAGTCTTACATTTTGTATAGGTCTTGCATTTCCTTACGTCAGCTGGGAGTGTATTCCAAAGTCGCGACCCAGTCACAACGAAGGATTTATTGTACTTGGAAGAGTGGTTAACGGGAATAGCGAGGGAAGAGCCAGATCTAGTAATAATATTATGAAATGAGGACAGGAAATGAAATTTCGAAGAAATATACAGTGGGAGATTTTCGACGCCCTTCAGGTTTCAGCCAAGAAAGAGCTTTGTAGCTAGGAGTTACGTGAGAATCGTAATTCAAGTTGAAAGCAAACCGATGACTGGAGTTCAATGCTCGTTGCAGTTTTTTAGTTTGTTCGCTAGTTGCATCAACAAGGACCACGTCGCAATAGTCAAGTATTGGTAGTATCAGAGTCTCAATAAGTTTTATCCTCACGTCTTGTGGTAAAATGTCCTTATGCCGTTTGAGTGGGTGTAGCGTCGCGTACATCTTCCTGTAAGTATTACTTACATGTGCAGACCAGTCAAGAGTTTCAGTCAGAGTCATACCGAGGTTTTTCACTGTTTTACTAAACGGGATTACGGTTGCATTTAAAGTCACAGGAGGGATAGTGTAGTTTTTATACATGGAATTCAATAATCCCTGCGAGCCGATTATAATAACTTGGGTCTTTTTGGGGTTGAGAAGGAGAGCGTTATCACTAGCATACACGCTGAGTTGTTGCAGGTCGGTGTTTACATTTCGTATCGCGTTCGCTATATCTTTGATACCAACGTGACAGTAAATTTGGAGGTCATCCGCATAAAGATGATATCTATTATATTTTATTACTGAGGAGATGTCATTAATATAAAGGACAAACAAAAGAGGACCAAGAACGGAACCCTGAGGGGTTCCTGCCTTCCTGAGTCGCCACTGTGAAGCAGTATCTTGTGTTATTACACGTTGCATGCGATCTGTAAGATATGCGGTGAAAATTTTTAAAGCCTCATTACCGAAAAGGCATGCAAGTTTCTTCAACAATGTCTGGATATGTATCGTGTCAAAAGCCCTACTGAAGTCAAGGAGTGAGAGTATTGTCACTTGTCTTTCGTCCATTGCTTGTCTGATATCCTCAGTCACTTTGAGTAAGGCAGTTGCTGTGCTATGGCCCTTCTTGAAGCCAGATTGAAGTGGATCCAGAAGAGAGTGAGCGTGCAGGTATTCCAGTATTTGAGTATGCACCAACCGTTCTAGCGCTTTGGAAAGAGCGGGGAGAATAGAAATTTGAGGGTAATCGGATAGAAGTTTAGAACCTGGGTTCTTAGGAAGTGGGATTACATTAGCGTACTTCCAAATTTGTGCCGTTTTTGAGACAGTAATTAAAAATATGGGTGAGAATAGGTAAAATATCGCCAATGATATTATGTATGAAAGTTATAGGAATATCATCGACACCGCTAGCTTTCGATTTAATAGAATACAAGACTTTCTTAACTTCATTAGTGCTGACAGTACGAAAAGCAAAGCATGGGCGATTTTGTGGGACAAATGATGTGTCATTATTTACATGAGGTCTGTTAGGCGGATTAGACGGAACTCTCTCTTCCGTGAATTACGCATTTAAATCGTCAAGTGGACGGTCAGGTACTGTCCCCGTATATTCTAGAGGCGGTCTGTTGGATATCCGAAGCAACGCTGGATTCGTAGACCCTGACTGCTCCGACGCAAAATACAAGTCAAGGATCTACCTCCAACTAGACCCTCGCGAATATACGTGGCGGAAATTACAATACAACTGTGAATTACATGAAAAATACACTTAGCTCGCGGTAAAACACCTACCTTAATCTCGGGAATCTCGTGGTCAGCTTGTCTGGACCTAAAATGGGTTTCACAGTTGCATCTCCTTATATCTAAAATAATTCCCGACAACACGGCTTCTAATAAAACTAAACAATTTAATAACAAATGTAAACTAAAGCTAAACATTCACACTACAAAATAAAATACACACACCCATTCGTTCATCTCCACTCTCACGCCACTGACAGAACAGCGTTCTATCAACATAATGACAAAATTTGGTGTAGCTTGGGTCCATACAACAAGCTGTACAACAATTACACACCTCGATGTATTAACATTCTTCTGACACGTTCCCAAGCACATATGGGCGCTCGGCGCACGCGATCATTGCCACGTGTCCGATGACATAACATTCACCGCTACATTCCCAGTCTGACTGGTTTAAAAAAAGGAAAAGAGTGAGCCGGGCAGTTCGCCACATCTCTCCCCATTTGCTTGGTCTGGCCGTGCTATGGCCTTGGTTGGAAACGAGTTTAAAAGAAGTCCCCGCTATTCCAGCCTGGTCCACAAACGAGCTCTTCATAACAATGGCAGATTCACGTCAGACAAATACGTGAACTACACTCAAATCCTACATGCTACTGGTATAAAACTTCTATACACACTAACATTTACACTCTCGCATTGTGACGTCCCAATGGAGTTCATTTCGCACTGAACAAGAAACAAACCACATGCAATCACATACTCATTCACACTCTAATCTTTACGTTAAACAAACGAAAACTTAATATTCTTAACACGTTATACACTCGATTGATAAATAATAAAGATTAACACTATTTTTTTATAATGACGCTTATAGCACCAGCTATAGTCCTTCCAAAGTAATAGCGTCTAAATACAGTCGAGCCTGCGCTCTGATCTATCAGGTATGTCAAATACAGTGAACTGTGATCTTTAATACCTTCTACATCATAAGAAATAACCACCACTAGTCTCTCCCATCTGATCTGGTGTTAAAATAAGTTTAATACATTCGACCTCTAAAGGTGAAACATATGCTGTTACAAGTCTGGTTTAATAATCTCGATAAAAGTATAGCATAACAGCTGTCATCATCAATTTCCTGTTCCAATTTCAACCGTGAACCTTCCTGTCCTATCTAAATTCCTTGTCGTGTATAACAAAATAAGGAGTAGTCTCTACTCACAGTCTAAATGCCTTTGCCAACACTAGTCATGCCCACGCAATGACTGTACTATAAAATGCGGAACACACCTTCGCAATAACCTCGTATGCCAACTACATATGGAAATACACAAAAAAAAAAACACTATAAAGGGTTATCAACTCCACTTCTATCAACCTGGCATTCCTTCAAAAGGCCATAATTTCACAGCGTTGTCACCACAATCGCTGGTCTGATGAACAATAACAACAATTGTTAAATTAATAATTTATACATCTTAACGACCTGTGGAATTCACGATACTGAACCTCCTCACTTAATACTCTTGAAACGATACTCTGATAAGTATAAACTGTCGTGCATACATTTAATAAAAATACTACATCTCATCTTCACACATCTGGGTTCGACTTTAATCGAAGAAGGAATATTATGTCTACAACGTGACATGATATTACTCCTCGTAAGTAATTAATCACAACATCATATCTATGTGTTTGTGTCCAACAAGAATCTATCACGACGAGGATATCAAACGATAACTACCCTAACGTCGGATGATAAATAATCTTCCAAGAAGATTCTAGCTTCAAATAAATTAAATGACTGAAAGTTCAAAGCTTTCTTCAATAAAAACATACAGTTAGTCATATTCGTATTCTCTTCATTCAGAACGAATGTCTATGAGTTCTGACGATAATAAGCGTGTCCACGTTAAATGTTTCTTTTCCACAATGTGACATGATATTTCACAATATATCACTACCAAGATCTTCTTTCTTGACGTTTCTTCTCGACGGATAAAATGCCCAAATTAAACTAATAAAAATTAATTTAATGGGTAACATAGACGAAAATGTCTATCACCTGTATTCAAAATGAATGCAAAAACGTCGAAAATAAATTACTGTTCCTTAAAGGAAATGACAAAATCTTGTTCCTCGAACAAGTAAATAATATCAGTTCAGAAACTGGATTCCTAACAAACGAAGATAATAGCATCGCTAGACGATCACTATAATAAATTTCGAAGAATAAAAATGCTATACATGGAGTACATAAATACTGTATCGAAAAATGGATAATGGATTTGCTCAGTAAATGTCACTACAAGCTCTAACTACAAGGTTAGTGAACACTGCTACCTGGTCTCAAAGTCTAGAAGATCAAGATAGAGTATAACAAAATACTCTGATGTTACATCTCCCAAAGATCTGGGCTGGATCCTAGTTCGTCTCCATGAACTCGTGACCTCAGGAAAGGAACGAATTCCCCCACTGGAAACAGCAAGCTCCGACCGGAATCGAACTGCGGGCCTCCAATCATCATCTTCATTTTGACAGGGATAAACCTGGACCTCTTGAAAATCTTGATGCTTCTTCTATCTCCGTCACAGCACAGTCTCATTATAACAGAGAGTAGCGTCGAAAGTTCTGCTTTCCACATCAAAATGCATTTGAAGAAAAAGTCTTGGACCTCACTCGTATAACGAACATTCATGTTGATGGAATCTGAACATCGTTCTGTAGTTTCTGATGTTAATGTTGAGCTCATGTTTGACGAGAATGCACTAGAATGGAGTTGTGCATTGAGTCTCATGATTGCTCACTAAGTAGACATTCACGAACAATCTCCTCTAACGAAGCTCTATCACTGCCTATATTGCTTCTATCTGCCTATACTCCTGGCGCACATAATAATCTAGTCCATAATAATCTTCATAATGCTAGACTGAATATTGTTCTTCACTATGGAATAAATCTCCATCCTAAGAGTTGTAATACAGTTCCACACAAGCTATAGTAATACACACTCGTACTCACGGGTGGCTGTTGCCTGAGCTGCAGTCGCTCGGACAAAGTGTCGTATCGCGCTGGAGAAAAACACTTTTCTCGCGCTTCACAAAACTGCTTATAATTGCTGAAATAATTCTTCCAAACTTCTGTAAGTTTGCAATATACAGTATCTGCTAGTCAGCTACAATACGTAGTTGAAATGAATTCTCTGAAGTCGATCAGACCGAAGTTAATGCGGTAAATGTAAGCCTCGCAACTTCACCTAGATTCAAGGCGCGGTCGTCTCCTGATTCCTCTCTCACTCAAGCCTTGTCTCCACGAGTCAACTTCTACTAGACCGGTGAAACACTCGGAACTCCTTTCTACTCCAATTTCACACGTCTGACCTTTTCGACGTTCAGATACACAAGAGCCTCGGTGCTTGGCGTCTCCCCTCCAAGTCTACCGATTTGAGCCGACTTTTCGAGTTCCCTCTCGAATTCGCGCGGGCTCTAGCAAATCGCTTATTTCTTCCAATAGCGACCTGCTATTGACTTATAAAATATGCCAATATTTTATTATCATATTATTCTCTTTTCCAATATGTAAATTCATTCTTTAAGGG
>CAMPQE020000105.1:0-24407 GCA_946902985.2 Meconema thalassinum | reverse complement strand
TGAGGACACTTGAAGGTCAAACGATATGGCAACCATGGTGGGAGGGGGAAGCTAGGATGATGTCGCCGATCATGTTCAATGGATGAATTTATATTTTGCGAAGCATTGTTCGGAGAGGGTCATGGGACGACTTGTTTTAAGGGTATTTATTTTTTCGATGTTTCCTATGGTGGACTCATTGATTGAAATAATCCAAAACTGCTAGGGCATGGCCTTGAGATTTTATAAACCGATAATGGGATTTTGACATACAAGATCCTCTCAGAACTTGACATGATGTCATTCTTTTTATGGCTTATGAATTTCCCCAAAAAAGACCCAAAACAACAAGATCATGGACTTTTGCTTTTCTTAATATATTGCAAACCCATAATGTAAGATGTTTACTGTGGATGACGAAATCTAGCTAGGTAAAGAAAGAATTATTGTAGGCTATATGTATGGTGACTGACACGTCCTTTGACCATTGGAACATGTTTTCAGATCTGACTGTAGTACATAGGGAGTATAGGTTGTAGGCATGGATTGACAAACAGTGCACACAAAATTCAATTTATCGATTCAAGAATTAAGAGTAGACTATCATTATTTAATTGGTTAAAGAGTGTAGCTAAAAATTAAAAAATGGTGACTACATTAAACTAAACTGAACCAAGTCGAATCAAACCCAACTGAACCAAACCAAGCCTAAAGCAAACCAAACCTAATCAAGAACAAGCCAAGGGCTTAAGTGTAAAACTTGTGGGGGAATGCAGTCATTGGCAATGTCCAAAGGAAGGGATAACGCTCTACCTCTAGAGGGCAAAGCTAGCGCATGGTGCTAATGCATATTCCCAAGTACATGAACCACACACACACACAACTATCCTATGCTGTTTTTATGAGTTAACTGTTAAAACTTACTCAGTGGTTACTGAGCAAGATGGTCGCTACAACACAACAAGCATTAAATACTTGAGGCTAATAATCTATACACACACACACACACGCTTGTTCTAAACTAAACTGTCTTGCTGGCAGTGCTCACACAGTAGGCAAATGACAGAAATTGCTTGGCTAACAGAAATACAATCATTTTCGTTTGTCTAATGTTACCAGCTAACCATTACATGCTATAGTGAGTGAGCACATGTGCCTCTTGCACTGGAGTTCGTAACTCGATTTCTAGCTCTAAGGCCTAGAACGAATCAAACTAAGAAAGAAGGGTATGGTGACGCAGTAGTTAAAACTGTTAGCCTTTCACTAAGGTAGACTAGGGTTTGATTTTAGGTTAATATACATGTCACAAACAAACAAACAAAAAAAAGCAGAGATAATGTTTTAAAACTGATTACACTTGTCTCTTTTTAAATTATTACTTAGATTGCAAATACAAAGGTGGACTGGGTTTGATATTCAGTTAATGCTGCCTATCGCATACTAGCCTGCTAAGAAAGCCAAACAAGCAAAAGGCGTAGGTAGAGCAGTGGTAAAATCGCTATGTGTAGAGAACTACCTAACGGTTTTATGAACTGGCAATGGTATGTCGCATAAACAGTGCAGGATACAATCCAGCAACCATAATTTGTATCTTGTGGAGCAGAGAAAACATATATATAGAGAAAGATATAGAAAGCTAGTGTATGTATGGGTAGCATTGATAATTTGACCAGAGAAAATACGATGAGGTAGGGTGGGGAGAGGGAGAATTAACACTTATATATGAATGAATGGTAAATAGTATTTTAGTTTTTTTTCCCCAATAGTTTTGTTTTTTAAATGCAGTGGTAGATAGTCGTTATTTTGTAAAACATTCTTACTTGCAGTAGTAATAAGACTCTATGGTTTCGCTAACACATAGATAGACTGTATTATTGCCATGGTCAAGCACTCACATTAAGATCATTTACAAAATCATAAAATGAAAAATAAAAAATCTTGTTTTGGAAATATCGTTTTTCAACATACACAAAATAAATATATAAAAAATTTGTAAACAGCAAAATGGAAAATCCATGGTCAAGCACTCACATTAAGATCATTTACAAAATCATAAAATGAAAAATAAAAATCTTGTTTTGGAAATATCGATTTTTTTTCAACATACACAAAATAAATATATAAAAAATTTGTAAACAGCAAAATGGAAAATCCATGTTTCCATATAGACAAAATTTAAAAACCTTAAACGGACATTTAAGAAAATATATGCAAATGGGAAATTGACAAATGTGTAAATATGAAAATGGAAAAATCCATGTTTCCATATCATGAAATTGAAAAACATCAAACTGTCATTTAAAAAAATGCAAATGGAAAATTGACAAATTGCAATGTGTGAAATGTGAAATTGAACAAATGGCTATCATTATTTTAAAAAAAAAGAACATGGTGCTCTATGGTTGAGGTGTGAATCAAACCCTTTCTACTTATTTGGACCACCCGAGACTGAGTAGACTAGTTTAAGTTGTCATACCACTTTTAAAAGTTTGTGTTAAATCTAGGAATTGAACCCAAGAGCTTGTAGGGGAGATCAAAGGTTATAATATGTTAAACAGATAGCCTTGAATGAAGGGTGTGGTAGCTATATAGAGATGAGACGTTTCGCTCGGGGCAGGGAGGCATGGAGATCTGCATCAAACCAGTCAAAGGACTAAAGACTCAAACAACAACATGTACGTTCACCAAAATAATGTTGTGTAACGGTAAATGTTAGTCAACGAACAGTAATGCATTACTAAAACCCATGACACGATACCTAAGAGCTTTTCTAAAATGATTTTAAAATGCCTTTAACCCTATATTGAACACCCAGTTCACAAGACTCATAACTGCAATGTTATGGTAAAACAAAACAAAATCTATATTTCAAAACAAACAAGTGGTTTAGTCAATGTATACTGGAAAAAGTTTTGTAAACACTCAAGTCCTCAAGACCAATTAAATTAGTAACTGTCAGGTTGGCCGAGTGGTTAAGGTGTTTGACTTAAGATCAAATTTCTGTATAAGGAAGCAAGGGTTCGAATCCCTTACCTGACATAACTATTGCCTTAACATGGCTTGGCCACACTGTATTATTATGATACTCAGTACACAAACCATAGATATAGTGTATTGTTTAAGGCCACTCTCTTTCTGAACATAGTCAGAGACTGTTGATGGTTAACAATTGTATTAATAGTGGGACATGGGGATAGCAATTAAGAAAAAACAGCCAATACCCATACAATATTTTTATTCATTTTAGTTTTTTTTTACAATAGTTACACACTGAATACAACTTTTTATCTCTTTACCATTGTTTGATATAGATTTTAAACACAACGCTTGTTGTAGATCCTTTTACAACTTTCTCCAGGTACTCTTGTTCTTAAAAACTGGGGAAGCCGCAATGGTTTTATAGACATTAAACCCTCATTCTCTTCTTTTTCATCATCATCATCATCATCATTATTATAAATATTATCTTTATAATTATTATAGTCATTGTCACCATCATTATCATCATCATCATCATCCTCAACATCACTAGAACTATCCAATTCCATTTTTTCCTTTTCAAAAGGGATCTCTTGAAGAGTCTGTGTTGCTTTTGATAGTGTTACGGGTTTATTGAACGTTGACAACTGTCCTAACATGACTTTTTGAGGAGATAAATGTTTTTTCATAAGGAAGTCACTATGTTGAGTAACACTATGTTTTTGTCGGACTTGCTTTTTCTTGTTCTTTTGATCATGTTTTGTTAACACTAACGGTGTTTCATTTGGTATACCACATTGATGAGTACCCACACTTAAGACCTCACCATGTTTACTTTTTAGATGACCTAGACATTTTGTTGTTCTTTGTTTTGAGCACTGCCAAAATATGATGCCATTCGCATTTTCTCGCTTATAGTTATAAGAGTACCCATGATACAGGGCACGTGGTTTACCTTTATTGGTTATAGTATATTCCATAGTAGTCACTGACTTGTATAGTCGATCCGCCTACTACAAAGGTCTGAACACTTGTGGTGAAAGAATGATGTTGTGTTGACGTTTTATGCAGGATAATGTTGGTGGCATATGTGGGTGGCTTATGTTGATGACATGTGTTGTTGGCTGATTTTGGTGGCTTATGTTGATGGTTTATGGTGGTGGCTTATGTTGATGGCTTATGTTGGTGGCTTATGTTGATGACATATGTTGGTGACTTATGTTGATAGCTTATGTTGGTGGCTAATGTTGATGACATATGTTGTTGGCTTATGGTGGTGGCTTATGTTGATGGTATATGTTGCTGGCCTATGTTGATGGTTTATGTTAATGGCTTAGGTTAATATCTTAGGTTGATGGCATAAGTTGATGGCTTATGTTGGTGGCTTATGGTGGTGGCTTATGCTGGTGGCTTATGCTAGTGGCTTATGGTGGTGGTTTATGGTGGTGGCTTATGTTGATGACATATGTTGGTGGCTTATGTTGGTGGCTTATGTTGGTGGCTTATGGTGGTGGGTTATGGTGGTGGATTATGGTGGCTTATAGTGGTGGCTTATGGTGGTGGTTTATGGTGGTGGCTTATGTTGATGACATATGTTGGTGGCTTATGGTGGCTTATGGTGGTGATTTATAGTGGTGGCCTATGTTGGTGGCTTATTTTTGGTGGTTTACGTTAATACCTTATTTGTAATGGCTTATTTGACAAGTTATTGTTGTCAATGTATTTAGAGGATTTTTCTCTTGGTTTTGGAAAGTATTTCAACTCTTTTTTATGGTAGCATAATGCTTACCGCCATGTTTGTAAGCAACAACAACACACTAAAATTCCAAGAATCCAAAGTACTCTAAGGTTAATGATTGTCTCTCAACTCCATTCAACGTCTAGTCAAAAAACATTATATATTTTTCACATTTTACAAAAAAGGTAAATTGGGAAAGTAAGCTATATGTTTAAACTAAAAATCATATCAAATCATATGCTAACTCCAACACCTACGTCTACCCCAATCTCAGTCAAAAAAATATAATATTCTTCAAATTTTTCCAAAACAGTATTTGGAAAGTAGGCCATATTTTGAAAACTAATCATCCTATAAAGTCATATATATATATACTGAAACCAATGGCTTTTATATCCTTAATCTTAAGAACAAAATATGGAATTTTTGACATTTTTTCCAAAAATGTTCATTTTAAAACGGGGCTATATTTTGGAAACTAGGAATTTTACAAGAAAGTTTGTTTAACGTAAATGGCAGGTATTTACCCCCCACTACCCGCAAACCAAGTCCCAGGTCTCTGGGGAAAAATCCAAAAAAAGTTCAATTTGGAAAGTAGGCAATATTTTGAAAACTAATCATTCTAAAAAGTCATATATAGACTCAAACCAATGGCTTTTATGTCCTTAATTGGTAGAACAAAACTTAACATTTTTTCAGTTTTTCCAAAAAAGTCCAATTTTCAAAAATTGTCTATATTTTGGGAACTAAGAATTTTACAAAAAAGTTTGTTTAACGAAAATGAAAGGTCTTTACCCCCCTCTACCCAAAACATAAATTTCAGGTCCCTAGGACAAAAACTGTGCAGTATATATATATATATTTTTTTTTGGGGAGGGGGTCTATATTCACTTTACCTCCCCACTTCACAAGATGGCGGCCATAGCTTAACTTAACCTAGCCTAACCTAACCTGACCTACGAGGTGTGATCAAAAAGTTCCAAAAATGTGGCTGCAACTTAACCAAACCTAGCCTAGCCTAACCTAACCTCCCTGTTGACTAGCCCCCTTTGGACGGGTCCTTTTTGAAGGGAGTCATTTTTTTACGTGTCCCGGAGGACGGGTCCTTGTTGACGGGTCCCTGTGGCGGGTCCTTTGGACTGATCCCTATGGACTGGCCTTGCATTTTATCCAAATTATGTCAAAGGGGACCCGCCACTGGGACCCGTCAACAAGGACCCGTCCTCCGGGACACGTAAAAAAAATGACTCCCTTCAAAAAGGACCCGTCCAAAGGGGGCTAGTCAACAGGGAGGTTAGGTTAGGCTAGGCTAGGTTTGGTTAAGTTGCAGCCACATTTTTGGAACTTTTTGATCACACCTCGTAGGTCAGGTTAGGTTAGGCTAGGTTAAGTTAAGCTATGGCCGCCATCTTGTGAAGTGGGGAGGTAAAGTGAATATAGACCCCCTCCCCCAAAAAAAAAATATATATATATACTGCACAGTTTTTGTCCTAGGGACCTGAAATTTATGTTTTGGGTAGAGGGGGGTAAAGACCTTTCATTTTCGTTAAACAAACTTTTTTGTAAAATTCTTAGTTCCCAAAATATAGACAATTTTTGAAAATTGGACTTTTTTGGAAAAACTGAAAAAATGTTAAGTTTTGTTCTACCAATTAAGGACATAAAAGCCATTGGTTTGAGTCTATATATGACTTTTTAGAATGATTAGTTTTCAAAATATTGCCTACTTTCCAAATTGAACTTTTTTTGGATTTTTCCCCAGAGACCTGGGACTTGGTTTGCGGGTAGTGGGGGTAAATACCTGCCATTTACGTTAAACAAACTTTCTTGTAAAATTCCTAGTTTCCAAAATATAGCCCCGTTTTAAAATGAACATTTTTGGAAAAAATGTCAAAAATTCCATATTTTGTTCTTAAGATTAAGGATATAAAAGCCATTGGTTTCAGTATATATATATATGACTTTATAGGATGATTAGTTTTCAAAATATGGCCTACTTTCCAAATACTGTTTTAGAAAAATTTGAAGAATATTATATTTTTTTGACTGAGATTGGGGTAGACGTAGGTGTTGGAGTTAGCATATGATTTGATATGATTTTTAGTTTAAACATATAGCTTACTTTCCCAATTTACCTTTTTTGTAAAATGTGAAAAATATATAATGTTTTTTGACTAGACGTTGAATGGAGTTGAGAGACAATCATTAACCTTAGAGTACTTTGGATTCTTGGAATTTTAGTGTGTTGTTGTTGCTTACAAACATGGCGGTAAGCATTATGCTACCATAAAAAAGAGTTGAAATACTTTCCAAAACCAAGAGAAAAATCCTCTAAATACATTGACAACAATAACTTGTCAAATAAGCCATTACAAATAAGGTATTAACGTAAACCACCAAAAATAAGCCACCAACATAGGCCACCACTATAAATCACCACCATAAGCCACCATAAGCCACCAACATATGTCATCAACATAAGCCACCACCATAAACCACCACCATAAGCCACCACTATAAGCCACCATAATCCACCACCATAACCCACCACCATAAGCCACCAACATAAGCCACCAACATAAGCCACCAACATATGTCATCAACATAAGCCACCACCATAAACCACCACCATAAGCCACTAGCATAAGCCACCAGCATAAGCCACCACCATAAGCCACCAACATAAGCCATCAACTTATGCCATCAACCTAAGATATTAACCTAAGCCATTAACATAAACCATCAACATAGGCCAGCAACATATACCATCAACATAAGCCACCACCATAAGCCAACAACATATGTCATCAACATTAGCCACCAACATAAGCTATCAACATAAGTCACCAACATATGTCATCAACATAAGCCACCAACATAAGCCATCAACATAAGCCACCACCATAAACCATCAACATAAGCCACCAAAATCAGCCAACAACACATGTCATCAACATAAGCCACCCACATATGCCACCAACATTATCCTGCATAAAACGTCAACACAACATCATTCTTTCACCACAAGTGTTCAGACCTTTGTAGTAGGCGGATCGACTATACAAGTCAGTGACTACTATGGAATATACTATAACCAATAAAGGTAAACCACGTGCCCTGTATCATGGGTACTCTTATAACTATAAGCGAGAAAATGCGAATGGCATCATATTTTGGCAGTGCTCAAAACAAAGAACAACAAAATGTCTAGGTCATCTAAAAAGTAAACATGGTGAGGTCTTAAGTGTGGGTACTCATCAATGTGGTATACCAAATGAAACACCGTTAGTGTTAACAAAACATGATCAAAAGAACAAGAAAAAGCAAGTCCGACAAAAACATAGTGTTACTCAACATAGTGACTTCCTTATGAAAAAACATTTATCTCCTCAAAAAGTCATGTTAGGACAGTTGTCAACGTTCAATAAACCCGTAACACTATCAAAAGCAACACAGACTCTTCAAGAGATCCCTTTTGAAAAGGAAAAAATGGAATTGGATAGTTCTAGTGATGTTGAGGATGATGATGATGATGATAATGATGGTGACAATGACTATAATAATTATAAAGATAATATTTATAATAATGATGATGATGATGATGATGAAAAAGAAGAGAATGAGGGTTTAATGTCTATAAAACCATTGCGGCTTCCCCAGTTTTTAAGAACAAGAGTACCTGGAGAAAGTTGTAAAAGGATCTACAACAAGCGTTGTGTTTAAAATCTATATCAAACAATGGTAAAGAGATAAAAAGTTGTATTCAGTGTGTAACTATTGTAAAAAAAAACTAAAATGAATAAAAATATTGTATGGGTATTGGCTGTTTTTTCTTAATTGCTATCCCCATGTCCCACTATTAATACAATTGTTAACCATCAACAGTCTCTGACTATGTTCAGAAAGAGAGTGGCCTTAAACAATACACTATATCTATGGTTTGTGTACTGAGTATCATAATAATACAGTGTGGCCAAGCCATGTTAAGGCAATAGTTATGTCAGGTAAGGGATTCGAACCCTTGCTTCCTTATACAGAAATTTGATCTTAAGTCAAACACCTTAACCACTCGGCCAACCTGACAGTTACTAATTTAATTGGTCTTGAGGACTTGAGTGTTTACAAAACTTTTTCCAGTATACATTGACTAAACCACTTGTTTGTTTTGAAATATAGATTTTGTTTTGTTTTACCATAACATTGCAGTTATGAGTCTTGTGAACTGGGTGTTCAATATAGGGTTAAAGGCATTTTAAAATCATTTTAGAAAAGCTCTTAGGTATCGTGTCATGGGTTTTAGTAATGCATTACTGTTCGTTGACTAACATTTACCGTTACACAACATTATTTTGGTGAACGTACATGTTGTTGTTTGAGTCTTTAGTCCTTTGACTGGTTTGATGCAGATCTCCATGCCTCCCTGCCCCGAGCGAAACGTCTCATCTCTATATAGCTACCACACCCTTCATTCAAGGCTATCTGTTTAACATATTATAACCTTTGATCTCCCCTACAAGCTCTTGGGTTCAATTCCTAGATTTAACACAAACTTTTAAAAGTGGTATGACAACTTAAACTAGTCTACTCAGTCTCGGGTGGTCCAAATAAGTAGAAAGGGTTTGATTCACACCTCAACCATAGAGCACCATGTTCTTTTTTTTTTAAATAATGATAGCCATTTGTTCAATTTCACATTTCACACATTGCAATTTGTCAATTTTCCATTTGCATTTTTTTAAATGACAGTTTGATGTTTTTCAATTTCATGATATGGAAACATGGATTTTTCCATTTTCATATTTACACATTTGTCAATTTCCCATTTGCATATATTTTCTTAAATGTCCGTTTAAGGTTTTTAAATTTTGTCTATATGGAAACATGGATTTTCCATTTTGCTGTTTACAAATTTTTTATATATTTATTTTGTGTATGTTGAAAAAAATCGATATTTCCAAAACAAGATTTTTATTTTTCATTTTATGATTTTGTAAATGATCTTAATGTGAGTGCTTGACCATGGATTTTCCATTTTGCTGTTTACAAATTTTTTATATATTTATTTTGTGTATGTTGAAAAACGATATTTCCAAAACAAGATTTTTTATTTTTCATTTTATGATTTTGTAAATGATCTTAATGTGAGTGCTTGACCATGGCAATAATACAGTCTATCTATGTGTTAGCGAAACCATAGAGTCTTATTACTACTGCAAGTAAGAATGTTTTACAAAATAACGACTATCTACCACTGCATTTAAAAAACAAAACTATTGGGGAAAAAAAACTAAAATACTATTTACCATTCATTCATATATAAGTGTTAATTCTCCCTCTCCCCACCCTACCTCATCGTATTTTCTCTGGTCAAATTATCAATGCTACCCATACATACACTAGCTTTCTATATCTTTCTCTATATATATGTTTTCTCTGCTCCACAAGATACAAATTATGGTTGCTGGATTGTATCCTGCACTGTTTATGCGACATACCATTGCCAGTTCATAAAACCGTTAGGTAGTTCTCTACACATAGCGATTTTACCACTGCTCTACCTACGCCTTTTGCTTGTTTGGCTTTCTTACAGGCTAGTATGCGATAGGCAGCATTAACTGAATATCAAACCCAGTCCACCTTTGTATTTGCAATCTAAGTAATAATTTAAAAAGAGACAAGTGTAATCAGTTTTAAACATTATCTCTGCTTTTTTTTGTTTGTTTGTTTGTGACATGTATATTAACCTAAAATCAAACCCTAGTCTACCTTAGTGAAAGGCTAACAGTTTAACTACTGCGTCACCATACCCTTCTTTCTTAGTTTGATTCGTTCTAGGCCTTAGAGCTAGAAATCGAGTTACGAACTCCAGTGCAAGAGGCACATGTGCTCACCACTATAGCATGTAATGGTTAGCTGGTAACATTAGACAAACGAAAATGATTGTATTTCTGTTAGCCAAGCATTTCTGTCATTTGCCTACTGTGTGAGCACTGCCAGCAAGACAGTTTAGTTTAGAACAAGCGTGTGTGTGTGTGTGTATAGATTATTAGCCTCAAGTATTTAAAGCTTGTTGTGTGTAGCGACCATCTTGCTCAGTAACCACTGAGTAAGTTTTAACAGTTAACTCATAAAAACAGCATAGGATAGTTGTGTGTGTGTGTGGTTCATGTACTTGGGAATATGCATTAGCACCATGCGCTAGCTTTACCTTACCCTCTAGAGGTAGAGCGTTATCCCTTTCTTTTGACATTGCCAATGACTGCATTCCCCCACAAGTTTTACACTTAAGCCCTTGGCTTGTTCTTGATTAGGTTTGGTTTGCTTTAGGCTTGGTTTGGTTCAGTTGGGTTTGATTCGACTTGGTTCAGTTTAGTTTAATGTAGTCACCATTTTTTAATTTTTAGCTACACTCTTTAACCAATTAAATAATGATAGTCTACTCTTAATTCTTGAATCGATAAATTGAATTTTGTGTGCACTGTTTGTCAATCCATGCCTACAACCTATACTCCCTATGTACTACAGTCAGATCTGAAAACATGTTCCAATGGTCAAAGACGTGTCAGTCACCATACATATAGCCTACAATAATTCTTTCTTTACCTAGCTAGATTTCGTCATCCACAGTAAACATCTTACATTATGGGTTTGCAATATATTAAGAAAAGCAAAAGTCCATGATCTTGTGGTTTTGGGTCTTTTTTGGGGAAATTCATAAGCCATAAAAAGAATGACATCATGTCAAGTTCTGAGTGGATCTTGTATGTCAAAATCCCATTATCGGTTTATAAAATCTCAAGGCCATGCCCTAGCAGTTTTGGATTATTTCAATCAATGAGTCCACCATAGGAAACATCGAAAAAATAAATACCCTTAAAACAAGTCGTCCCATGACCCTCTCCGAACAATGCTTCGCAAAATATAAATTCATCCATTGAACATGATCGGCGACATCATCCTAGCTTCCCCCTCCCACCATGGTTGC
This sequence comes from Meconema thalassinum, assembly GCA_946902985.2. Taxonomy (NCBI): domain Eukaryota; kingdom Metazoa; phylum Arthropoda; class Insecta; order Orthoptera; family Tettigoniidae; genus Meconema; species Meconema thalassinum. The sequence goes on along the minus strand of CAMPQE020000105.1, from coordinate 12,726 downwards.
CATATCGTTTGACCTTCAAGTGTCCTCAGCATCTCTGTGCTTTTTTTCATTGCCCTGTCAAGTCAATGCATTCCAATAAGATCAAATAACATTCACATCCTGTCAGTCTGCCCCAGCAAGTTTGTTTTCTATACTCACTTCAAGCAACATATAACCAAGTTCTGTTTGTTCTATCTAAAGCCAACTTCATCGAATCAAGGAATTATCATTTGTCATGTCACTCATAATCGTTTACACGTTAAAGACCCCCTTCAGGGGGTTTAGGAATTAGGAATTCCATCATAGGAAAAATCAGAAAACGAACCCTCGACCCGCCGTCTCATCGAAATAGCGAATACTGTATTGGTATATCACCACCGTGGCCAGTAATAGCTTCGTTGAAACACGTGTCCAGTGGTATCGTCTCTTTCTATCTACAACCACTCGTCATGAACATTTTAGACAAATTTAAGAAAAGTTTTAAAAACTGAAATGATTTCAACATAAGTGTCGTTAGGCCCTTTCGCATTTTTTTAAACATAAATACTATATTCGAAAAGAGAGAGGAAAGGGGCGTCACCCCGAGTCCTACGACCCCTCGTATACGTCTCTGGCGTTATTGGTTTGTGAGATATAACAGAAAGTCTAAAATCACGGTTTTACAACAAAAAATTCTGTTTCCCTCATTCTCAAAAACTTTAACCTATTACCAAAATAAAAAGGGTTTCGAGACAAGCCATTTGACACGTCATAGGACCAAATCCGACCATGCATTCGTGAGATATCGGAAAAGTCTAAAATCACGGTTTTACCCCCAAAAAGCCTGTTTCCCTCATTCTCAAAACTCTAACCTATTAATAACATGTATAGGGCTTCGAGACAATCGATTTGACACGTCACACGTTCAAATCCGACCTTGCGTTCGAGAGATATCGGCAAACTTCGTAGGAAAGTAGGCGACTATCTGGTTCTCTCCTCACCACCAAAACCCCTTCTTATCAATCATTTTTTTCAAACAGCTCGCCCTCTTACAAAAATCCCAAGTGCGCATGCGTACAAAACAAAAACAAAAATGTTCATCCATAGCGGCATCTCGTAAAACGCATGCGCGATATGGGCAACCACGTTTAAGTTCATTTTAGCAGCGCACCTTATACATGTCCCAATTGAAAAGAGGCTTTCACTAAAAAATTAAAATTTCACCCCCTAGTAGGGGTAGGTTTTATTTAGGGGTTGAAATGAGTGGTCCATTGGAAAGAGGGCGTCAACCCGAGTCCAACGACACCTCATATGTCAACATCCGACCATCGGTTTGCGAGATATTGGCTTGGACTCACGCGGCGGCCATGACACTGGTTGGAAGCACCACTACCCCCCTACTTATTTTCTACAGAATCTTTCCTCAAGATATCCTTTACAGCATGTTGAAAACCACATCAAAATCCATCCAGTGGATCTCGAGATTACCCGTGACATCCAAGAATCGAGGATTTTTGTCTTATACTAACGAAGTAGAGATTGTTAGGGAACACATGCACCAAGCGGTACTATGACGTCACACACCTCAGTGCATCTGGGTACATTTCGTCCCGTCACCGTAACGTACCGCCGGACCCCAGCGTAACGACGAAGTCGACAAGTTCATTTAAAATGATAAAAAGAAAAGAGAACATAGTGTGCCCGTTTTTCCGATGGGACAAGCGATGACACATCTGCCGTGACACTTCAGGCCACTTACCCACGTACCGCCGCGATGCATACTGTTACGATACTTCGCCGTCCCGCTCCCACGATGCATGCAGTTACGATACTACTCTGTCAAGATCAGACACCGCACTCCCCACGCGGAAGGGGTGGGGGTAGGAATTTCCATAGTTCATTTCACCCTACTCTAGTGGTGACGTTGGGAAATATCCCCTATGTTCTTCATAGTTCTCTTCATTTCCATGTGTGCAAATAATTACACACATCAAAAAAAGTTTTGCATCACCTCGGTTCCAAGAGTTCCGGAACCGTTAAATACAAAGGGAATAGAGATCAACACAAACAACATTTCAGCTCGTTTTATTGCTCATGAGACCCACACATTGCATGTTGTACCATCATACAGCTAGACTTTAAGCATTTGTGGTCCAGATTGCAGTACACACCACTACCTCTAATACCCAGTAGCACGTCCTCTTGCATTGATGCATGCCTGTATTCGCCGTGGCATACTATCCACAAGTTCATCAAGACACTGTTGGTCCAAATTGTCCCACTCCTCAACGACAATTCGGCGTAAATCTCTCAGAGTGGTTGGTGGGTCAAGACGTCCATAAACAGCCCTTTTCAACATATCCCAGGCATGTTCGATAGGGTTCATGTCTGGCGAACATGCTGGCCACTGTAGTCGAGCGATGTCGTTATCTTGAAGGAACGCATTCACAAGATGTGCACGATGAGGTCGAGAATTGTCGTCCATGAAGACAAATGCCTCTCCAATATTCTGCCGATATGGTTGCACTATGGGTCGGAGGATGTCATTCAGGTATCGTAAAGCCGTTTCGGAGCCTTCCATGACCACCAGTGGCGTACGTCGGCCCCACATAATGCCAACCCAAAACATCAAGGAACCACCACCTTGCTGCACTCGCTGGACAGTGTGTCTAAGACGTTCAGCCTGACCAGGGTGCCTCCAAACACGTCTCCGACGATTGTCTGGTTGAAGGCATATGCGACACTCATCGGTGAAGAGAACGTGATGCCAATTCCGTGGGGTCCATTCAGCATGTTGTTGGGCCCATCTGTACCGCGCTGCATGGTGTCGGGGTTGCAAAGCTGGACCTCGCCATGGACGTCGGGAGTGAAGTTGCGCATCATGCAGCCTATTGCGCACAGTTTGAGTTGAAACACGACGTCCTGTGGCTGAACGAAACGCATTATTCAACATGGTGGCATTGCTGTCAGGGTTCCTCCGAGCGGCAATCCGTAAGTAGCGGTCATCCACTACAGTAGTAGCCCTTGGGCGGCCTGAGCGAGGCCTGTCATCGACAGTTCCTGTATCTCTGTACCTCCTCCATGTCCGAACAACATCGCTTTGGTTCACTCTGAGACGCCTGGAAACTTCCCTTGTTGAGAGCCCTTCTTGACACAAAGTAACAATGCGGACGCGATCGAACTGCGGTATTGACCTTCTAGGCATGGTAGAACTACAGACAACATGAGCAGCGTACCTTCGTCCTGGTGGAATGACTGGAACTGATCGGCTGTCGTACCCCCTCCGTCTAATAGGCCCTGCTCATGCATGGTTGTTTACATCTTTGAGCAGTTTTAGTGACATCTATGAACAGTCAAAGGGACTGTATCTTGGATACAATATACACAGTCAACGTCTATATGCCGGAGATCTGGGAACCGAGGTGATGCAAAACTTTTTTTGATGTGTGTATAATGATGGATCATTCTTGTGTCCGTAAAGCCAAATAAAATAATCATATACATCTCGGGCCACAAATCCAAATATATCAAATATATTTTGTCCAGCGTCTCTATCCGTGCCTCTCACGCGCCGACAACCCAGCATGGCCCGCTCCCGGCCTGTCTGGTATTCGTGTTACGTCATGATCTGACGTCCCTTCAGCCGCTCAGTTCCGGCACATTCCAGATTGTTGTCAAGGCGGAAATCGGCCAAGCTCAGATCGGTCACAATAGTTGTATGCAAAACTTAATTGGCAACAGCTATAATTTGATATAGGCACCAAACGCATTGAGACACTTGTCGTAGCGTGGTATCATTATTTGAAGTCCTGTGTCATAGAAGTCGCCTGCGAATGGAACCAGCGTCTTCAGTGTGAAAATGCTGACCAGAGATATACAGTTCTGGAGGTGGAATGAACCGTGGTAATCGCTGGGAGCAAGATCAGCACAGCAACTCATCTGCAGAAGTTTGGTTGGAAGCTGTTTGATCATCCAGTCCTCATCCTGCTCCCAGCGATTTCGACCTTTTCTTCTACCTCAAGAAATTTCTGTTCTCCGGTCAGCATTTTCACACTGACGAAGAGCTGATGATGACTGTCACACGCTGGTTCCATTCGCAGGCGGCAGACTTCTATGACACTGGAATACAACAGTTGATACCACGCTATGTTATAGCAATTGAGTCGGCCAGTTTCAAAACTCGTTTAATCCACTTGTGAATAAGGATCATGTCGTAAAATTATTTATTTAATTATTTTATTTTATTTAGCCTACTTTATGTTATTTTATTTTATTTTATTTTATTTTATTTCATTTCATTTCATTTCATTTCATTTCATTTCATTTTATTTTATTTTATGTTCGACCCTCACTATTATGTGTTTGAAAACTGTATCATAATGATGGTCATTATAACACCGTTTTTCATTACGATACAGTTTCTCCAGCCAATCAGAGCTCGTTCATTGACCAATTAGGTAACGATAATTTCGCGCATGCGCTCAAAATCCAACATGTCGGACATAAACACAACATCGAACTATAATAAATTACCGACATGGAATACCCACCGTCCATATGTTCGCGTAAATAAACTGGCGAATATGAGACAAGAAATAGCACAGTACCTTAAAATCACTAACACTAATTTCTACACAGAGCATTGTCTTCAAATGACTGCGGTGACAATATTACTGAGGGACGGCTGATGTAAACATATGGCTGCATATGGCATTTAGAGCCCACAGAGCGCATGCGTCGGCCGTTCAAAGCTCTTGAAAGACGAAGGTATAACACCCAACGCTCGCTCTGCGATCACAAAATTCCAGTAGCTGACTCTCAACAGATATTTATGAATATTTATGTTAAAACATATAATAAAGTTATAATTATCGTCGAACATAAACAGTCGTATGCAACTCGCCTATAATGGTAATTAAGACACTCGTATGGAAATTATAAAACTCGCATACGCTCGTTTTATAAAAAATACTCGTGTCTTAATTATAGCCATTATAGGCTCGTTGCATAATGTACTATTATTGTATTTTATTTTGTTTTGTTTTATTTTGTTTATTAAATTTTATTTTATTTATTTCTTTATTATTTCTTTTGTTTTACTTTACTTCGTTTTATTTTGTTAAAAATTATTTTTATGTTTTTTTATTTTGTTTCGTTTTTATTTTATTTTGTTTATTATGTTTTATTTTGATTTTGTTTTGTTTATTTTGTTTTATTTTGTTTTGTTTTATTTTTCATTTTCTAGAAAACAAAAACAAAACCAGAAACAAAAAACAAGAAACAAAAAGCTAAATTTAAACACAAAAGCAAAAGCAGAAAACAAAAAAAAAGAAACACCAAGCAAAAAACAAAATTCAAAAACAGCAAATGCAGAAAACAAACACAAAACCAAAACAAAAAGACGAAGCAAAAACCAACATTCAAAAACAAAAGCAAAAGCAGAAAACAAGAAACAAGAAATATAAAACTAAAAGCAAAATTCAAAAACAAAAGCAAAAACAGAAACCAAAAAACAAGAAACATAAAGCAAAAACCAAAATCCAAAAAGCAAAAGCAGAAAACAAACACAAAATCAAGAAAGAAAAGTTAAAATTTAAATTCATATGTAAAAGCACAAAGCAAACACAAAACCAAAAACCAAAATCACAAAGCAAAATGTAGAAAACAACAAACACAGTAGATACGTGAGGCAAAGTCCAGAGAAACGTTTCTCATGAAAATGATTCTTATTCACAAGTGGATTAAACGAATTTTGTAACTAGACGACTCAAGTGTCTGAATTCGTTTGGTCTTTATGTCGAAAAATAGCTGTTGCCAATAAAATTTTGCAAATAACTATGTTCTCTCTTTTTAACCCTGGCAATACCATGCTATTTTTCAAACCTCGAGCTTCCAACGGAGGGTATTTTGTGACCGCCATACAAAATTCCTTTTATGTGATTTGCATTATCCTTTAATCGACATTTCTTGTATTTTGAACCTTAAATGAACCTTAAATGACAAAAGTTAACTTAATTAACAATTGCAAACAAAATCAAAAATTCATTAAAAAAAAAAGAAGTTCAGAAAGTAAATTATTCACTGATCATACATACTCTTTGCCATCTTCAGCACACGTGGAACGTACGACTGTTCTTTACTGTATTTTCCGCATGTGTACCTCTTGCATCGAGAACAAATTAGGGTGGTTTTTGTTAACTATGCTGTACTTATGCCCTTACCATGGTGCCCAGTATGACGAGGCACACGAACCACCAACGGGGGGGTTTCCGTGTCCACCAAAAATAATTGTTAATATCTTATACAAGAATTAAAATTTAAACAAGTAAATGTGTGGTTAGGTAACCGGATTCAAAATAGAAAATAACTTTCTGTTCAGTATAAGCGAAGAAAAGGAATACCATGAATAAATCGTAAAATATGGAACTGGTGGGCACGAAATACCCCCATGTTGGTATTGCTAGAGTTAACAAGTAGTTCAGTGAAGAACAATATCTATTTTCATAATCCTACTCATGCTATTTGCCTCTATCTACATACAAAATTTCAGTATGGAGGTTGTGATAGATTCGTAGATATTGAGAACCGTCTAAATATTTCAGATGGTCGCCAGGTTCGATTTTGATTTATGTGCTATTACATGAAGATTATTGTGTACGTGTGGTATTCAAACTTCAATCGCATGATTAGAACACAAGAAGTAAAAACGAGATTTTAAAATTTCGCACAGCTGCCATCTTGTGGTTATGAAAACAATTGAAATAAATTAAATGCCAGTGGATTAACATTTGTATAAGCATTTAACGTGCAAAGTTTCACTGCACTCGGATGGTTAAATCGCGAGAAACGTCCATTTAAATATTTATAATTCGCGTCGCCGCCATGTTGGATTTGTGATCACCAGGTTACCAAAAGTCCTATAGGTGAACTTATGTTCATAGCTTCTATGAATATAAAAAAGTTCAGTTCGATTGCCGTAAAAGATTCGTAGATATTGAGAACTCTCTAAATATTTCAGATGCTCGCCATTTTGGATTGATAGAATTATGTATCATTAAAGGAAAATTATTGCGTAGCTTCATTATTCAAACTTTCACCTCGATCGCCTGATTACGATACAAGGAATAAAAACTTAATTTTAAAATTTCGCACAGACGCCATCTTGAGGATATGTAAACAATTGAACTAAATTAGATGCCAGTGCATTACAATATGTATAATCATTTACTGTACCACATTTCACTGCTCTCAGAGAGTTAAATCTCGAGAAAAGTCTAGTAAAATGTTTCAACTCCGCTTGGCCGCCATGTTCGTTTTGTACTTTACAGGTTTATGAAAGTTACACAGATTAACTTGTACCAGTGCCCTTTGTCACCGTACAAAATTTCAGGGTGATATCTGTAAAAGTTTCGGAGATATAGAATGCCACTGAAATATTTCGCACAGCCGCCATTTTGAGGTTATGTAAACAATTGAACTAACTTAGACGCCAGTGCATTACAATGTGTATAAACATTTGCTGTTCCAAGTTTCATTACGTTTGGATGGTTAAATCGCGAGAAAAGTCCACTTAAAAATATATACACTGCAGGTCAAAGCGAACCACTTTATTATTTTCAAAACATTAACACAAATTTATTTTACGTACATTATTTTGAAACTTAAATGCAAGGAAGATAATCAGCAACTTCATTTTACGGGATACCGACATTAGTGGCTACGCGGGCTAAAGCGCAGCGTTAGGTCAAGGGGCCAAGCTCTCTGCTGACTCGGTAGACGCATGGGTTCGAGCCCCACCGTCGGCTGTCCTTGAAATGGTTTTCCGTGGTTTCCCATTTTCAACACCAGGCAAATGCTGGGACAGTACCTTCTGACAGGCCACGGCCGCTTCCTTCCACATCCTTGCCTAATTTCATTCATCTTCATCCATTCCATCTTTCATCCCGACGCGCAGGTCGCCCACGGGCGTCGTCTAGAAAGACCTGCACTCGGTCTCTCAGAAGGCTACACGACAAAAAAAAAATTACGGGATATATTATTTTTCACATAAAAGTTCAAATGTCTTGTCTAATTATAGAAGGTATATTCTTAAAAAATACAAGTTAAATTGTTTGAGTAGTTTCTGCGTGATGGTGTAACAGACAGGCACATCACTAGATATTCATATTGTGACAGGTTGCGGGGTTTACTCGATGAACACACACAACTGATAGCGTGTATGACTCACACTTACATACTAAATTAATTTCATAGCTACAATATACACCTGTAATTACTGGATTCAAATTGACACTCCACTCCACTTTGTACGCTGGTCACCACAGCAAACAAACTGCACTTTTCTAAGTGTACTACATACAATCTTCACAGTTCGTACTCAGCGCCTTTGTCTATTCAGGCTCCTACCACCTGAGTCCCGTTGAGGTAGCTTCTAATACACGTCTGTCCCTACTGCGTCGAACCCAGGTCCTCGTACATGTTATTCGGAACATTACAATCACCGCGCTCTACTGTCACTGGTCACCTCACTGGCAGTTACGTGCACTAAACTATTTGACGTAAATTCACTAGGTGACTACACAGTTAGTCACGGCGCAGAAAAGAAAATTTCGAAACTCTTCCAACTCTCAGGTGCGCACTCACCTATATACCAGTGACAGAGAGCTTCGATCCTTCTCCTTCTTTCTGGGTTCGACTGGAGAAGAATTTTAAATATAATTAGGCAGGGGAAGAAAAATGGAGACAGCAGAGTGATTTGTTTGGATTAACAAGAGTTTTGCGTCTTCCACATGGTTAAAAATTAGTTGTATTGATTGCTATTTAAAGAAAAAGCTGAAGTGTAGTTTTTACATGGATCTTAACATCACGATCGTAATTTACATTTAAACTAGCAGGAGTACTCATTCTTCGAGCGGCCTTCGGTATTAATAACCAGAGCTACTGTTGCAATGGTTAGGGGCTCGGAACCTGTTTGTCGACAAAGAAAAATGATTAGTTAAAATGTGCTCTCAAACTAAATTTACCTAACGTGTACTTCCTGGCGTGAAAATAAAATTGAAAACCTCGTAGACGAAACGCAACACACATCACATAAAAACTGACCCTCACCGTTATGTCAAATCCACAGGAAGACCTCTTTAATAAATTAAAAAGGGTTGAGGTGCATGAAAATGCATGTTTACCATCTTTGGATGAATGCAGTACATTTGCATTTGTCTGTTGGCACAGGCTAGAGTAAAATGTGGCTTTTCACCAATGTCTCTGTCTCACTCATGGCTGTGATTATATGGAAGCTACTGAGGTATGGGCGGTGCTGAGTAATGGACTTGGGACACAGCTAGTGCCTGTAGGTGTTGTGAAAGGTTCTGCTCATAGGGTTAGTTCAGCTGTGCTGACTCAGTGAGGAAAGCAATGACAAACTACCTCATTCCTCACCTTGCCTAGTAAGCCCCATTATAGTGTTCCCTCGTTTATGTGGGTTTCTATCACATAACCTATGGTGGTGCATTTTGAGGATCCAACCATCCTCCAGGCTGACGGACAGGTGCATGAAAATTTAGGTTTTTTAGCCTCCAATGGCCCAAATTCCTAAAAGCCATAAAAATACTATTTCAAATCAGGAATGTTTGAAAATAATGTTGTTGTTTGGAGATATAATAGACCTTCTGTACGACATATCGCACGTGTAAATTGCTCGAAAAAATATTAGGGTACCCCTTGACCCCCTTAAGCGCGTTATATATATTGAGGAATTTTACAGCTTAATTTGGTACCGTGATAACCTTATAGCCATTTGCAAACTTTCACAGTAATGTAATAAATGGAACTGCATTGCGTCTTACTGAAATAAATGGACCTCTGAGATTCTGTTGCCATGGTTACCGGTTTTCATTCTTTCATTAGTTTAGTAAATTAAATTAGTTTTCTGGGAATATCTAAAAAACTGTTGGTTTTAGGGCCTTAAAATGTGGTTTTCGTTTCTCACATTGAGGGGCTGAAGATGAGCTTTGTCTCGCCCTTCTACGCCTATTTCAGCATGTTTTTTAAGGAGTTAGGTCCCCTTTTATGAGAGGTACGGAGAAGAGCTACATCAATGAACAGTGTCGTGCCTCTGATTGCTATCTGTACCAAATATTACGTTGATCCACCCAGAGGTTCTCGAGTTATAAGGGAACAAAAATTTGTCCACAGACATTTAAAAAAACATTTTTCGCACGCATCCGTCATAAAACAGTCTGAAACGCATAAATAACGCAAATTTCCGTAGAAATTCAGAAAAAACAGACAACCTTTCATTTTTAGCCTATTTTCAATTTTGAAAAAAAAAATAGGCTTATGAGATCACCTTTTGTCCGTGTGTGTGCGCGTGTGTGTGTGTGTGAGGTGTGTGTGTGTGTGTCCCTATAAAATCTAAACGGCTGGAGCGATTTCAATGAAACTCGGTAAGTTCATAGCACTATTCCGGGCGACCTCGACCATGCCCTTCAAATTTTGTTACGTCTCACCAATCCAACATGGCGGCTGTGCGAAATATTTCATCATCATTCAATATCTCCGAAACTATTCCCGATATCAACCTGGAATTTTTTACGGTGATAAAGGGAACTAATAGAAGTACACCTATGTACCTATTGAAAAACTGATAACTACAAAACCAACATGGCTTCCACGCAAATTTGCGACTTTCAAATGTACATTTCTCGCGATTTAACCAACCTAACGCAATAAAACTTGGTACAGTATATATTGATTCACATTGTAATGCACCGACATCTAACATCGTTCAATTGTTTACATAACCACAAGATGGCGGATGTGCGAAATATTTCACCGGCATTCTATATCTCGGAAACTATTAGCGTTATCACCCTGAAATTTTGCACGGAGATAAAAGGCACTACTGGAAGTTCATTTATAAGACTTTAAAAACCGGTTAACTACAAACGGAACATGGCGGCCAAGCGAATTTGAATATTTTAAATAGACATTTCTCCCGATTTAAAGTTCCAAACGCAATGAAATCTGGTACAGGAAATTTTTATACACATTTTAATGCACTGGTATCTAATTTAGTTCAATTGTTTACATAACCTCAAGATGGCGGCTGTGCGAATTTTAAAATTAAGTTTTTATTTCTTGTGTCGTAATCATGCGATCGAAGTGAAAGTTTGAATAATGAACCTACGCAATAATTTTCCTTTAATGGTACATGACTCCACGGCCTATACATTTAACAATCCAAAATGGTGACCATCCGAAATATTTAGACGGCTCTGAATATCTACGAATATATTATAGCAATCAAGCTGATTTTTTTATGTTCATAGGGGCTATGAACTTAAGTTCACCTATAGGACTTTATATAACCTGGTGATCACAAATCCAACATGGCGGCGACGCGATGTATAAATATTCACATGGACGTTTCTCGCAATTTTACCATCCGAGTGCAGTGAAACTTGGTACAGTAAATCCTTATACCAATGTTAATCCACTGGCATCTAATTTATTTCAATTGTTTCCATAACCACAAGATGGCAGCTGTGGGAAAATTTAAAACCACTTTGTTACTTCTTGTGTCCTAATCATGCGATTGAAGTTTGAATGCTACACGTACACAATAATCTTCATGTAACAGTACATAACTCTAGGACCTACATATATAAAATCCAACATGGCGACCATCCGAAATATTTAGTCGGTTCTCAATATCTACGAATCTATTACAGCAAACAAACTGAAATGTTGTTTGTTGATAGTGGCATTAACATAAGTAGGATATATGAAAATAGACTGTATAGTTCTTCACGGAACTACTTGTTATATATATAGGGATGGGCTCATAACCTCTCAACAAGACATTTCCTTTTGAACATTCTACATACATAGTCAGAGCCAGGAAAAGAACCTGTCCATCATAAAGAAAGTCAAGCAGCGAAGTTACTGTTTCATCACACTCCTCAATGTAGCATCATAGATGTTCTCATTCTTACCACCTCGTAGTGTAGTGACTAGCATTCTTGGCAGTCACCTTGGAGGTCCAGGTTCGATCCACTGCTTTGCTAAGAAATTTTAATTCTGGTTTGAGGGCTGGAATGGCGTACGCTCAAAAGAGGAGGGTTCGATTCCCACCTCAGACAATCTGGAAGTGGTTTTCCGTGGGTTCCCCACTTCTATTCCAGGCAAATGCTGGGATGATTCCTAACTTAAGACCATGGCTTCCTCCTTCCCAATCCTATCCCTAAATCACAAACAGACACACTAGTACAGTCATCACAATAACACATATTATCACACAAATTACTCACTCACAAAATTCACGGGGCAGTATGACCACGATGTCACAGTTACTACAAATAAAAATGTCATTCTGGTCCCAATAATTTGTGTCTAACTTTCAGTAAGATTTTACGTTCATGAATTTCATTCGTTAGTCATTATGTAAGAAAGAATTCACTGTAATAGTTCTAAATTAAATGCATTTATTTTCAGGTGGTGAAGATGTTGGTGGCAGTGGTCATCCTCTTTGTACTCTCTTGGCTACCTCTGTACGTCATCTTTGCGCGGATCAAACTAGGTGGAGAGACCGAAATTTGGGAAGATGAAGTTCTATCTTACGCTACACCGATCGCTCAATGGCTGGGATCATCAAACTCATGCATCAACCCTATTCTGTATGCTTTCTTCAACAAGAAGTACCGTCGAGGATTTGTTGCCATCATCAAGAGCCGGCGTTGCTGTGGTCGCCTCCACTACTATGAAACAGTA